>MEJB01000026.1:450559-518027 GCA_001752375.1 Rhazya stricta
AAAATGGGGCGCTGGCGATGAGTGCTGCAGTAGCGAAAGGGAAGACCACGACGAGCAGCTTCGAGTCAGGTAGAGGGAAAATGGCGGCGGAGGCGGCGGCGGCAGGAAGGAGACGAAGGGTTCTTTGAGGGTTTCTCTTTTTTCTTTTCTTTTCTTTTCTTTTTCTTTCTTTTCATTTTCTTATATATTTTCTTTTCTTCTTTTTTTAATTTATATTTTGGGCCGTAGTCCAACCCTGTCGGGCCTTCCTATCCAAATCTAACCTAAAATTCACAAATTAAACGTAACGGGCTTTCTTTCGATAAAAAGCCCAACTTTCGACTAACTAATACATAGACCCACAAGTCAAGACTTTAGCCAACGATAACTCTTAATTTGACACGGATAATATTTTCACACCTATTAAACGTACGGTTTAAAAATATTAATCATATAAAGTGTCCAATTCTAATTGGCACACCAATTTCACGTAAAATCAAACAAATTTAATAAAAGTAAATTTCAGGGTCTTACAAATACTAAGTTAGTATCCTCACATCTTTGAAGAACTTTATCCAAGTTAGACAAGAAATCATCATTGGGAGAGCCCAACAAAGAAAAATCATCAATAAAGATTTCAATGAATCTTTCAACCATGTCAGAAAGTATAGCCATCATATATATTTGAAAAGTAGTAGGGGCGTTACACAAACCAAAAGGCATTCTCCTATATACAAGGTACCATATGGACATGTGAAAATAGTGTTTCTTGGTCATCAGGTACAATAGGAATTTGAAAATATCCATTACACCTATCAAGAAAGCAATAGTATGCATAACAACTTAGCCTCTCAAGCATTTAGTCAATAAAGGGCAAGGGAGAGTGATACTTCCTGGTGACATCATTTAATATCCTACAGTYAACGCAAACACGTCACCCAATCACTAATCTAGTGGGGTTAGGTTCATTATTCTCATTCCCTATCATAGTTACCCTACTTTTCTTAGGTAGTACTTGGACCGGACTAACTCATTTACTATTAGAAATAGGGTAAATGATTCCCATATATAATGGCTTAATTGTTTTCTTTCTTACTACTTATTGCTTTATAGGATTTAGCCTTCTTTGTGGTTCTGCTAGGGGCTTATGTTGCTCTTCCATTAAGATCTTACGTGTACAAGTTGATGGACTAATTCCCTTAATATTGGCCATTTTCCACCCAAAAGCCTTTTTTTTGTTCTCTAAGCACTCTATTCAATTTTTCCTCTTCTACTTCACCTAACAATGATGAAACTAGAAAAACATATTTAAGATGAGAAGGTTGATCTTTGAGTTCAAGATCTATTGGAGGTTCTTCAGTGCTAGGATTAGATCTAGGTCTTGTAAGGTCTCATTCGAAAAATCAAGACCGTCTAACATGTCCTATATGATTTGCTTCAAGGAATTTCATAGCATCATTTAGATTTTGTTCTTCACAATCAAGGGTAATGGAATTAATTATGCAATGGTCAATAGGATCTTGATCTACTTGATGCACAACATAAATCACATAATCACTCACTAATTCCTCTAAAACATCAATGGAAAATCGAGTTTTATCTTCTTTAGGATGTTTCATGACATTGTACAAATTAAAAGTGGCACAATCATTCCCCAAGCTTAGGATTTGTTTGCCTTTTTCCACATCAATAAGTGTCTTACCCGTGGCTAGGAAAGGTCTCCCTAACAATAATGGTATATCATGATAATCCTTCATATCCAAAACTACAAAGTCTACGGGGAAGATATATTTGTCAACTTTTACCAAAAATATTTTTCACCACTCTCCTAGGGTATTTAATAGATCTATTAGCCAATTGGAGAGTCATATTAGTATTTCTTCCCCTAATTCCAAATGCTTAAAAATGAATGAAGGCATTAAATTTATCCTAGCATCCAAATCACAAAGCACACTATTAAACAATAATCACCAATATATTAAGGGCTTATGAATTTTCCAGGATCTTTAACTTAGGTGGCAATTTACTTTGTACAACTGCCAAACATTCCTCATTCAAGCAAGTCCTTTTAAAGTCAAGCAATTTTCTCTTATTATATAATATGTCTTTCAAGAATTTAAGCATATTTAGGCATTTGAGAGAGAGCTTCAACAAAAGGAAGATTTATTTCCAATTGTTTCAATTTCTCCAAAAACTCCCTAAATTGAAGGTTATCTTTAGAGGGCTCTAAATTTGAGGGAAAGGCAAATATTCGTAATCTATTTCCTCACCAACTTTCTTATCTCTACCCCCTTTCCTTTTCCAATGTTTTTTGTAACACTAGATTCCTTGTCCATCTCTCCTAAATCATTAACTTTAGAATGTTCTTGTTCTTTTGGAGCACTTCCTATATCAACCTTAGGTTCCTCTAAAGTTCCACTTTTTCCAAGATTTATGACTTTACAATCCTTATGTTAGTATTGGTATTACTAGATAATGACCCTTGAATCCTTTAACTGAACTAACTAGCCATTTTTCCTAATTGATTTTCAAGGTTCTTAATGGAAGCATAATGGTTTTGGAACCCAATTTCGATACTAGTGATAAATTTGCTAACCAAGTTTTCTAGATTGGATTTCCTTTCTTGAGGTGGGAGACCCGACGGTTGTTGTGGTCTAATGTTGCAATTATAACCAGAATTTTCATTTTGGTTCCATGTGAAGTTTGCATGATTACACCAACCGGGGTTATAGGTTTTGGAATAGGGATTGTTATGTCTAGGCTTAGGACCTACATAGTGTGCACCTTGGGGTTTTTGTTCGAAGTTTGGTTTAGGATAATGATCTTGTGGGCAATTTTTACTCTCATGAGTATCACCACAATGTTCACGTGTAATTCTACCTCCTATACACTAATTCTTAGAAATTAGAGTTAGTTGGGAATGTACGGTTTGGGTTGCATCTAATTCCATTGCACTCTCTCTTCTAGCATTGTTGTTTCACTCATTAGGCTAATTGGTAACCTGCCAAGGTCATTTCATCAAACAAATCCCACGCTTCTTGAGGTGGCTTACGCATAATACTACCCCCACTAGCCGCATCTATCATAGACCTAGACGCCCCACTTACTCCATTATAGAAAATTTGGATTTTCATCCACAAAGGTAAAGCATGATTGGGGAACCTTCTCAACAAATCCTTAAACCTCTCCTAAGCCTCATATGAGGTTGATATCTTGAAAAACATTAGCAATACCATTACTAAACTTTTTCATTTTGGAAGGTGGAAAATATTTATTTAGGAAGGAGGAGGCTAATTGGTCCCAACTAGTTACGGATTCGGATTGGAGGGAGTTTAGCCAAGGCTTAGACCTTAAGAGTGAAAGGGAATAGTCTTAACCTAATAGCATCATCAACTCTCCCATTTTCCATGAAGGTGTCACAAATCTCTAAAAAGTTAGAGATATGAGCATTTGRGTCCTCACTAGACAATCCATAAGATTGTACACTTTGTTGAATCATTTTGATTATCACAAGTTTGATCCAAAAGTTATTAACAGATACTCTAGGTCTAGTGATGGCAGGATGAGCCCCTTCTACCGGTGGAATGGCATACTCGCTAAGGGGTTTTTCCTCTTCTCATTTTCTTGGTCACCCATACTCTTGGCCATGTCAAACTCTAAAATTCTTATCCTTAGTTAGTATTATTCCCCAACTCTAATAGTTCACCATATCTAACCTTAGCTTTTAGCTCTCTAGTTTGTTTCCTAATGCATTGAAGAATATTTTCAAGATATTTGGTATTAGTCTCTAAAGGTTCATTGGAAGATCTAGTACGCGTTCGAACTAAGAAACATATACTTGAAATCAATCATATTAAGAAAATAAATGGTCTAATCTAAAGAAAATTCAACAACTATATGACATCAATTAAATCCCCAGCAACGGCGCAAAAGAACTTGATGCACTATTTCTTAGTAAGTGTACTAGCGTCCAAAAAAGTAGAGAGAGTGAATCAAGTGCTGATCCCATAAAGAGTTTTAGTCAAGTACCAATTACCAAATTCCCCTAATTTAAACCTACCAAATATGAGTGATATAAACTAACAACTACAAATAAAGAAAATGAACTAATATGAGATTAACAACTAAAGTTACAAAGAAGTTTATAGAAATAAAAGGAGTTCTTTAGGGAATTGATTCGATTTATTCTAATAATAACCTAAGTTAATTCACGCCTTTATTGCTATAATTTCCAAATCCTATCTAATTGCTAATGGTAAAATTTCCTAAATTAGGTTTTACCCAATCCCTTGGCATAAACTCCTTAATTTCAATTAACTAAAACCATATCCCTATGTGAATTAGGTTAATCAAAACTACATTAATGATTTATGAAATTCCTTAATTTCACTAACCACAATCACCTACTTTCAAAAATCGCTCAATAGAATCCAATTCTATCTTTAGTTGGTTTAATACTACAGTTTATGGCTACTTAGTTCATAACCAATTATTTCACCTCTTGGTCCTTCACAATTGATTACTCGATAAATTTATAAGTAACTAATCTATAAACGCATTAAGAACGTCACAATGACAATTAACAACTAAGATAGTTTGGGAATGAACAATAAAGACACAAAAATACTCAATTATTATAAATAAACCATTTTGACAAAAAGACCCTAACTAAACTAAGAATTTAGCCTAAGAAAGTAACCAAATCAACCATTGGAAACATAAGAGACATGATTACAATGAAGAATGGAAAAGAAAGAACCTGATTTGATGATCAAACATTATGTATCTTGATTCAATACACCTCCAAAATTTTTCCCATAAATGAAGGCTCCAAGTTCTCTCCAACAAAAGTATGAAAAAGCTATAAAAATGTGATCTAAAACTTGTTCATTAGGATTACAACATGCCCTATTTATAGAGAAAGCAAGAAAACCCTAAGAACTAAGGCAATCGGAGTAGGATTTTGCAAAAAATCATGGCCGATTTTTCCTCGCCTAGCAAAATCTAGTCGGATCCATTTTCTTCCTCAAAAGCTCTGAAATTGTCATTTGAACCATTAACGCACCAAACTGTCCTGAATTTTCCCAAAAATCGGAGCCGAATTACTAAAAAAATTCAAATCAGCATCGAATTTTGGTCTAAACTGACACCAAATTAGTTCTTACCAGAAATCTCAAAATTGCACTCCAAAGAGGCATCGATTTTTGGTAAAAATTGGGGCGGGTTTTCTTCTTTCCATACTTCACCAAATTTTGAGGTTTTTAAAGTTTTGAAAATTACGCTTTGAACCCAAACTTCTATGATTTTCATCGTTTGGCCTCTTTTAGCTCTTCTATCTCCGATTTTTGCCCATTTTCTTATTGTTGAGATAAAAAGCTCACAAACAAACATTTCATTAAGCGATTTGGGGTATATAGTTCAAACCATGTAAATATATAATATAAAATAGGCAAAATATTTCAAACCATATTTCAAATTTAAAAGAAACATTTCAAATACACTTTGTTTTTACTTATTTTTGAGGTTTTTACTTAAGCAATTCAAACCATATCTGGTGGGAAAAATATAGTGATATAACAGGAATCACTTAACTCAGGGCAAAAATATAGTATAAACATGACTTTACCCAAAATCATGTAAATCATACATTTATCCTCATATTTGGAAGATCATCTTCTCTCTATCTACCATTTATGAATATCCTAACAGACAATATTTTTCTAACCTAAAGAAAAGCTGAATATACGCTAAAGAACGTATTAATTTACATTAATTTAGTGTAAGGCTTACCTTTAGTCACAGAGATTATGTTTCCAATGATTTCCAAGGTTGCCCAAAATGAATTCCCTTTCCTAGCTTCTCTTCCWTTCTTCCTCAACTTTGTAAAATGGGTATAGGATTAGTGTGAGTTACTTTTTCAGTGAGATAGAGGGTGTAACCATGGGTCATGGGTCAAGTTAAACCCAACATCGTCCAGTTTCCCAACTTAATCTATTTAGGCCACACTAATACAGCTAGTCTAACCCAATAAATATATATGTAAATAGGTTCTATCAGTCCAACYTAATTTACTCAGGAATTAGTTAAAAATGACATTTTCATGATATTTCAAATTTCATTAATTAATGAAAGACTAACATGGAGGTCAATCAGTCAACAATCACATTAACAAGAAAAATAGATTAAATCACGTAGAAATTTTAAAGCTAGAAAATTATTATTGGCACCGGTTATGCCCAAACTACCTTGTGGGTCATTAGAGTTGTTGTTGTGAGCATGATTCCTTTTAAGGGGCTACAGTTAGGTCTCAAACAAAGCTGATATGGCTAAACCTAACACCGTTCTAGAAACCTCATAACACTTAAGCTTCAAATATTGAGGTAGCGAAGGTTTCGGGTATGCCGTGACAGAGCTGCCTTATTATGGGATCAAGGACTTAGTTACCTGAGGTATTGTGGGGCTAATATCAGGGAAGGTGGTAGAACTAAAAGGCTGAAAGGTTGAGTACTCTATCCATTGGACGGATATACTCCCTGTTGTAGCATTCCTTTCATTAATCATGTAGTATGAGTAGGTATATATACTAGCGTACTCACCACACTAACCATGCATTGTAAATGATGTTGTAGCATGCATGATCGTATCTCATAAATATCATACTTAAGAGATCCCTAATTTTCTGACTGAATTCCATTCCCAGTGATTATCCTTCTACTTGATTGTCTATTGTTTTCTACTATCTGATCATTGTAATTAAAGTGTATTTAGTTTTACAAGTTACCAATCCCAATTTATTGAATCATTATTTGTAACATTCATACCATTGCTATAGCATCAGTCCTCATGGGATCGACATCCACTTACCACCATATTGCTTGTTAGACCTTATATACTTGCACATAAGAAATTTATTACATATTTAATCTCCATTAACACATCAGCTCTAAACCTATTCAATTTCTCACATGCAAACTTTGTTCAATCCGCCATTTATCCCTATAAAAATCAACTAAGATTTAGCATTTACCCTTACTCTATACATGATTCAATTCTCTCTTCACTCATGTCTTTATTAGATGAGCTCTCAGAAATCTTTTACTGAGTTTCTTGGAGTTTTTCCTCTCCAAACTGCCCGAGCCAAATTGCTACAACCTTAAGTCTTTGTCTACTCTTGACAATGACTTCGATCTATATCAAAGCTGAGAATGCTTTAGCATTTAATTCTTGATTATTACTCAAATTCATTCACACAAGGAAATTCCTTCCTACCTCTCAACTTAAGTAGTCAGTCTATAACTCCTTTTCTTTCTTTCTTTTGGGCATGCTGGAATCAGAACCTACATAATATGAACTACGATTGCAATAGAGAATACTGACTCATTCCCAACTTAAAGTACAAACATATGATACATGGCCATAGAATCCTTGATCTTAGGAATATTTTGAAACAAACTTCATCGTAAATGACTTCCTAGACTGGGAGATATGAGCTATTTACTAAACCTTGTCTAAACTAGCTAAACAACCAAAAACCTACTTTCCAAACCATTTTCTGGCTTCAATATGATATCAATTTTGAAACTATTTATACGGATAGAATCCTACGAATCTAAAGATTACAAATCACTGAGCATTGTTGCCTGAATTGTCATAGAACTAGATTTATGATCTGATCTTTAAAAAGTGTCAGCTTGAACAAAACAAAATTAGATTCTAGTTTGCCTTTGAGATTTTTGAATTATTGGAAATTTAATTGGTCTTTTCGAGCAAATTAATGCACAAGAATAAACTCCTTAGGATCTTAGGAATGTATAGGTACTGATTTTAAAATAAATCTCTAACTGGATCTAGAGTTATAAGATTAAAACATTAATCACTACTGGAATTGAGTGCAATATCATGCACCTGACTATCTATCATTATTTTGGCTTATCTACAAAACAAAAATAGGTGCACTTTACATGAATAAATAACTAGATGTCCTATATTATTTTAAGCTTCATTGCGCTTAAATGGATTTGTAGAACTTGAGATATGATTGAAACCACAAAGATTGTCGGTTGTAGTGAAATCTGCCTTATTCTACTTCACTCAGGGTGTTTTGATAAAATTTGGAAAATACTTGAGCCATTTAGGGAAAAAAATAATCTATTTTAATAAATTCCTTAAAGTCGTAGGATAATTTTTCAACTCATCTCACAAGAAACTACAGTTTTCAACTCAAGTTATGCCCAAATTAGTAGCTAAGGCTCGCTTAGTAACTTTCTAAACAAAAGCATGTCTTCCTAAAAATCTTTTACACTGGGCAGAACATTCTTGAACCAACTCCTAGCAATACTTAGAAAATTATAGAACTTAGGAATACAAAGAAATCGATTTCACCAATTCAGATATATAAAAGTCAAGATATGACTATTCTTCCGAGCTCAGGTAATATAGGATTATGTTTGGACAGCTTTGACAAACCCTAGCACTTGAACTTTAAAATTATAGCCACTTCAAGGACTGAAATAAAATTACTTCGTAACTTGGGACACAAAAATCAAGGAAACTAGCAAGTTAGTCACCTGCTCGCTCTCATAATCAAGTGAGTTCCTTTCATCTTTTAAACCTTCAAATAAGTGTGATTTTATGCTACTCTAGAAATATGTTTTAAATATTCTCGAATATTTTATTCAGATTTTCTTCGTCATTTAAAAATTGTCAAAAAGTGTGTATTTTTATTAAGACGTACTCTAGATATGTTCTCAAGGACTCTCGTATGCTTGAACATGAATTCCTTTTGTTTTATGACTTCCTTGAAATATGTGATTTCATATGCTAAAGATATGTTTCAAGTCTTTGTGAATTCTGACATTTGATTTCTAGACATTTGACGCTGAATTCATATATAAATAAAAGAAATATCTCTTAGCCCGATAAACCTGTGTTACTATGACTTATTCTTTGTTATGCTTGGAAAAGATACATGAAAACTTTTTATGCATAAACTTGCATAGATCCTTGTAATAATGAGATGAATACTCTATCGAAAGTCTACGAGCCGAGTGAGCAAAGTAATGTGCTGAGCTGGTAACCGGCGTGAGTACCTCTTGAGCCGTCAGGCGGCAATCTCGAGATAACCATATGGCCTATCYAGTGGTAATACGTTCTAGTGAACCAGGAACGTGTCGGGCAGACCATTGTGCCCCATGTACCCGCTGTGTACTTGACAAACACTCGTATCCTTGATGAGAAGGTTTGGCTCGGGACGAATGATCCTTATTACCCTACTAGTGGGTACTCTTGCTTGTTTGATGAGGATATATGGTTGAAATTCGCAGAGGTAATTCAAGAATTTAAGGCTAGTAATACTGACCCCATGGAGTATATAAGATTGGAGTAGTAATAAAATGCCATATGGGACCGTGTTTTGAAAATTGAAAAGTCGGGAATGACATGGCTTCACCCGCTCTATTCCTTAAGTTCTCGCCAAGAATCTTCTAATGATGTAGCATCTTTGTCACTATTCCTGCCTTTGGCTTTTAGCTTCATTTTTCAAATGAGTTCAARACTTCTTCATTGCTAGTCAGTGAAACACAAAAGAAAAAAAAGCATAGGGTTGCGAGCTAGCTTCCTTTATCAGATAAAAGTCAAGAAAAATATAAATTATAACTAAAAGATGAAGAAAATAAAGGAAAATGTTACTAGGGGCTGCCTCCCTATAAAGCTTGGTTTTTAGTCATCAGCTCAACTTTGTTGTAGCATTTCAAAACTTTCAGTGAAATAGTAAAGAGGATCTTCCCCGCTTTTGTTCTCTATTTCTCTCTTTGCCTGTTCACTTGAAAGTACTCCCGATCTTACCATCTCTCAATTCTACTGCTCCATATGGGTGAAACCTTGATGATCTCAAAAAGACCTGACCATTTAGACTTTAATCTTCCAGGAAAAATTTTAAGTCTAGAATTACATAAACGAACCTGTCCTTCTTCGAGATCTCTCCTTAAGATCCTTTGATTATGCCACTTCTTAGTCTTTTCCTTATACAATCTAGATTTTTCATTATCTTTTGTCCGACAAGGTTCATGTTCATATGTAAAGTTTGATAGCCCAATATGCGTCATGCTTAAGTTCAAACGGCAAATGGCAGGCCTTTCAGTAAATCAATTTGAATAGCGACATTCTGATGGGGGGTTTTGAATGTTGTTCTGTATGCCTATAGTTCCTCATCAACTCAATGACCAATCATTCTTGTTTGGACTTACAATCTTTTCCAAAATTGATTTCCCTATTAGAGATTTCTACCTATCCACTGGTTTGAAGGTGGTGTGGTGTAGCAACCTTATGCCTGACACCGTATTTAGCTAGCACATTTTTCATCATTTTGGTGTAGATTGTGATCCTTCATCACTGATTAATGCTTTCAGTGTGCAAATATGATAAAGTTGTTCTTATGAAGGAACTTGATGATTGTTTTAGCATCATTAAAACGTAATGCCTTAGCTTCTATCCATTTTGAGACATAAGTAACTACTACAAGAATATAAGTGTTCCCAAAAGACTGTGGGAACCCATGAAATTAATATCAATACATCAAATGGCGCAACTTCAAAAATGTTATAAAAAGGCATTTCATGTCCTTGAGAGGTATTCCTCATAAGCTAGCATCTGTCACATGACTTGACAAATTTATAAGCTTCTTTGAATAGTATCGGCTAATAATTACCAGTTTGAAGCACCTTAGCTGCCACGTGAGTACCTCCAAAATGTCCTTTATATGGTGTCGTGTGACAATGCTGTAGAAAACTCTAGATTTCTTCATCAGTGACAGATCTCCTCATAATTTGATCAGCACATAGTTTGAATAGATATGACTTATGCTAGTAGTAAAACTTGGCATCATTCATGAATTTCTTCGTATGCTACTTGGTTAGATCAATGGTTTTTAACCCACTGAATAAATAATTGACTATGTGACATGCCATGGTGCTGCAACATCAGAAATGGCTAGAATTTTTTCATTATTAAACATTTCAACAATTTCTACATGAGGGTCTCTTTCTTCTTTTCCCCATCTTGAAAGAAATTCAACAACTTCATTTCCAGTTCCCTTTTTCTCCTTAATCTCTAGATCATATTCCGGTAGCAATAGTATCTATCGAATCAATCTTGGTTTGGCATTCTTTTTCAAGATCTAATACTTGATCTAAATGATCTTTGAATACTGTCACCCGTGTTACCACTAGATAGGCTCAAAATTTCTCAAATGCAAATACCAATGCTCGCAGTTCCTTCTCAGTAGTGGTGTAATTTTGTTGCGTCTCATTGAGAGTTTTGCTAGCATGGTARATTGGAATTAAAAAATTTCCCTTCCTTTGTCCTAGTACATAGTCACTAGCATTAGACATTAATTCAAAAGGTAAAGACCAATCAAGAGCTATGGTAATTGCGACAGAGATAACTGCTTRTCTAAGCTACTGGAATGCTTTGCTACAATATTCATGAATGTTGAATAGAGTATTTTGTTGTGGCAAAGAACACAAAGGTTTTGAAATCCTTGGGAAATCCTTAATGAAACTTTGATAAAATCCTATATGCCCAAGAAGCTTCTGATTCCTTTCATAATTGAAGGTAATGGCAACTTTTGAATGACATCTATTTTTGCTTTGTCAACTTCCATGCCTTCTTTTGAAATTCTATGCCCCAAGAGAGTGCCTTCACACTCCAAGTTGATCAAACACTCATCAAAGGTCTCTCGAAATACTGAAAAATCATCCACAAAAATTTCCAATGTCTTCTCTACCGTGTCCGTGAAGATTCCTATCATAAACCTTTGAAATATTGCTAGTGCATTTCGAAGTCAGAATGGCATCCTTCTAAATGAGAAAGTTCCATATGGACATGTAAAAATCATTTTCTCCTGCTCCTCTGGTGTTATAGCAACCTGGTTGTAACCAGAATACTAATCAATAAAATAATAATAGTATTTTCCCGAGAGTCTATCCAACATCTGGTCAATGAAAGGCAAAGGGAAGTGATCCGTCCTCATTGTCTTATTGAGCTTTCTTTAATCCATGCATACTTTCCATCCTATCACATTTCTTGTTGGAATTATTTCATCTTTCTCGTTCTTTACCACTGTGACTCTTCTTTTCTTTGGTACACATTGGACTAGACTCATCCATTGACTATCTCAAATTGAGTAGACAATTCCAACATCTAACTACTTGATGATCTTCTTCTGTACAACTTCTTTCATGAAGGCATTAAGTCTCTTTTGTGATTCCACAGAATTGTTGTACCTTTCTTCTAGAACAATCTTGTGCGTACATATTGTAACACCCCGAATTTTACTTTTATGAATTTTTATTTGATCTCGTGAAATTGTATGCCAAATAKGGTTAGACATTTTATATGTGATTTAATATTTTTAAATCATACGTTTAATAGGTGCGAAAATATTGTCCGTGTCGAATAAGAGTTATCGTTTGGTTAAAGGCTTGGCTCGTGGACCTATTTATTTGTTAGTCGGAAGTTGAATTTTTTATCGAAAGAAAGACCATTATATTAAATTTACGGATTTTAGGTTAAATTTGGAAGGGAAGGCCCGAAGGGTTCGGGTTACGGCTCAAAAATATAAATTTTTAAAAAAAAGAAAAAGAAAAGAAAAGAAAATATATAAGAAAATAAAAACAAAGAAAAGAAAAGAAAAGAAAAGAAAAGAAAAAAAGAAAAACCCTAGAACCCTTCATCTTTTTCCTCCCGCCGCCGCCGCCATTTCCCCTCTACCTGACCCGACGCTGCTTGTCATGGTTTTCCCAGCTTCTCCTTCTCTTTTCGTTCCTCCACTGCTGCCGCTTGTAGTGGCCACTTTGCCACAGTTTGCGATCGGTCATCGAAGCGCCTCGCTATTCGAATGCTACTGCCAGGAGCACACGGGAGATCGCCTRCTCTTCTCGAGTCTCTTCTCCGACTTCCCTCTCTCTCGCTCTCGGACTCTCCAGCACCGACAAATGCGAAACGGTTCGTCTCTAGATCTGAAGCCTGATCTCTTGCTGCTGACCGTTGCTCTGCCCATTTCCTTGTTGCTCGGCCCAACCAGAGCCGCCGCCGTGTTCTCCCTCTGCTCAAGGAATTTTCCCCTCAAAACTAGAGCTGAACCTTTACAGTTGRCCGTCGATTTAGCCCTCTGTTCTTGCTGCCGCGTCGCCAATTGTTCCTTGCTGTCAGCCAGTCGCCGGAAGTCGACAGAAACATTGTTGGCCGGCTGAGATATTTTTGGCCAAGAGCAAGACCCAGCACAGCAGTGCCAGATCCGCCCAGCGCACAGCGCCATATGCTATTATGATTCATATCTTGTACTGTTTGTTGAATGTATGTTGCTTGAACGTATGTTCAGGAATTCATTACCGCTCCCGTAACATCCGAATATCGTGAATTTAAGGTGACACGCTAACACTTAATATTGAAATTGTATGACTTGTAAATAAATATGCCTTGAAGTGAATTTATGGGAGAACATAGTTAGGTTTATATCCGAGCTAAAGAATTGAAACTGTAACCTTAAAAAGACATGATAATTGGTAATGTAGGAACTAAGAATGGATTAATAATTAATAATGGACATTTTTGGATTAGACACATAATACGTAAGTTGGAACGACTAAACTAAATAGACCCTCCTTYTGTAATCAACTAGGTCATTTCGAGGCCTTACGTTRAGATCGATTGAAGGAGTCCACTTCGCAACTTAAGTAAGAACCTGTTTACGTAAAGGACTCTGGGTAAGTAATCCTCACATTTCATTAATGTTTTAAATGAATGTCATGGAACTGTTTTGGGTGCTCGAATATGTTGTGTATGGGATTGTATGATGATGTGTGTATAATCGTGAGGAATGTTAATGTGTTCGCATCTTGTAGCACTTTTATGTCAAATAATATGCTATTATGATTCATATCTTRTACTGTTTGTTGAATGTTATGTTATATACAGATGTAAGCATTTCATGTCATGGGCATGTAGTTAGAATTTTACATCACATTTGGCATGAGCCATTCACAGACTTAGAAGGTGAATGGTTTAGGAAAAGGAATTTTAAAGGAAAATGTTAAGTTTTGAAAATGTTAAAGTTTTTGGAAAGGAGTGTAAACCTAGCCATGAAGGATGTGAGTRGGAAATGGGACGTGGGGGACCGGTGCACCCGAACCGACCCTCTGGGAAGGAGGTAATGATTCACCTCTGGGAGATGAAGGAAAAAAAAAAAGGAAAAGTAAAGGAAGAGAATGTAATCGGGTTCCAATGAACAAATGGCCCACTACAGCCTAATGGCTAGGCTTTACACTCTAGTGAGCTCACGAATGAAAAGAAATGGAATGTTTTACCGTAAGTGAATTTTGAAGGRAATGTTTTGTAAAGAAATTTTGAAAAGAGAATGTTTTGGAAAGTTTTTCATTTAAAAAGGCAAAACCTTAAAGTTTCATGATATGTAGGACATGTTTATGCATTCATGCATGAGGTTACTTACTCGGCTTTTTAGCTCATTCATTTCCCTCATGTTTCATTGCAGATGATATGTAACCAGATGGGCGAGGAGGTCGCTTGTGGGCGAGCTACAATACCGGAGAACTGTTTTTCGAATTTATTTATGAAATAAGATGAATATTTTTGAATGTTTTAAATTATTGAAGTTTCTTTGTGATTTTTGTTTTTGAATGGTTTAGAAAGGCTTCCACTGTCTTCATTTTGAATAAGTGTTCAGTTTTAAATGATGGTTGATGATTTGCGAATGGAATGACGTAACATTCTCGGGTTAGGATAAGGTTCCTAATCTGGGGGTGTTACACATATTGTCGGACGGATGCCCTTGATRTCCACCATTGTCCAGCCAAAAGATTTTTTAAGACTTCTTAGAACAAAAGTAGTTTGTCTTCCTTTTGTTCATCTAATGCTACAAAAATTATCACTGGCAGCTTTATTTCTTCCCTTAAATAAGCATCCTTAAGATAAAATGAACTTTGGTGGGTCTTCTATTGATGGCTTAAGAGTTTGAATACTTCTTTGAGATGAATCAAGTTTTTCAAATCTCCAACCTATTTCTTCAAACTTTTGTTGGGAATTTATCTATGCCAATGTTGCATCATCAACAGAACAATCATCATCTGCTTGTTCATCATCTTCTTCCTCTAAGTATATATGCTAHAGCATTCCTTGATATTCTTGGTCACCAACAAGTCATATCATTTAGAGTGGAGCACTCATCCACCTCWTCGAGAATGTTCAATGCATTGAAGATATTGAAAGTGACCTTATGACCATCCACCCTTATTGTCAGCTCTCATTTGTGAACGTCAATAACAGTCCTTCCTGTTGCATGGAATGGCCATCCTAGAATGATAGTTACATGCTTGTCAAGGTTCATAATCCAAAAAATTATGAAATCAAGTGGAAATATGAACTTCTCAACTCGCACCAGCACATCATTGAGCTTTCCTTCAGGATAAGCATATGTACGATTAACTTGCTTCACTAATTCCCAACTGCTTGAATTGTTTCTTGATTGCCTTCTGGTTGATTGTCTTTTTGACTTGGTATTGGCTCTTTTTTATTCTTTGGTGTAGTTTTTGGACCCTTCAATTCTTTTCCACTTTTTAGGGGTATCGCCTTACATTGCTCCTACCCTTCCCTTCTTAGATTCTCTTTGTCATTAGATAGAGCATCTTGTTTCCTGGCTCTCAATGTTGAAGCAATTTGCCCAGCTTGATTCTCCAGGTTTCTTAATGAGGTGGCTTGATTTTGAACAATGGCATCATTTCTTGCCATATATTCTTTCAATAATGTCTCTATAGAATTTGGTTGTTCATGTTGTACTAGCCTCTAATGCTGATTTTGCTATTGTTGTGGAAAGCTAGGAGGGTGTGATGTTCTGTGGTTGATATTGTTGAACATTTCCTCCTTAGTTACTACATGAAAATTTTTGATGTAGCCTCCAACCAAGGTYRTAGGTGTTTGAGAAAGAGTTGTTTCTATTACTGAAGTTTCCACTATAGCATACAATCACTGGGTTGGATGGGTAATTATCAAAGATATGARGGTCTCCACTACACAATTAAGATCGGGTTGTTGTGGTAATTGATGACCAGTTGGTATCTTTATATTTTTCAACATATTAGTTAGTGATRGTACTTTAGCTGAAAGTGTCATGGCAACATCTAGTTCATGAACTCCTTGTACTCTTTTTTGTATGGACATCCTTGGGCTGGTCCATGATAATTGTTTGGAAATTATTTTTATAATTAGAGAGTAGTGCACCATTTGTGGAAGTATCAACAATTATTCTTGTTTGAGCATTGAGCCCGTTCTAAAATGTCTCCATTTGGATCCATACSATGGTGAGGGCATTTCCTCAAGAGTCCCTTGAACCTTTCCCATGCTTCATGGAGGGTTTCTAATATAGTCATATTTTATATWATGTTTATCCTTACATAAGTTATTTCTTGTCGAGTTTCTTACTTGATTTACCTTATATTATAGTAATTTTAGTTTGAAATGATTAATTGCAGGGTTTTCATCTTAAATACATGAAAAGGGCAAAATTGATTGTAGAAGAGCTTAAAGAAGTCAAACAACTCATTAGAAGAGTTTAAGGTCAAAACGTAATTTCCAGAAGCTAAAAATCTTCAAAGATCGACTAAGTATGAAGGAGAACTATATCAGGCACAAGTTTTAGGGCGATCGGTGCCGGTTCAAGAGAAAATTCGTATTTTGTTTTTCTAGAACCAAACATGCACCAGTTTGGTCCAACTTAGGCACTGGTTTGGTCTTTTATGCACTAAACTAATGCCAGTTCAAGCCAAATCAGGCTCCGATCGAGCCTTTTTCAGGGTTTTTTATGTACTTCTATAAATAATGCATCTTATGGCCAATTTGAGAGACTTTTGGTTGCTTGAAACATTCACTTTTCATAGTTTTAGAGTAATTTTAATAACAGGAACTTGGAGAAAGCCATTGGAAAGTTTGAAGACTTGCATTCAACCAAGAATGCTTAAGGATTTGTTCATCAAATTGTTTCTTTCTTCTCTAATCTTTGGTTATAACATGTTTATTATACTTTCTATGGTGGACTTCATGAGTTTCTTAGGCTAAACTTTTTGTGTTGGTTAGGGTTATTTGACAAGATGATTTCTTTGTAATGGGTTAAGTTCTATTCTGCTTTTATTGTTGATTCTCTATCTAGTTGAGTTGTTTATTATCATTGTTACTTTCTTAATGTTTTTTGCTGATTAACTACCTACAAATCGATTTTATAATCAATTCGGAAGGACYAGAAGTGAACTAATTGATTAGGACTTAGGCAATGATGACTTATTAGTATCGAATCAACTAGGGATAGAATCGGGTCTATTTGGGTGGTTTTCGATAGTAATTGACTGTGGTTAACAAAATTGGAGAATTTCTTAGATCTTTAATGCAATTTAGATTACTTGAATTCACATAGGGATATGGCTTTAGATAATTGGAATTAGGCTTTTAGTCAAGAGATTGGGTAAAACCTAAATTAGAAAATTCTCCAATTTTGAAATTAGATTAGATTTTGAAATTAGGGCAATTAAGGTACGACTAACTTAGCTCATTAAGAATGATTCAGATCGATACCCTAACCAACCTCTTCATCACATTAGATCTTTTTGGATTTAGGTAATTGAATTTCATAATTAAACTTTTTAGATTACTTCTTCATTTCTAGTCTAATTCAATAACTTTTGTTAGGTCTAAATTGGGAAAATTTGGTAATTTTGGTACTTGACTAGAAATCCTTATGGGATCGAACTTGACTCGCTTCCTATACATTTTTTGACAGTAGTATACTTGCTAGGATAAGAATGCATCGAGCTTGTGAGCATCGAGTTTTTGGCACCGTTGACAGGGACTTTTGATTGATATCATATAATTGTTGAATCGCCTTGAGATTAGACCATTTTCTTTGTTTGTCTTTTGTTTTTACTTTTGGTCATTAATGTTAGGTGTTTTGATTTGAAATATGTTTTTTCCTTGTCTTGATGTGTGCTAGATCTTTGAAAATTCCTTTAGAGAAAATACAAGGATCTTGATACTATTCCTAGAGACAATAGGAAACACATTAGAGCGTGAAAGACCAAGGTAGGAAAAAGTGTAACTGTTGATTTGGGGGATAACAGTTAAACTAAGAGAATGAATTTGAGTTTGATAATTCTAGGAATATTGATGATCAAGGGAATGAGGAGAGGGTTAAAACCCTTAGGATTATTCCATTTTAACGGTGGAAGGGGCTCATCTCACTATTACTAGACCTAGAGTATCTATGAAAAACCTTGAGATCAAACTCGGGGTTATTCAAATGATCTAACAAATTGTGCAATTCTATGGTGACGACCCTAACGCTCACATCTCTAACTTCTTATAGATTTGTAATAACCATGATGCCATTAGGTTGAGATTCTTCCCCTTCAAGATAAATCCACACTTAGGATAAGTCCAAAGCTTGGCTAGACTCTTTCCCATCCGGTTCCATCACTACATAGGAATAATTACCCTCCACCTTCCTCCATAGGTACTTCCCACCTTCCAAAACTATGAAGTTTAGGAATTATATCACAAATTTTGTTCAAGAAATGGGAGTCTTTGAGTGAGGCTTGGGAGAGATTCAAAGATTATTTGAGAAGGTGTCCTCACCATTCTTTGCTCTTGTGGATGAAATCCAGATATTTTACAATGGGATGAGTGGAGCATCTAGGTCTATGATAGATACCGCTAGTARGGGAAGTATAATGCAAAAACCACCTCAAGAGGATTGGGATTTGTTTGAGGAGATGGCCTTGGCGGGTTATCAATAGCCTAATGAGAGGAATAGCAATGCTAGGATAGGTGGTTTGATGGTATTAGATGTCACACAAACCATTCTCTCCCAAGTAGCTCTCATTTCCAAAATTTGGGTGTAGGAGGTAGAATCACTTGTGAACATTGTGGAGTACTCATGAGAGTATCAATGGCCTACAAAACCACTACAAAATCAGTACCTTAACCCTAATTTCCCTCCACACTCCCAAGAAAGTGTCAACTATGTTCTCACTAATGCTAGACCAAACAATGCCTACTCAAATACCTACAACCCCGAGTAGAGGAATCACCTAGTAACACCAAAAACAATCCCAAGGAGTGTAATGTCATATCTTTAAGAAGCGAAGAGCAATATAGGATCCCAAGGGTGATTTAGGAAGTGCTTCAAAAGAAAACGAACCCTCTACGGTCAATAATTTGGGTGAGATGGTTAAGAACTTAGTGTTCCTACTAAGCTTGAAAAAGAAAAAAGTGATAAAGGTAAAATGAATAGTGAGAAGTAGATTACAAATCTTTAACTTTTCCCCTAGTTGTTGAACCTTCTAAGAAGAATTGTTAGATTAGAAGTTTTGGAGAGATTGAGAAAACTAATGACAAATCTTCCTTTTGTTGAGGCAATTTCTCAAATGCCCAGATATACAAAATTCTTGAAGGGGATTTTGTATAAGAAGAGAAAAATGCTTGATTTTGAAACTATTTGCCTAAATGAGGAATGCTCCGCCGTTGTTCAAAATAAACTCCAACATAAGCTTAAAGATTATTCCTTGTCATATTGGTGAGTTAATTTTTGATAATGTGCTTTGTGATCTTGGGGCTAGTATAAATTTGATGTCTACATCTATTCTTCTACGTTTGGGGTTAGGAGATGTTAAACCTACAAATGTGATCCTCCAATTAGACAATAGATATATTAGGTATCCCATGGGGGTTGTGGAGGATGTTTTGTTGGGGCTTGTGAGGGTTGATAAATTCATCATTCGGTAGATTTTGTGGTTTTAGATATGGAAGATGAGCATGCGATGTCATTATTGTTTGGTAGATCTTTTCTAGCCACCGAAAAAATATTAATTGATGTGGAGAAGCATGAGCTAACCTTAGAGTTGGGGATGAGCATGCCATTTTCAAAATGCCTAAACACCCCTACCAAGATCTAACCAAAGCTATCCAATTGCTTGAAGCTAAGCATGTAAAGTACRCTAAGGGGTTTTCTTTTGTAGAAGTTGAACAAAAAGGACYGAAACTCAAACATGGTGTTGAAGGCCCTCCTTTAGATTTTAAGTGCAAGAAAAAGAGGATTATGAAGTCTAGAGGGAAGAGGAAAACATTTTATGGAAAAGTTTCAATTCCTATTTCTTGTGTGCCTCCTTTGTTTGATAAGATGAAATCACCTCTCTTTGATGATAACTTGGAAATTACTTTGAGGGATGAGAAATGGAAACCCCCTCCCCCCTCCAATCCTACTTTGGCATGATTAACAAAGGAAAGTCGAGCTAGAGACTATAAACCAAAACTTCTTTATTTCTTTTCACTTTTTCTCTTTTTCTTTTTCTCACTGTTATTGCATTCCTCTTTTTATGTTAATTTTTTGTTATTTCTTTTTAGGAATTTACCCCACATTCTTGGTCGATTTTTCAAAGGAGGAAACATCATTTACAACAAGGGGAGTCTCTTTCACCTTACTTTTGTGCTTTGATTATCATTAAGGACAATGTCAAGTTCTCAGTGGAGGGTGGAAGAATGGATTCTTGTTTTTTTTCTTTTATTTCATTTGTGTGCCTTTATTGCTTTTTACCCGTATTTTTATCAAAAATTTTGAGCTTTCTATGATTTATTTACGTGTTTTGATGATATACCACAAATGAGAGACCACTTTGTTTGAGTTGGAAATTTCAGTAGTAATCTAATCTATCCAACTTTTTTGCTTTCTAGCACGAGTACCTTTATTTTGTGAATAGTTATTGCTTGATATACTAGTGGGGTAATTATGATGATTATTTAACACAATCACTCGAGAATTTGTTGTTGTCACTCCTTGAGGCGAAATAGAAAACTGACCTTTATTGATGAAAGGATAATAGTTTTACGCCTTCTTTGGATCTTTTGAACCTTACGCTCTTACCCTTTCTATATTATATCCTTAGTTCCCTTTTTGAGCCTTGGATTATTTATTGTTCTTTGATATACCCTTTTATGGCTTATCTTGTAAGATTTGCATACCATTTTTCCTTTTTCATTGTAAGAGAATTGATGCATCTTTTCTTGTTTTGGGATTGAATAGAGTTCAATGAATGCATGTTGATGAAGTTGGGGGTTGAAGAAGGGAATTAAGGGTTAWGTTGTTGAGCAAAATGCGAAAGAAAATGGATTCTTGAGAGGTGAAAGGTTKTACCTCATATTCTCTTGATAAAAATGTCTTATATATCTTCAGAATGAAGATCAATAAAAAAAAAGAAAGAAATGAAAAAAGAATGTATTAGCAGAAGTGGTTTYTGGTAGTAGTTGAGAAAGAATTAAGAAAGGAAGATGTGGTGTAGAAAATTGAAAGAAGAAACGGGAGTTATAAGGTTTCATTGCTGATTATTGTAACACTCTCTTACTTTGGTTGTTTTCATTATCTTTCATTTGACTTGTCTATACATTCTCCCTACATTAACAAGCTTTAAAGTCCTACTTGGCCTTTTTTATTTTGGTTATCTCGATTAGTGGAGAAGTGGTGATGCTTACAAACCTRCGGGGTGGATTTCCATGTCCTAAATCAAGTTTATGGATGCAAATCAACAAGCATTGACAAGGAGATTGCCAGACTTAGCTACTAAAGTACATGGAAATCAAGAAGCTGCTACAATCTTTGAAAGAAATGAGTCACCAAGGCGAGGCATAAGTAGAAAGTTTGGGGAATGGTTAGCATCAACAAGCAAATCACAACTGCCAATCATTATGTGTGAAGACACTTAGATGTAGGATAAATATGACAATGAAGAGGAAAGAACACCTATTGTGAAGGCTGCAATTAATTGTTGAAATGGAAAACAAGGAAGATATAAAGGAAGATGAACAAATAGAGAAAGTTGATATGCAAGATGAACAATGAATGGATTTTGTTCATGAAGCTGCAATAACTAAAAATCAGACCAAGGAAGATGTTCATGAGACTGCAACAACTGAAAATCAGACAGAGGAAGATATTCATAATGCTGAGATGAAGAAAATGAAGATGAAAAGGAAAAAACAAAGGTTGTAATGGAGGAAAACAAGCAAATGGAAGCTGCAACTGCTGAAGATATTGCCAAAGCACAGTAAGAAGAGGCAAGAAATTTTGTTCAAGCTATAATGACTTTAGTAAATGATCAAGCCAAGACAATGACTCAATCAAATTCTGAGAAGATCTCACTTTAAAAAGGCACTGTCAAGACTAGATGCCAGTGAAGGTGCATCTAAAGCTAAGAAGGACATACAAGAAGCAAAAGCTGAAGACAAGTACAAGAACTAATTGCAAAGAAGCCAACTTCTAAAAGCAAGACTATTACAAAACCAAAGCAACTAACACTGCATGCAAAAAAGAAGACAAGGAGCTCAAACATTTGGAAAAGGACAAAGAACRGAGGACCAGGAGATCAAGAAAGCAATCCTCTAAGAATTGTTGATGAAGAGCCTGAGAAGGAATCTGAAACTCCACTGATTAGAAGAAGGACTACAAGCTCCTCACAAGTCCAAACATCAAGTGCTTCTATAGAAGTATCAAGTGCAAGTGTTATGCCAAGTTGAAGAACAACTAGAAACACAATCTACTTCACCAATGGATTATTGTTCTCTCTTTATTTTTTTTTTATTTTACTCTTGATGTACCATACTTGTTGTAAACTTGTTTATGAATGCAAATGTTTTTTTTTAAATATAWAATRAGGTCRCACGTCAATGATTAGATAAGTTTCATATATGTGAGTGTGATCCTTACATCAATGCCTTGGAATGATCCCTTACACTTTCTTATAATTACAAAGGGGGAGAAATTACACATTGTGGTAGTTTAAGTGAGTTAAGTTGGTGGATGCTTTTGTATATTTATGCTTAAATCTCTTAGTCAACTGATAGATATTATGCTTTAAATATTATTGAAGGTCTTGTTGTTTTGTTTCAGCTTGTATCCTTGACTATCATTGCATATGTATTCTCAAATTATTCTATCTTCGGTATGCACTTGTGTAAACCTCTTAGAATCTTGCATATAGGAAGGGGGAGCCTCACTTACTCTAATGAGGTTAAAATAGTTGGGATTTACTCTGTTGTGCCTCGAAATGTTCAAAATAGAGAGGAAACTCTGTCAAATTATTTTCAAAAAATCTCATATGGTTTTATATGCTTAAGTGTTACTTATTCTGCACTTACACCATGTCATAGGTCTATAACCTTATTGTTTTTATATTGAATAAACCTATATATTTTGAGGGGGAACTTTTATATGAATTTATTACATAGACCTCTCGATTGTTGTCACTATTCCCATATCACAATCTATATTGCCTCTATATCTTGTAATTTTAGAAAGGGGAAGTTATAAACATAATATTGATAATTATATAGTTGTCCTATGGATTTGGATAATGACTTATACTCAAATTGTCTATAAATGTTTGTAGGGACAAAAATTCAAGCCTAATGCACTTCAGGATCTTTATGGATTAAAATTGAAGTTGTTCAACTACTCAAGAAGTGATATAGATGTTTCTATACGTTTTTCTCTAAGTATATAGGTTATTTTGTTTATCTATAATTTTACATAGATTTAGATTTGATTTCCATGATATTTCCTTTTTATCCTTGCACAACAATGTTTTCCAAATGGTTTTAAATGAATTCTTCATAGGAAAATATAGGTGTTTGACTTATAATAGTATTTAGGACTTTAGAAGTTTCCTGGAAAATGAATCCAAAGTGTTCATACACTTCATACTCATGACCTTGCTACTTCAAACGTCCTATATAAGTACAAAAATTGTAAGTCCAAAGTCATTTAGTGAAGGTTAAGATGAAACATAGGTTCCATTTGAACGTTTGAAGGTCTCAAGAATTGCATCCGAACTTAGTTTGAACTCAGGACTTGTGCTTGCCTTGGTCRTTCGAAACTAGTTTACGTTAAGTCCAAATACCTCCATATGTGGCCTCGGAAGATGTTATGTTTGACATCGAATGTCTGAAGACCTCCTAATGAATCATTTGAAGGATAGTTCAAACGCACACTTTCGACTTCCAAATAGTTCTGATACTGAGTCTAATATCCTTCCAATGGATGCTTAGACGATAATTCAGACGCTTCCCTATTCTAGTTCAAACTTTCGAACTAGATGGGTTTTCCTTAGAAAAAAAAAGAAAAAAGGGTCCTTTTTATGACATAACAAGGGGGAGTATTTAAGAGCTTTAGGACTTTTCAAAACACCAACAATTCTGAGATTTAAAATGAAACACCTTGAGAGAATATCTTGAAAAGCTTGATTTGATTATTCTATTCGAAAAAGTAAAAGGAATCTTAGCAAACCATTGTGAAATCAAATCTTAAGATCTTCATTTTCTTATCTTCACTTTCAAGAGTGAAAAAGTGTAACAAAGCTTTGTCTCCTTTTGAGAAAAGATTGGTTATCTAGGACTTAGAACCTTTGCTGAAAGTTGAACCTTGAGGAAGTTAAAGGGTTATTTTGTGTAAAACCGTTAGTGAGTGAACCTTTTGTGTATTGTGTAAAAGTCTTTGTGGCTTTTTTCAGTGGATATGAAAATCCTATGGATAGTGTGACCCTTCGTAGTGGATGAAGATATAAAGGGAAATCAAACCATTCTAAATCTTGTTTTTCTTGTGGTTGCTTGTCGCTTTGATTTACTTATCTTTATATGGGTTTGTTGTTGCTTTTATTTCTCATAATTACACTTAGAATTTATCGCACCTACCAAGTGTTTGATAATTTTACTCAAAGGGTGAAAATTTTTGCATTTGTTGGAAAGTACATAGGCCTATTCAGTTTATTTGTACTTAAAGTTCGATTTGATTTGGTTAAAAAAAAAAAAACCTTTTGATCCTTGCACAAAAGTGTTCTCCAAATGTTTTTAAATGTATTCTTCAAAGGAAAATATAGGCATTTACTTATAATAATATTTAGGACTTTAGAAGTTTCATTGGGAGTGAATATAAAGTGTTTCATCGACTTTGGACTCATGAACTTACTACCTTGGACGTCTTAATTAGTACAGAAATTGTTAGTCCGAAGTCCTTCAGTGAAATGTTCAGATGAGACATCGCTTGTGTTTGGTCGTCTGAAGGTCCCAAGCATTACCTTCAAACTTAGTTTGGACTTAGGACTTGTGCTAGCCTTGGCCATCCAAAGTTGATTGATGTCAAGTCTGACTACCTTCCAATGAGGCCTTTGACGTAATTTGATGTTACATTGGACGTCCGAAGGTTTCCTATTTATTTGTCCAAATAATAGTTCAAATGCATAGTTTGGACATCCAAATAGCCTGTGGTTGAATCGAATATCCCTTCAGTAAGGGTTCAAACAATTCTTCAGACGTGTCCTTGTACTAGTTTGGTCGTCTGAACTAACGAATTTTTTTAATAATGGCTCTTTTTCAAAGCTTTATTACATGAGGTATATCTAGGACTTTTGAATCTTTTTAAGCACCAACGATGAGATTCAAAAGAAATTACTTGAGAGAACATCTTGAAAAAACTTACTCCGATTATTTGATTCCAAAAGTGCACGGAATCTCTTCGTATATCTTTGTGAAATCAAATCCCAAGATCTCCATTGTCTTATCCTCACTTCAAAGAGTGAAAAATTGTAAAAAAAATTTATTTGCTTTYGAGAAAAGATTCCAATGTTGTCTAAGACTTAAAACCTTTGTGGAAAAGAGAACCTTGAGAAAGTTAAAGGGCTGTTGTTGTAAAATCCATTTGTGGGTGAATCCTTTGTGTATTGTGTAAAAAGTCTTTTTTGACTTTTGTTATTGGATTTGAAAATCCTAAGGATGTAACCCTGGGCAATAGATGTAGATTTTCAAAGAAAATCAAACCATTATAAACCTAATCACGTCCTTTTTGTGTGCTATCCTTTATCATTTACTTGTTGTTATCTTGATTGGTTGTAGCCTTCATTTCTTATAAATAGAGTTATCATTTATTACATCGACCATCCATTTGATATTTTTTTACTCGAGGGGTGAAAATTATGTATTTATTGCATCAAGTTTTAAAAACCCAATGCACTCCCTCCTAAGTTACATTTCTAGTTCCCTTCATTAAGGTTTCAGAAGTAACTTTCTGACTTTTCAGCCGTCCGAAATAGTCAAAGGTTGAGTCCTTGAACTCAGACTTCCTCTTATTTAAATGATTTGAAAACTATTTTTACTAGTGCTCTGATTTTCATTCTGAAAGTGTTCGAATGAAGTATTGGATAAATACCATGTTATTTCGATCATCCGAAATACACGTGTCTAAGCCTCAATAGATAAATTTACTAGCACTCTCACATATTTATTGTTGTTGGATATGTGACTATATTTAATGCATGGTTTTCCTACTTGATCATTTGAACAAGTTGAATTTCAAAGAAACTTTTCTCAAAAGAAAGAAAATAAAAATCAAGAGATTTCACAATATTTTTTGAACTACATTTTTAGAAACCTCTTCATGCTGTATCTTTGAAAATCATTAGTTGAGCTTCATCTATCCAGAATATAATATCTTCAAGAGTGAAATCAACATCTCCATGTGTGCCGAGAATATTCAGAATAACACTGTGTTAGAGTTGAATAGATATGAAGCTATTATTTGTGTAAATCTCTAAGTGATACAAGYTTGTTGAGGACAGTACAACCCTTTTGAGGGTGAACCTTGTCATGTATTGATTCAATGTTGTGTTGAGTGTCAATACAAGATTGTTAGGATATATAAAATCCTTTTGAGAGTGAGCCACAATTGGGAGGTTAAAGAGTTGTGAAACCCATTTGTGGGTGAATTTTTTGTATATTCATATACTCTTCATGAAAGTATGTGTGATTTAGTAGAAAGTTGAAATCCTACCATTGCAGCCTTAGGTAGTGGATATGGATTCGAAGAAGAATCAATAAATCACTTGTTTCTATGTGTGTTCTTTTACCCCTTCTGTGTTTATGTTATTTTAAYTGATTGCACATGACATTCAACATTTCTTTATTTGATAAAAATTGGTACGAAAATTTGCTACGAATTTTGTTCTTGTGATAATTATTTATAAAATTATCTTTTGCTGATTTTCAGTTTTCTTAGAAGTCTAATATGACATTTTGTGCACACTTGAGGACTATACGACTACTACYTATTAATTATATATTATTTTTCACGTAAAATATAAAATAATTAATATGACTAATTGTTTCCTTTTCCATTTTATTTAATTTTTTATACATAATTTATTTAGTTATAATAAAATTATATGTACATACGTATAAGGAAGTGTTATTCAAAATTCTCTTATCTTTTCATATGAATGTATAGATCTTAATATACGAAATTTGAACTTGATTTGTTAAAATATTATAATATTCAAAGAATATTGAATGCATACAGACATGTGCATCTTTTTATATATGTACAGATGCTTCTTCTTCTACATCTGTTTATTTCTATTGAAACACATCATGAAACAATGAATATTTTTACAAATTTTGAACTTAACTTGTTAAAATATTGTATCTAATATTTAAAGATTGAATACTCACAGACTATCTTTTGTAACCTTTCATATCCTAAGGAAGATTCTTATTGACAGTAATTAATTAGGGTGAAAGGACAAAGTTGTACAAAAATAATTCTCTTAAATTGTAATATTTTAATATATTATAGATTAAAAATTAAATTTTTTAAAAAATAAAATAAATTAAAATTTGAAATATAAAAATAATGTTTTGTTCTATCTAATTTGTTGCTCAATATAAAAAATTTAAGCGAAAGGCTACAAAAGATAGAAAACACATAGGCAGATAAGTCGTTGAGTTATTTTGCCAAGGAAAAATTTATAGTAGGTAGGTTTTAATTTGTTAAATATCAATAAATTATATTCAATTCAATATGAAGAAGTTATGTGTAACTTATACCATGAGATTTAGCTGATAATAAATTAAAATTCACCTACCTAAAGTTGTGCTTTTACGGATGTGGTTGGTGGTCATCAATGACCTATTCTTGTCCATTACTGATACTTCAAGTTTGAATTTATTAGCGATTGTTTAGGTAAGTGATAAAGAGTTTCGTACTATCAATTAAACAAGTTTTTTAATCTAATTTTGTATATGAAAAAAATAAATATTAATAATATTAATTTTATTTCTTCCTAATACAATTGAAATAATTAACAAAAGTTCCTAATAATCACGCCGGAAGAGTGTAGTAAGGAATTCCCTACTACAATTTTTATATTCTTTCCCACTTATGTCGTCTCTTTTTATTCTATTAAAGAAAGTGACAAAAAACTTGAAAGCGATTTTGTACTTTAGGATGGGGAAGTACTTTTTTAAGCTTTTTATACTTTTGTTTTTTCTAGAGATATTATATTTTAATTGTTTCCCTTATGAAATATAATGAAGTGGGGAACAGGATTCCAGGGCTTTTGGGTTTCCACGGAATGTGATTTGACCACCGAGGAGCTCATGCGTACCCATAACACAATTTGGACTGTAGTCAGTTAATTTASTTAGACTTCGAATCTCTTTTATTTGACTATTAGTACTACCTCCCGTCCACTTGGGTTAGGATCTCAGGCCACTGGGGTCAGAGCCGAGTGGGCTCTTTGTTTCCGAGACTGACAAATCTTTGACATTGATTTTACCTTCCGACTTCACGTGACCATGACAGAGTTAAGTACGTTAGACACTGTTCTCCAAGCAAGGAACATGTAACCAGACGCTTAGCGCTTACGTATCTGCCTTTGCTAATCGCAATAAATGTTCCTCCTACTTCCACCCTCACTAATTATTGAATTCTGACCCAGAATTACTCCAATTTATTGCACATTGTACACTTCCTTCCATGTTTGTGTAGTTTCATTATAAAGAACTATGCTAGTTATGTTTGAATTTCAGACGTTGGGTCTTCTCTAGGTCCCTCTCCTTGCTCCTTTACGATTGACTTTTCTCATGCTAAATCTGCCTGACTTCATCTTATTACTCGGGCTCTTAATACAATATTTTAGGATATTTGTCATGTTAAAAGAATTTTACATCAAATCTTTTTCTAATTAAGAGTTAAATCCTACTGACATATGAGACAAAAGAGAATARAGAAACCTTCATAATAATTATTCTCTAAAGCAATTTGTAATTACCAATGACCAAGCACCTTACCATCAAGCAAAGCTTCGTAATGTTTCTTTTTTTCTTTTTTTCTTTTTTTCTTTTATATTTTTTCCAAAGACTAATATATATCACTGTAAAATAATAAAATAAGGAAAATTGGCGCTTTAAGCTAATTCTTGAAAAATATTCCATGACTTTTATTTTGTTTATTTATCTCTCTCAATAATTTAYGTGTATTTATTTTAGTCCTGCCATTGATTTGCTCGGCAAAATTTTGTGGCTCATGGCATATGATTCTCACATGTTTAGTTAAAACATAAATTAATCATTCTAGGTCGATCTTCTTCCAAAAATTTTTAAAAAAAATTGTGAAAAGTAACAATCATTTACTAATCGCGACGATATGAAATTCCATATATACTCTCATGTATAAACCTATTTCCATAGCCTCCTACTCACTTTTCTCACCATTTTGCTAATCCTCTCAACCCCAATATTTTAATAATAAATTTTCAAGTTCGATTTGTAATTCTTTTGTGAAATCTTTCCGCTTAAAAGTTATCTATTCGATTTGTAATTCTTTTGTGAAATTTTTTCGTTTAAAAGTTATCTAATATGTGTTTTATTTAAAAATATTATGTCTCATTTTAAAAATTTATGAGTTTAGAGCAAAAAAAATCCAACTTTAGGAGTCCTAGCAATCGCCGGACTAGATTCCAAAAGGAATCCCATCATGCTTCAGGCAGAACTAGGCTCTTGTTGACCGGGGTTGATTTGGGGGCTGACCTTGGTTAAACTCGCGTCTAATCTTCTCCATGTACTCATATCTAACTACACGCGACATGGCCCTCAACTCCTGCATCCAATTGGTCATCTCCTCTATCCCCTATGTACCAAAAATAATGGCATAATTTGCTTCGACCTTATCTTGAACTTCCAGATTTGTTTTTTTCAAAAATCATATATTTTTGTCAATTGGATATGACGTCCCGACCGTAACGTAACATACATCTCATGGATGCAAGTTAGTCCATATGTCTTCCTTAAAGCACAACCACACCTCTCAGGATCTCCCTACTTCTTTGAAACCCTATTTGGGTCAGAGCTTCATAGCATTATGTATGATTCCGTCAGATAGATTAACGAATAACCTACAAAAATTAACAAGTATTTAAAGAGACAATATGTGACAATTAAGTAAAATTCAATAACAAATAAAAACTAAGAATAAATATTAAAAAATAAGTTCAATTAAAAGTCTTCAAAACATTGCTTGTTTTGCCACATGGAGATCTCTAAGTCGCGAGGGCTCAAGACATAACTTGATGGAAAACATCCGCTAAATAAAAAAGAACAAGTTAACACATTAAGACTCCAACAAGTTAAATTAAAACACAATTTCAAAAATAAGTTAAAGTACAAGATCATGATCACCTATTGATTGACTAAAGTATCGATCTTCTTCTAGATTGTGTCAAAATTGCCGATTGAAGATTATAAAAAATCTTTCAAAATCGAGTGGGCACCCTCAGTATAGTTTCTAATGGTATTTCCAAATAAAAAATATTGTCCGTCCAAGCATGAACAAATATATCAACATATGAAGTGAACCGCGTCTCCATCGAATAATTTCACAAAGTCAGGATCCTACTCCATCTCACCTATATGGGCCAAGAAGCTGAAGGTACTCGTCAATAGTAAGGGAATCCACAACTTTCTTCTAGGCATCCTACGAAATTGAAGTCTCGCTCACTTGTTCTTGGTAACATGCATTGCTCTAGCCTCTACATTCTTTGATATATGTCGTCTATAGAGTAAATTTGGGACTTTAGAAATACTCACCTAACAGTATTGCTAAGGGCAAACTCTCTATATGTGGCAATAGCTGACGGTGGCTGATGAGGGTCGACCAACTCACTGACAGATTAAACAGTCCAAACATAACTGTCTTCCTTCTCATTTCTCAAAAATCCAATGTGAAGTTATTTCTGATAAGGGATACACCAACAACATCAAAAAAGGGTAACCTATTATGTTTGTACTATATGTGCAATCCATGATCAACATATATGAAAATATACGCAAAATGTCAATGAATTTTCAATGTGAAAATAATACATCACTCTGCATCGTAGACCCCTCAATATTTCACTGCTAATGTCGATAGTGGCTATCCGTTAAACTAAACAACAAATTTTGTATCACTAAGCGGCCTTTCATTTCTTCAAATCAAATCTTATTTTGCTCGATGTAATTATTCTTGATAGTTGTTGGAGTATCTGACTCAACCTCTTCTAGATATTTCATATTTCGGTTTTGCATGGCACCAAGTAAGTTCAGCTACTATCTTCTTCTGTTCTTCTGTAAGCTTTGAGGCAGATAAATGATCCGATGGATAAACTCCTAGATCATGATTGTGACGATCTTCTTGAACCTCTAAACTCCATGCATCACCCATGTGTTCAACTCCTTTCAACATAAAGGGACGCTCACACTTTTTGATCCCTATCAATTAATGTATTTATCTTACTCCTTCCAATTTATTCTCTCTGTACGAACTGGAACTCTCACAATATATCCACACACTGCCATTTTTGTGAACCACCTTTACCGAACACTTGACAATTGTGAAAATATTGAACGAATCACCAATTTTTTTGACCCATTTACGTAACTCAATGCAATCCTCAAAAAATTAATCTGTAGCAAAATAATGGCTGCAATCAGGCAATGTTTTCCTCCTSTGTGGAAACTGTCATCATGCAAATTGGAAATTAACAAAAATTAATCATTAAAATAAATTAATAACAAAATAACAAAATAATGTAATATATCTATAAGTAAAGGAAAAGATAAATTAACAATCATATCAATTAGCCAAAAAAAAAAAAAAACCTAACAACATACTATTGGCGATTCAAAATGAACTAATAAATAATATTTAACAATTAATAAGAAAACATAAAATAATATTAAAATAGTTAAAAAGGAAAGAATTGTAAACTTAAAACTTAACCATAAAAATTTTAAATTTTTAAAATTTRAAAAATTTGAAATTTCTTTTAAAAAAGAAAAGAGTTAAGGCATCAAGCCAAGGATCCAGTGTGACTCCTTAAGGAGTCCTGCCCCAAACCTCTAGCATGACTCCTTGCTAGGGTCTGGTGGTACTCCTTAAAGAGTCATAAATGCCACCGAYGAGACTCTCAAGATCTTTATTGTCTATCCTCACTTTAAAGAGCGAAAAGTATAACCAAACTTTATTTCTACTTTTGAGAAAAGATTTCAAATTTTCTAGGACTTAAAACCATTGTTGAAATATAAAACTTAAAGTGTTGTTGCATAGTTTGTCAAAAGTCTTTGTGACTTTTTGTTAGTGGATGTATATTTGAAGGGAAATCTTATGTCTCTTGTGTGTGTTTCCTCTTCTCACTTTCTTGTCATTATCTTAGTTTTGGTTATAGCATTTATTTGTCATAAATATACTTACCATTTGTTGCACCCACCCTATATTAATAGGTGGAGAAATTTAAATTTGAACTACAAATATCGTCTAAGTGAAGGTTCGACCATAGAAATGTGCATTCAATTTATGCACTGGAATCGTCAATACATATTGAAGACTATACCCCAAGATGTTCTAAAAAATAAGTATTGTGGACAATCAAAATTGAGGAATTCCAATCAGGATGCCACACAAATATGAGAACAAGTGAGAATTTCAAAGTTAGGACCAACCTTTTCTTAGGATTTGAAGCCAGGAGTCGACAACAATAAATGTAATTTTCCTTAACACATGAGCCTAAATTGCACATTACTCCTTGATAAGAGTTAAAAGTTTCTAAATGTCTYAAAAAAACAAATTCAAGTTGTATTGTTCAAGTGTGGTTGGGCAGATGTAGAGCGAGGAAAAGGCATGAAGAGAGACCAATTTGGTTTCACACTTATTCATATGTCTAGATCAATGCATATGGGTACAAGACCCATTGACGACCATTCGTTGTGGCATCAGATATCAAACAAGTCTTCTATGTGGAAGACCTTTTAAAGAACGAATGGCATGTAGTTGTAAGAACTAGACTACATGGTCTTTTATTGAGGAGGGATGAGGTGTCGATTGTCCCTAATATCCAACTGATGGATATTGTTGAGCCCCTCTAAGAGATGTCGATTGTCCCGAATATTATTTTGATAATGATATGTGCTTAATATGATTACTAACTTGCATTGGYATGCTTATAGATTTATGATATATTCTGGAACAATGAAGCCTATGATCAACTATCTCGAAGCATCAAGAACTTATAAATTGGAAAATCTGCAAGTACCAGTTGAAGTGAAGACATCTCTAGAGCAAACTCTTCTAACTTTCCAGTAAGTTGTAGGCTAAGTACACTACCTTTCATTTTACAGTGATTCTAGTGCTTAGTCTTATTTTTGGAGATAAAAATTAACTATGTAGATACTATGTTTTGGAATTCRAAACTYAAAAAAAATTTAAAAACATTTATCRAAACATGATTTTATAAAATGACCCTTACATGAATTTGCTAGATATAATTGAGTTTGGTTTTAAAGTGTGCTTAAGATGTTTTCCATATCACGAGCACGTGTTCTTGTCACTGTCATATATACTCTAAGTCTTTTATGTACGTAAGTGAAGTCCAATATCCTCCATCGAGGAATTCGGATACAACTATGTGGCTTTTGGCCATCTGAAATGGTTAAAGACTAGGTCCTTGGACTTAGACTTCTCATGTTTAACTGTCCAATGATCATTTTGCATTTGCATCTAATATCYGTTTTGAGTTTTGAACAGGTGMAGGAGACAAAGACCATTGGTACTTCAAACCATCAAAAACATCTGCGTTAAAGCCTAATAGATAAATTATTACCATTCCGACATATTCGTTTCCATTGGATACTAGGCAATATATTACATGATTTTCCCTCCTGGTCATTTTGAACAAGTGAGAAACATATTGAGCTTTCTTAGAAAACATCTTTCTATARCGCAGAAGAGATCTTACGATATTCTTGTTCTTCGTCATTGAAGTTCTTCATGCTAAACCTTTGAAAATATTTAGCTAAGCTTTTACTATATTTGAAAATATCTTTGTGAGTGAAATCCATATCTCCTTTGATCTTAGATTTGCCAGAACACCCATGGATTTAGAGTGGAACAGATTGGGTTGTTACTTTTCGTAAAATCTCTATGTGAGTTAAGGTTGTCTAGAACATAAAATKTTTTAGAGAGTTAACCTTGTTTATAAAAGCAAAGGTTATGTAAAACGCTTTTGTAAATGAGCCTTAGTTGAAGGGTTTTAGTTTGTGTGACAGAGTAAAAACCATGTATCGATGAGCCCTTTGTGGGTATTCACATACTATTGAGAAAAAGGTCTATATGACTTRGTGGAGTTTGAAATCCTAAGGTTGCATATCTTAGATAGTAGATGTCAATCCGGAAAAGGGATTGAACTACCATAAATCACATGTTTCCTTGTGCATTCATTATTATTGCATGATTCCTCTGTCTTTTGAATTGTTTCCACAAACATTTCATCTCTATTTATGAAAAAAACTTTAAATATATTTCAAATAGAGTTTGAAAAATACATTAGGTTATCCTTCAAAATCAAAAAAGTATGCATAACCTAATTCACTCCAATTGAAGTTGTTCAACTTACGCATATAGAGGTCAAATCTAGTTGTTTATATATTTTCTCCAAGTATGTGGGGTTATCTTTCTTATCTAGAATTGTACTTAGGCTTAGGTATGATTTCCTTGTTATTGCTCTTTTATCCTTGCGCAAGATATTTTCCAAATGTTTTTAAATGCTTTATTCCTTGGGACAACATAAGTGTTACTTACAATAGTATTTAGGAGTTTAGAAGTTTTCTTATAAACGAATCCAAAAATTGTATACACTTTGAACTCCAGACCTTCGCACTTCGACGTCCTAMGTACAAAGATTATAAGTCTGAAGTCCTCTAATGAAGGTTTAGACGAAATATGTCTTTTTTGTTCAGACGTYTGAAGGTCTGAAGAACTGCATCCGAACTTAGTTTGGACTCAGGACTTGTGCTTGTCTTAGTTGTCAGAAGTTGGATTTTGTTAAGTCCAAATACCTTCAATGAGGCATCAAATAATGTCATGTTGCAATATCAGAAAAATGGTTCGACATTCCCTTCGGTTGTCAGACTAGTCCTAATGTTGAGTCCAATATCCTTCTGGAAGAGTGCGGAAGATACTTCGGTTGCTCCCCTATTCAGGTTCGGACCTTCCAATTAGATGCATACAGATTCAAAAACAGTTTTTTTTCTTTACCGTTACTTTGGGGAGTATAAAAGGACTAGGGTTTTCCTTAAGACTAAAAACTTTATTATTCAAAGCAATCATCTTAAGATAATATCTTAAAAAATCATTAGTGGATTATTYTATTCCTAAAGYGCAAGAAATCCTTTAGCAAAGCTTTGGCAAATTAGATCAGTAGAACTTCAATTTCTTATCCTCACTTTCAATAGTGAAATATAGTGTTAAAAAAAAAAAAAAAAACTTTCTCCACCTTTTAGAAAAGATTCCAAGGTTTTCTAGGACATACAACCATGGTTGAAAGGTGAACCTTAAGGCTGTGAAAATGGTTGTTGTGTAAAACCAATTGTTAGGTGAGTCATTTGTGTAAAAGTCTTTGTGGCCTTTTTGGTGGATTTGGAAATTCTAAGAGGTGTCCTTAAGTAGTGGATATAGATTTCAAAGAAAATCGATCCACTACAAATTGCATGTACCTTGTGATTGTTTCACTCTTGTTTGGATTTGCTTTAAAATGGATGATGTGGCTTTTATTGTTCATAAATACACTTGCATTTACTACACCCGCCAAGTGTTTGATATTTTGTCAAAAAGGGTGAAAACTTTGTATTTGTAAGAAAAGTTTTTAAAACCCAATTCACTCCCCTTTTTGGTACATTTCAATTAGTGTCAGAGCCCGACTTCTACTTTAAGGAATTAATATCSTAGAAAAAAATGATCCATGGCTTCTTCTTCTTTACACAACCAAGAGGTCTTTTCTACTAATAGGCCACCCCTTTTAATGGACCAACTACAACTTTTGAAAAACTCCCATGCGCATTTATATATCTTCTCTGAATTATGAATTATGGAGTTTTGTTACTAATGGGCCATTTGTGCCATTTAAAGTTGTTGACGGTGTTAGGATTCCTAAGGTTGAGAATGAGTACAATGATAAAGACGTGAAGAAGATGACTCTCAACTTTCAAGCAATGAACATTCTATGTTGTGCTTTAGACCCTAATAAGTACGATAGGGCAAATGGATTAAAAAATGCACATGCCATATGAAAGATGCTTGAGGATATTCATGAAGTAACTAACCAAATGAAAGAGTCCAAACTTGCTATGCTAGTAATGGACTATGAATTGTTCAATATGAAGCCTAATAAGAATATCATCAATATGTTTACTAGGTTCACAAACATTATGAACGGATTGAAATCCTATGACAAGGAGTATTCAAAAAGAAAGCAAAAGAGAAAGATCTTGGATGCTCTACTAAAGGCTTGGAAATCTAAAGCCTTTGCTGTTGAAGAAGCAAAGGACTTGAAGGTGTTGCCYATTGGAGGAGCTTATAGGCTCATTCTTGACTTATGAGATGAAGTTGAAGAGAATGAATGCACAAGAAGATTTGGGAAGAGATAGAAAATGGAATGAACTCAAAGTRGTTGAAACTACTAAGGAAGAACAAGAGACCTCCAGTGAAGAGGAGATGCATGATGATGAGCTTGGAATGGTGGTAAAAAGATTCAAGAAAYATTTTCGAAGAGGAAATTACAATAAATCATTCAAGAAGCTCTTCATCCTAATAACATCACAAAAAGATGCTATGAATGCAAGAGCATGGATCATATAGTGGCCGATTGCCCAAATCCGAAGATTCCCAAAAAGAATGAACCAAAACCCTTCAAGAAGAAAAGTTTTGCAACTTGGGATAATGCTGAGGAAGATGATGAAAGCAAATGTGTGCTTTATGGAAATAGAGGATGAGGTAACTACTTCTATCCCTTCTTATGATGAAATGAGCAAAATGAGTAAAAGAAACAAAGAGATGAAAATGAAGATTGAGAAGTTGTTGAATGAAAATGCTTAATTGTTAGTTGATAACAACTCTCTTGTTGAATCCAAGAAATCTCTTGAATCTGGTAAATTGAGTTTATTTGTGTCTATTGATGCGATCACTATTGAAATGCTTGAACTAGAAAAAAAGGTTTCTACTATTTGTGCTATTATGATTGAACGTGTTCCATAAAAAGAAAAGTTGTTGATTTAAATACTAGTTTGATCACGTTCACCAAAGGAAATGATAATCTTGATAATTTGCTTGATGTGCATAGATCTSCCTTCGACAAGAATGGTATTTGTAATACCCGAGATTTGGTTTCTGTTTTTCTTTTCGAACTTTATATATATATATATATTTCTGCATTTTTATTAACATAAAATGCAACGCAACTCCAAGGAGATGTAGATTTTCTGTTGAGTCGTTTGGACTCAAGATCTAAAATTTCTTTCCTACAATGCTGTTCTAATTCAGCATTCATCTGAACTGGTCGAGTTTTGGTAAGAATCATTTTTTCATCAAATTMGGGAGTACAAGGAAGATCAACAATGTGTTGTTTCCTATCCCAAAAAGCATTTGGAAGATCAGAAYAAAGTTCTGATTCAAAAGAAGATTTAAGTTTGGAAATCCTGGATTRAATACYAGGTGTCTAGAGTGTTTCAAATAAATCGACTTTCAATTTGTTTAAGTCTAATTATATTATAAAACAGAGGAACAAGACATTCAATTGTCTAAACCCTTTGAATGTCTTTATCTTCTATCTCTAAATCCCTAGAAAAACATAGAACTAGGAATTACAAATACCTACACATAGGTCTTGTCCAGATCGGTATCAAACCTTTCACAAAAGAGTGTCTAAATACTTCGATTTTGGCTGTTCTTAGGGACATCAGATTTTTCAACACCTAAGGTTGGATAATAATTCAGTATTTTTATCCTTTAGGTGTGATGRATCTCCAATAAAATGGAGGGAAATAGATAAGATAAGAGTGGAAACTGCATCAGAGATGGGTTGACCACTGGTATCGATGGTGGAATTCTAAAACAGATTTTAAATGGGAAAGAAGCCATTGTCCGATTCACTAGAGCTAGAGGGGAATTTGGTACAAGAACAATAGATGAGTGCCAAGTCATCGGATTGATCTTGGGAATTGACTCAGATTTTGACTGGAATTGTCCCAAAGTCTGATCAGTGTATATATATATATATATATATATGTTCTAATCTACTAATTAGATTATATTCATGATTTTTAGTAAATTAATTAATTTATAACGGAAGGACTTGGAAGCCGTAACGTTCGATGTGCCAATTAGAAATAAATAATTATTTCTTTGATTTATTATTTGTTATGCGTTAAGGTGTGAGTATATTTATTTAAAGGTGAAATTTTATTAGTTTAATTTAATTAAAATTTTAGTTAATTAATTTAGACCTAACCTGTTAGAATCCGTTTTCTTCTTATTCAAACCTAAAATCGAAATTAGGATTCGATTTTGGACTAGAAGAAAACTAATAAATTTTAATTTAGTTAGGCTTAGTTGGTTAAGGAATAAAAATGGGCCGTAAAGAAATTTTGGTTAGGATTAAGTTACTAGTTAAAAAAATTATAAATTTGGAGGGAAAGAAGATGACTGTTCATCTTCTTCCCCAAATATAACCCTAACCCTAGTCGTCCTCACCGGCACGTCTCCTCCCTCTACCTGCCGATGCCACTCATCACAGCCTCTCCCATCCCTTCCCTTTCATCTCCCTCTCTCTCCCTTCTCTATCTCTTTCTCTTTCTCTTTCTCTTTCTCTTTCTTTTTCACTGAACTTGCTGCCGAACTTCCTCTTCTACTTGCCGATTATCCCTATGCATAGCGGCTGCCAGATTGCTGCTTCCTGCACGCTGATCATCTGTTTGATGGTCATCATTACTCACTTGCGGTCGTATCGATCAGATCTGAAGTCAACCCTGCTCAGAAGTTTTCAAACTAGAAGAATCCCAGTCGAAGCTGCTGCTGCTTGCCACGCTTGAAGCTAAGGCCAGATGCGCTCGTCCTGCTACTTGCCTTCACAACAGCCAGTCCAATCGGAACAGATCGCCGGAACACCGAAAGTTGATCGAGATTTCTGGAAACAATTGTTGGTATTTGCCCAAGCCCATCAGGCGCCCAAGTGACCAGACGACCAGGCGCCGAGCCCCGTCCTCAAACTAGGTTTTTTGTGCATGCCGCATGTCCACGATCGAGGTTACTGTTCATCATCCGTTCGCACGCCCAGAGTGCATCTTTTTTGAGACAATTGAAGCTATTACGCCTTAAGATTCGATACTTACTGAGCCTGACTCAGAACTGACACCACACATGCACTCGATACTTACTGAGCTTAGCTCACACATTTTCCTTACATGTTTTTAGTGACAGGTATTGATAGTTAGAGGAAGCTAGGACTATTGTCCGAGACTATGAGAAGATTTGTCTTTTGAAGTTGTACTGGACTAGAATTTACTTTTTTGCATATTGATGTTGCAGATCAATTTGGATGGATGTTCCTAGCACTATGTAACAGTTGTAACCAGTATTTGTTATGACCAAGATTTGTTGCCCGTTTGGATTGTCTTTGGGATKGTGATATATTTGATTTTATCGGGTTAGTGGGAGTTTTATATTCTAGTGCTATGATTCCCTTAGCCTTTTTATTTAGTTTTATTGCACTTTAGTGTGTGATCTTGATTGTTGAGAGACAGGCGACGACACGCATCAACAACAATCTTACCTAGGGGCATGCGGCTCATAACAATATATATTTGAGAAGACTTAGAATCTTCGTTCACCTTGCCCTTCATGGTTCTTATGATGAATTTCTTAAGTTGATTCAAAGGTATCAAGCCATCAAAAGTTACTTAGATATCTTCATCCACTACTTTTTATTTCTTCATGTTAATTTACTTTGATGATGCTGCATGATGTGTGTTTTACTTAGTGCACTTTTAGTTGTTAAATGTTTCCCATTTTAATGTGAAAACACTTTCTTTCACAAAGTTAATTGCTTAAAACTACACATTTGCCCTAAATAGTATGACAAATGAAGTATTTCTAGAATTTCTGAAAATCATGATATTACTAAGTCAATGTTATTAATTTAGGCAAGAAAAACCATTGCTAGACTTAAAGTTTAAAAGAAGAAATAAAGAATTTCAAGGAGAAAATGTTGTAGCATTTTGGAGAGGTGAGAAATTACGAAAATATCTTCTTGACATGTGGCAATTAGAAAATTAAGCATGCTGTCAATACAAAATCTGATGCACTTATGGAAGATATTAGTTGAATGGGACTTAAAGCAGATTTTTTTTTTCATGTTGACTTGCACTTATGTTTGAAAAAAGGGAGAAAAGACGTACAAAAGAAAGGGGAACCAAAAGTACAAAAGCAAAGAAGACAAATAGAATGAGACAAAAGGATAGCAGAAAGCAAATAGCATATGTTAACTCCTAGTTGCCACATGGCAAAGAGAGAAAGCAACTAGGTTTCAAGTAATGTAAAAGGAGAGCTTGGCAAGAAGAAGAAGAAGGACGAATTCGTGGGCACTTAGATATAGTAGATTTCTGAGGGAGRAAATTAAATAGAGAAGAAGAAGAGAAGAAAATTATAGTTGCATTTCATYGATAGCACAAGGAAGAAGATGACCAGTCTTCTCTATTGCTACAACAGAAATTTTTCTTAACTTTATTTCTTTATTCATATTTTTAGGAGCAYAGTAGAAATTTGGGTTTAATTTCTTTTCAGATCTAAATGTTGTATTTTCCAGATTATCTTATGAAGTCTTTTATGGGCCAAATTTATGTAGTTATGATTGTTTGAACTACCGAAGTTTTAATGAGTATATAATTATTTGGTGTTACTGCTGAGCATATTTACTTCCAAACTATCCRAGTGCTTTAACTGTGTTCCTGATTATAGTTTAACGAAACTATGATTTGAACTTATCTTAGTTAATTTCATTGCTGGAAGGTAGTTGTGTTGACTAAATGCTTTAATAATATGATTCAGCTATTCGAGTGTGCTTTAGCATAGAGTAAAGGCATATACTCTACGCAAGATAATGAGATCTGAATCTTATASGGCAATGAATGAGGTTACAAGACACGCTCTACRCAAGACCAATGAGATTTGAATCTTATAAGGCAATGAGTGAGGTTAGACATGTGACTAACCTACTCACAAGCCCTTAAATCTACATCTAAAAGGATTATAGTGACTTTGTACTTATTGATTTTTACACTTGGATAATACAAGGTGGCTTATCTAGGTTTGCTATAGGTCAACAAGATTTGAATATCACGGGGTAATAAGAAAGTTTACCACAACTATGTGACTAACCTCCTTACACTTAGATCTCTATATCTAAGAAGATTGTATATACTTATTATTTCGTTAGTTTGTTGTAGCATAAGACAAAGAAATATATTTTGTGTCTCATAACACCAAAGAGATCTAAGATAAAATAAGATTTTTACATTTTGCATAGACGTATGACCTAGTTAAAAAAGCAAGGACCAATAAACCTAAAAGGGTTGCMATCACTATTAGTCTCGGTTTACTGAAAAATAATTCTATAGCAATTTGCACCTAATCACATGCACTTTATAGCTTAGGAAAGTCAATAATCCTAACTAGTTTTTCATCATATTAATTATTCACTCTTTTAAGAGATTTGTCTTCTGACTTTGTAACCCAATGCTCCTAGACTTATTAATTGTATTTGATTTTAACTTTGTAACTCATATCTCAAACCAATCATTGATGTTATTTGATTTTTCACTTTGAGTTTTCATTAATCTTATCCTCGTGAAATGATACTCTATTCACTATTTATTACTTGTTAACCACGTATACTTGCATGTGTTTTATATTATTTTATCTAGAAACCTGACAACACTACCTCAYCATAAATCTAGGTTGCCTAGAGCTATTCTTAAGGATTGTTTCCATCTTACCTGCTAACTTGGCAAGCTGCGCATGATTCTCTATATGCTTCACTAAACCTTCCACCAATTTTGCTAAGTTGGCAAGTTTCTTGTCARTAGCGGTGACGTCAGCTATCATCACAGACAYTGCTCTAAAGCTTGTAATGTCACTTGGAGAAGATTTCATTGTCTTGCTATAAGCCATAGGTGAAAGAGCCCTTGCCTTACTACTTGTCATATGTCTCTCATGGTGAGAATCTTTGTAATACCCGAGATTTAGTTTTCATTTTTTGAACTTTATATATAATTATATAATTTATATTCTAATCCACAAATTAGATTATATTCATATTTATTAGTGGTTTGATTATTTTACAGTGAAAGGACTTGGAGGACGTAACGTCTGATGTGCCAATTAAAAATAAATGATTATTATTTCTGTGACTGGTTATGTATTTATGCATTATTGTGTAAGTATATCTATTTAAATGAAAGATTTTATTAGTTTCATTTAATTATAAATATTTAGTTAATTAATTTAGGCTTGAACTTAGAGTTCGTTCTCTTCTTATCCAAATCTAGAATCGGATTTCAAGTTCGATTTTAAGCCAGAAGAAAACTAATAGATTTTAATTTAGTTGGGCTTAGTTGGTTAAGGAATAAAAATGGCCCACGAAGGAATTTAAGTTAGGGTTAAGTTAGTTTTTTAAAAAAAAAAAAACTATTTAAATTGAAGTTTACCGTTCATCTTCTTCCTCGAAAGAAGAGAAACAAACCCCTAACCTAACCCTAAGTCGCCACCACCTCCTCACCATCGCCGATCTCTCCTCTCTTTCTTTTTTCTCTCTCTCTCCCCCTCTTTCTTCCTTCTCTCTCTCTCTCTCTCTCTTTCTCTCTCTCTCTCTCTCTTTCTCTCTCGCTAATTGCCCAAACCCCACCAGATCTGCTCGCAGATCTACTGTGCCGCGACCAAAGCCCATCRACGCCTACTAGAAGGAGGATTCCTGCTCAACCTTGCCATCAACAYCGACGCCACCGTCGCTGGGTGACCAGGAATTTTGCAGCTGTCATCCAGATCCATTTAAGCCATTGTATCCTTGGATCGAATCTGGATCCTTGCTCGTAGATTTCAATTCTACAACAGCCAGTCTGACCAGGAGCAGAAAAATCAGAAATAGCACACCAGTTCAATTACTGTTCACCTGTAGAAGAAGGCGCCCAGGCATCCAGGCAACCAAACGCCCAAGCGACCAGGGCTACTATTGTCGTTCGTTCGCACGCCCGGAATGTATTTTTGCCAACGTGACTGACACCATCCTAGACTCGATACCAAACCTAGGGTGCGGGATTTAAGGTGAATCATTAGCTTCATCGTTTAAATTAACTGAATGACCTAGATTTTGTATTATGTAATAATAATTAAGAAAAAATATGAAATATGTTTAATGTGAAATTTAATTAGTACAATTAAGTAAAAAGGAGAATATAATTCTAAAAATATGTTGAATATAATTCAGGGTGAAATTTAGGGTAGTATGATAAAATAATGTATATTGTGATTAARAATGATTAGGAGTCATGAAATTTAATTTACTATTTGTAATTCGATTTTTATTGATATGAAAATTAAACTAGGGAGTTATCGGTTAATGTCATCATAGGAAAAAAACGATGAATGTATTAACGTTATACACCTATGTTAAATGAATGTATTTGGTTAAACCAGTTTCAGATGAATATTCTTCGTGTAATAATATTAGGATACTGTGGCACATTGACGTTGTGCGCAACCAAAGCATCCCACTAGGGATCTAAAGTAACTAAATTTACTAAGGACTAGAAGTAAGTAAATTTCGATATTCTCATTTAGCTATGATACAAATGTGTTGTTATTATGATTGAATCTCTATGTGAATTGGATGTGAGTTCATGGTTATAATTTGATTGCTTTTATGTGATATGATTTATGGTTGTATTTCAAGTATGTGAATTTTTCTACTTGGTGACATGTTGGGAAGTTTAAGTTCAAAGTTATTGTGATCCATGTTCATGTACATATAGCCTATAGTATTTTGCACCATCTTTGGCATGGGCATAATCATGCATTTAAGAAGGCAAATGTTTTTTTAAAGAATGAAATTTTGGAAAGGAAAATGTTTTGGAGGAATGAAGTTTGGAAAATTTTCATTTCCTGATGAATGATATACAAACGTTWAGGATTTCGAAAAGGAGTTTAAAGCCTAGACTATGAAAAGTGCAAGTGGGAAATGGGGCATGGGGAACTGGTGCACCCGACCTAACCATCTTGTAGGGTAGGAAAGTAAGTAGTGTTCACCTCTTGCTAGGTGAAAGTGAAAGRAAAAGATTAAAGTAATGTTAACCGCTTTGTTGTTCTACCAGTAGAATGTGATCGGGTTTTCAAAAATAATTGTCCACTGTAGAGCTTAATGGCTAAGCGTTAGACCAAGTGAACTCACGATTTTATGAAACAAAAATGTTTTCCAAAGTTTAACAAAATGGAAATTTTTGAAAAGTTTTAACAAATTGAATTTTTAAACATCATGACATATAGTGCATGATACCCGCATTCATGCGTGGGATTTACTTACTGAGCTTAGTAGCTCACCCTATATTCCCTTATTTTATGTTTCAGGTAATGACTAGCTAAATAGTGTGAGGAGATCGTTTGGTAGCAGACTTTGATACCCAAGAGTCATTTATGTTAATTAAATTTTCTATCGATTTACGAACTTATTGAACGTTTAAATTTTATTCGTTTATTTTCAAAAGCTTCCACTTAATTTTAAATATATGAGTATTTAATTGGTAAATAATATTATTGGTGTTAGTTATTTCTATTTTGTATAAATTATATTATTGGGATTTGAAGTGATTTCATTATATGTGAAGATAATGGGCGATAATCTCGGGTTAGGATAGGTGTTACAAAATTGAACAACAACCTTGAGCTATTATCTTGCAAGTACATGAGTGGAGCTTTTCTGTGAACTTCATGACGAGAAGAGATTGGTCCCATTACGTGTGCTAGAAATATGTACACACAAATATAGAATTTATGGATAGTTAGTTAGAATTTATTCTGATTCTTCTCCTGAATATATTTATTATAAAGGTCGAATCTTTATCTACACCGGTGAGGAGAATACCTTCTTTGAAATATATGAGGATGAGAATCTTGAATATTCTTTTGTGAATGATCCAACGATCTAACGTAAAAGTAGAAGCTTTGAATATATTTGTTAGAGTGAATTTTTGAATCTTCGGTTCCCCAAAGTATTTCTAATGACTTCTTAGAGAACTTTCGTCTTTATGTAGAGCTTTTGTTTGTATCGTTATGTCTCAAGGGAGTACCTTATTTATAGGCTAAGTGTTTATAATCCTTTYGGTAATTGCATCGATCTTAATTATGAATTTTTTTGCTGCCTAAGCAATCCATTTTATTGGACGTTTTATATTARGTCGATCCAATTATTTATTTTAATCATTTAATTAAACATAATCTACTATTAAAAGAATTTAATTTAGTTTGACAGATCTTCATAATATATGAAATTGACTTTTATTAGTCGCCGAACTTCAATTTATACAAAAGATATCTTTTATAAACATTAATTTAAATGATTAAGACTAAATTTATATAATAATTTTGATTAAATAAATAAAATGATAATGTTTACAGGCTGATCTTATTGACTTTTATGATGGTTAAGTTATTTCATCCGACGATGGTCAGCGAGTCAACTCCCTTGCCAGCCGATGGTGTGCTAGCAAAATTAGGGTGACAAGAGATTACAAAAGTTGAGAATTTAAAATTTGCAAAAGTTTCTGAGAGCTTGATAGAGAATATGAGAGTTCGGACTGATATATTGCCAGAGATAGTCGTAGTTTGCGGGCATCTATATATAAATTTGGGATGTGGTTGTTGAGGGCAACTTTGTAATTTTATGGCCTTTCAGAAAATAGGTATCGTACTAACTGGTCGGGCTGCAAAGTTTTTGAAGAGTCTGAACGTTGAGGCCCAAAAGACTGAACCGACGAGTAGGTACTTTGCCGGTCCCCGTTCTGGGCAGCTGTTTCCATCTCGCGCCTCAACCTCTCTCTATTTGTTGAAAGTAAAAAAGAATTATACCCTCTGTCTCTCTCTCTATTTATATTTGCTAGTTATCATCACATCATTCATCAGTAACACTCCTGAATCATATAGTGAAAGCAAGCAGCGACCATGGCATCAGAAGCTCAGAATCCAATCCCTACAGATGCTGAATCTAAGTTACACATAGTTCTGGTTCCATGGCTTGCCTTCGGCCACATGCTGCCATTCCTAGAGCTCTCCAAATCCTTAGCTCAAAGAGGTCACAAAGTCTCCTTCATCTCCACCCAGAAAAATGTGGATCGCCTCCCAAAAGTCCCTCCAAACTTAGCCTCCTCCATAACTTTCGTGAAGTTTTCATTGCCTCAGGTTCAAGGGCTGCCCGAAAATGCAGAGGCCACCATGGACGTCCACACTGACGATGTTCCCCATCTCAAGACTGCATTTGATGGTCTGGAGTCTGAGATGACTCGTTTCTTGGAGAACTCGTCTCCAGACTTGCTGATTTATGATTTTGCTCCTTACTGGCTTCCGCAGGTGGCAACCAAGCTCGGGATTCCTCGAGCATTTTTCTGTGCTTTCAACGCTTGGTTTTTGGGGTTTCTGGGACCGACAGATGTTATGCTCAACATTTCACTCCCAAGAATTAAGATTGAGGATTTTTTAGTGGCCCCCCCTTGGGTATCATTTGAGACAAAAGTGGCCTATAAGCCTTACGAAATCATACCCATTTTCAAATCGGCCATGGAGAGAATGTTCATGGGCGTTTCAGATTCTCACCGCACAGCGAAGTCAATTCTTGGTGCTGACGCCATTATTATAAGACACTGTTACGAGTTCGAAGGTAAATGGTTGAAACTTGTGGAAGAGCTTTACAAGAAGCCAGTCATGCCACTTGGGTTATTGCCACCACCACCGCCGACGGAGGAGGTTGGCAGCGGTGGTGATGATGAAGTTGATGAGACATGGGATCCAATTAAAACATGGCTGGATAGAAAAGAGAGAGGCTCCGTGGTGTACGTAGCTTTAGGAAGTGAGCGTCCACTGAGTCAAGCCGAACTCACTGAGCTAGCTCTCGGACTCGAGTTATCTGGGCTGCCCTTTTTCTGGGCCCTACGGAATCCGGCCGGATCTAATCCAGTAGAACTCCCGGAAGGTTTCGAGGATAGGATTAAGGACAGGGGCATGGTGAGGAAGAGTTGGGTACCTCAGGTGAAGATACTTAGCCACGTGTCAGTAGGTGGATTCTTGACTCACTGTGGTTGGAATTCCATCACGGAAGGGCTGACCTTTGGTCATCCACTTATCATGCTGCCATTCTTGATTGATCAAGGTTTGAACGCTAGGGTGTTGGAGGAAAACCAAGTGGGAAAAGAAGTGCCAAGAAATGAGTGGGAAGGAACATATACAAAGGACGCTGTGGCTGAGTCAGTGAAACTCATAATGATTGATGACGAGGGGAAAAAGATTCGAGACAGAGCAAAAGAAATGAAAGGAATATTTGGAGATAGACAACTCCACAATTCCTACATGCAGAAGGCTATTGAATTCTTGGAGGGCCTTGTTGGAGCACCCAAACAGTGAAATTGGCCATGAGTTGCCCAATTTCACGCTCAATAATTTGCTCTTTTTATGTGTTTTGGTCTTTTCTTCTTCTTGCTGTTTCTTCATTATCATTACATAATAACCAAAGGATTTGGTAAAATGTTTTTCGCAATATATTACTATCCCTTTTTCGTTAAAATAATGACGTATATAATAAATTGATTAAAAATTAAATCTTAAAATGACATTTTTCTCCTTGAAAAAAAATTTAATTGCCTGGAATCAATTTACTGACTTTAGACCAGCTAACGGACCGATTAATTAAACATGTCTAAGGGAACTAACTTACCTTTATCTTGGGACTAGACAGGATTTGGTAGTAGCAGTGAAACAACGCGGACTCGATGTGAAAAGGAATAATGAGGAAGGCTCTATTTGAATTGCTGTTTAAAACAAAAAATACTGCTGGTTTCATTTAAGAGCTAATTTGTTTAGCTTTTTCTAAGAAATACATCATTTTTGTTTCAATGAAAATTTCTTTTTTTTTTTTTTTTCATACAAAAGTTTTGTCCCAACAAAAAATTATATACACTGAATTTTTCTTTACCAAAAATCAAAATTCTTCTCATTGATTCTTCCTATCCAACACACTCTCAAGTTTTAACTCGAAGTGAAAATTGGATATCGGGATATTATCTCTATTATCTCTGTSTTCCCTCAGTTCTCTCCAAATTATCTCATGTCGACCTTTTTCATCTGTGTTAATTTTTCATTAGTAATTATTAGTCATTTTATAATTACGAGACAAATTCAAGTGGGCCGGTTGAGTTGCATTTGACCTGCCGTTGTGGTAAGCGTCTGAATGTTAGGTGACCATAGGGAAAGATATGCTCGTTGGCTTGGTAAGGACCGGCCCATGAGCAATGCTGAGGACGAACTGCATACCCGGTTTAATGCATGTGAAGCTGAAAAAGTGTGGTTCCTGTCATGTGTCCTTTTGCACGTGGTGGGCATTTTACCACTTTTGCTTTTGACGAGGGTATGAGTTGGAGAGCAGAAWGTTGGCRTCTTTTTATCTTTCTTTATGGAATAAAATAATGATAGAATCTTGGTGATCAAGTMGAGAATCACTTTACTTCACCATTCTCCAATGGAYATTTGTATTAACTCTTTTTGTAGGTCTTTCTTTATGGAATAAAATAATTAAATCTCCAAYGATATTCTTGCGCTGCGCCTGCCTTTGTATATCCCAATCAGAACAACTGCCTAATTTTCCTTTTAATTGGGCCCACCTGTTATCTTTTTGTTTTCTTTTGATCTTTTATTGCTTCGTATACAATAATACGTTATCGGAGTGCATTTATCTTATGTCTTAATTGTTTATTATTTCCGTAGGAGCAAGTAGCACATCATKTCATATTATTCCATCAAATTCCTCCTCAGAGAGATAATAGAAAAGTTCCAAACTCAAGTGGCTAAGCAAAGATTGGCATAAATGAAGCAAGTGGAATGGGAAAAGCTGGTCAATCAAGGTGGTGGAACCTAGGGCAAGGAAGCAATGCCATGTTGCATTTCTTTTTAGCTGCTTTACATTGTGCAAATATTCTGAATGACAAGTAACTGGAACCACTTCCCAAATAGAAAAAAACCAATATTCTCATTCAAAATGGGACAACTTTTATTACTCAATTTCGAAACCTCCAATTCATCAAAGATATCCACACACACACAAAAAAAAAAAAATCAAAAAACATTTCATATAGATATTACTTTAGCAAAAGCAATAGTACAACCATGTAAACCCAACCACCCACAAGTCCCTTTCCCCATTTCTCTCGATCTTCCCAGCAAATCTTTCATGATGCTCTTGCTTCTTGGACACCATATACAAATAAATTTTCAATAATAAATTATAATTTTTAAAATTTTTAAAAGAATGTGTCCTCCTATTCTTCTCCTCAAGTGCTTATCTCAAAGATCGAATCTTTATATGCATCAATTAAAAATTACCTTCTTCGATATATATGAAGAAATGAAGCTTGAATTTTTTTTTTTAAAATTAACGATCCAAAGATCCATTACAAAAGTTGAAACTTTGAGTATATATGTTGAARAGAGTTCTTGATCTCCAGTTCTCCAAGGTATTTCTAACGTCTTCTTGAGAGTTTCAATTTCTTGAGAGGTTTCGTTTGTCTCGGAAGCTTCAATATGTACGATTATATCTGAGAGTTTCCTCTATGCATAGTATAGGCAAAAAGTTCGTATTCATTTGATTCTTAGTATTGGTTATGGAATGAATTACATAATTGATTCTAAGTATTGGTTATGGAATGAATTACATCTCAATTTAAATTCATATTACTCATAGGTTAAGGAGAATGCCCCAATCATTTATAAAAGGAGGTCTTGTGTATTTTATTTTCCTCATCACAAATTAAGGCTTCCAAGACAACACATCATCTCTACTTCTTGTTTTTGTTGGTGGCCAACTTCTTAACTTGTTAAGGTAAATTTTCTTCTTCTTCTTCTTCTTCTTCTTTTTTTTTTTTTTTTTTAATCTCGTTCAATGCTTGAAATCATGATTTGTGCATTAGAGGTTCAAATTGTCTTTTGATTTTCGGTGTAAACACTCAACTCTCTTTGATGTTTTTGCAATCAAGAATGGAGTATTTTATTTATTTATTTATTTATTTATTTCTGCAATGGTTTGATGATGGGCCACTAACTCTCAACCCATTATTGAATCTTCTTATTACTACCTCCTTCCATCTATGATTTCTTTTTCTTTTTTTTTTTTTTATTGTCTGTTCTTTCTCTTTCTTCTTTTCTTTATTCTAAAGTCCGGTTTGAGCATCTTTGTTCTTCACTAAACATTGCAGAGACAACTTCGCTTCAATGCAYGTTGCATCTTCTGTGAATCTTTTCATTGTTTATTCTTTCTTTCTTCTTCTTCTTCTCTTTTTTTAAATATATTGTTGTCTCTATTAACCATGTTGAGATTCATTATAAAAAAATTATGTATCAGTGATGGCAAGCACCATAAAATGTGTAAGGAAATCTCTCTCTCTCTCTCTCTCTCTCTCTCTCTCTCTTTTCATCTTTTCTTCTTTCTGTTTCTTTTTTTCTCTCTCTTCTTTTTCCTTCTTTTTTTTCACTTTCTCTTATTTTTTATATCACTTCTTTTCTCTTTTCTGTTTCATGCTTATTCTTTCTTTTCTTTTGATTTGATCAAGCTATGATAGTTTTCAAGGATCTTTCTATCAATGACAAGAATTACTTGTCCACTTTGAATAGCGACGATGAAACCCATCGAGAAGGGGTTGAGACTTTTAGTCCATTCTCCATTGCAAGATTCCTTTGCAAATTCATAGCCTTCTTCAAAAAAGTCTGACTTGGACGGATGGTCGCTAAAAGTGTCTCGTGAAGGTGGAAAGAGTTTTCATTCGCTATTGAGTCCTCTAAATATTGGTCCTGCTTATCTCGAGAGTTGTCAATCTCTCGATAGGAGGATTATTTCGGGCGAGGCTACATGGGGCCCCACCATAAAGTTCAATGGGGCTTCATAGAAACATATTGGGAGTGGCTCGAGCTGGTTTAAGCCGCAACAAGAAGCTCTTTCATAAGATTTCAATGTACAAGGGGCCATATGTGTTGTTTTTCACGTATGACTGAAATCCTAATATTGTGCCGGTCTCTTGTGAAGCTTAGTGTCCAGTGACTAATACTTGCATACTTCAGCAGGAGAGCTACTGATTTCTCTTTAGGACTTGCACAAGTTACATGGCCTTCCAGTTTCTGGTGCGATGTATGAAGAAATTATCTCCTACACCACAGAATTGGTTGGTGAAAGTGACTCTAAAAAAAGGCACCTTTCCCCATCTTGCGAGTATTTATTTGTCGCATTTTGTTGACTGCAGCAAGAAGGTGGGAGGATGACTGATATCTTTCTCTCACATGGATTGCCTTTTGGTTTGAACGAGAAGCCAAGCAGTCCAAGTTAAACCTTGGCGATTGAAATGAGCAAGCCTCCCCTCATCGACCTAAAATCATGAAATCATAATTGGTGCTCCTTGACAGTGGTTGGAAGCGGAAAGAGATCTTTTTTTGTGGAGAGCTTGAAATCAATGAGAGCTTATGGGATCAAACATACTAGCAGCCTCTATCTCATGTTGGATGTGTACACCATACTGCACGAAAAGGTGGGAAGATTAGACCAACTATTTTCAAAGCGACAAGCATCATTGCTTATCATATTATTTGTCTTAGCATCCCCATTTTCTCCACAAATATAGAGGTTTGTGCACGATAGAGGAATCCACTAACCCTGGTCACGACGAGGCTTTGTTGACATATATGCTTGGATTGTTAAGYCTTTCAAGACTYATTATCTTACTTGAGATCCTCTACCGTAGCTAGAAATGACTGATTATTCTGGTGAAGGAGTGAAGTATTTTGATGCAGGCATGGCTCGCAATCTTATCCCTAGTGGTGAAGCGGTATTTTCTTCTCTTCAAATCTTTTTTTATGCAACTGAGCTTGAAGTAAATTTCAAGCTGCCTAAGTATCTCAAAATTTTAATTATGAGAATCAAGCCATAATGTATTTTCAAAAAAGACATATTTTGTTTAGGATGGGTGACTGAACCTGCAATTTCTTCCAATTCGCCTATGTATCCTGGGGGAATTGGAAATCAAGTCATAACGTAGYTCAAAGTCGTTTATTTTCATCCATAGTTTTAACTCATGGGGGCCAGGAGTAACTTGCAGTTTAAGCTCACACAGCCAAGGAGCATTTTGAAGTAACATACAGCTTAGACTCGTGCAAGGAGCAACCTAATTCTTTTTTTTTTTTTTTTTTGAGACATTTAGATTGTTTTAAATCTTATTAAGGAGTAACGTGCATTTAGACTCATGCGCTAAGGAGCAACTCAGATTATTTTCTTGAGGCATTTAAACAGTTTTTACTCTTATCAAGGAGTAACGTGCAATTTAGGCTTGTGTACAAAAGAGCATTTTGAAGTAACAAGCAGTTTAGGCTCGTGCCTTAAGAAGTAACTTGAAGTTTTTTTTCTTGATGCATTTRGACAATTTTAACCCTTMTTAAGGAATAGTGTGCAATTTAGGCTCATGCACTAAGGAACAACTCAATTTTTTTTCTTGGGGCATTTAGACAGCTTTAACTCTTATTAAGGAGAATCAGGTGCAATTTAGGCTCKTGTACTGAGGAGCACTTGCATTTTTGTGGTGGTTCACTATGTGGCTTCAAACTTTGTGGAAATGTTGCCCCCACTTTAAAATTTCAACATCTTCTCATACTTATATGACTCTTTGACAAGAATTTATTGACTTGAACCGACACGGATACTTATTTCTATATCATTGGCACGAGTAGCTAATTCTTCAAATRTTTTCAAATAGATGTGTTTCAATATATATTGAAGACTTCAATGCAGGCTTTGAATGCACATCTCTATGGTCAAACTTTCACTTAATTGATCTTTGCARTTCAAGTTTAAATTTCTCCAYCTATTGATATAGTTGACAATAGGCTCATCTTTTCATTGTTGAATACTGGTCAGCCCTTACCATATTTACAATTTTGCGTGTGCTGTAAAAGCAGTTCAAGAACTCTTGCTCAAGTTGCCCCCAACTATCAATAGAGCCAAGCTCCAAATTTGTGAACCAATCACAAGCATTTCCTATCAAAAAACAGACAAACTTTTTGACCAGCAAGTCTCCACATGTTGTTTCGGGTTTTTGTTTTTGTCGAACAGCTGAAACTTTGGTAGTTGATATCCAGTAGACACCTTTATGCTATTAATTATTGAGGTGTAATGCTTCAAATAGGTTTGAGAAGACTTAGCATCTCCATCTACCTTGCCCTTGAGGATCCTCATGATGAAATCCTGAGTTGATAAGGAATCAAGCCATCAAAAGTTACTTGGATATCTTTATCCACCACTTTTAATTTCGTAGCATTGAATTGCTTTGACAATGTTGCCTCATCATGAATTATACAATCGCCTCCCCTTTCTCTAATAAAAAACCTACACCCTTACTCAAACAGACATCAGAAGTAAAATAAAAAATAACAAAATCAATGAAAAACAATTAAAAACCTTGAGTTGCCTCTGAAGAAGCACTTCTTTAGTGTCTTAAGCTGGACATCCGATAAACTGCTGAATGATGTTTCTTCAGTTGAGGTATAGCCTTCATTACCTTCTTCTTCCATATTTTATGGGCCTTTTTCTTGTTTTGCTCACATGGAGGCTTTGTTTGCAAGTTGGTGGGACCATCTCAAATCTCTCCACTCATCTTGAATTTAGAATCTGCAATATTCAAATAACCCTTCAATGGATATTTATATATTTTATTTCCTTTTGAAAAGTACCTTCCAATTGTGTGTCAGTAGTATCAAAAAACGAACAAGAATCATGTGCATTAGAATATTTCATAGCTTTAAGAACATCAAAAATTATTTGTTCATCGTTTACCCTAAAATTACTTTGCCTTCTTGCACATCAAATAAGAGTTCTCCTAGTGGCTAAAAATGGTCTACTTAGACCTTGCTATCCTCGCCACATCCAAAACAACAAAATCAGCAAGAAATATAAATTTATTCACTTCTGATAAGCAATACTCAAATATTCCTCTAGATAAATTATAGACCTATTAGCAAGTTGCAATTAAATTCTTATTGTTTTTGCTTTCCAAATTCCTAGCTTTTAAAGATAGACAAGGGGAACAATTATACTAACTCCTAGATCACATAATGTTTTACCAAATTATATATGATTAATATTGTAAGGAATAGTAGAACACCTTGAATCCTTGAGCTTTTGTGGAAACTTTTGTTTCAAAATCATTGTGCACTTAGTACAATAATARYATCATGTTCCTCAAGGTTCTTTCTATGGGATAAAAATGGATGCTTTCCTCCTTGAACTGGCGCCCATTTGGCTTCCAAATAGGGGTCTATTTGCCTACGACTTGATATTCAAAAATTAACTCATATTATGCATTTGGTCAGGCCAAACAGGGGCTTGTTTAAGCCAAACAAGGGCATATTTRAGTGTGATTTTCCTCCAACTTCATTTCCAAAAGTTTTTGAGACTCATAGTTGGATATTGGTTCCAAAATTCACCATTTTATGCTCTACAAGGCAAACATGGAGGAGTTGTGAGATATTTGCACAATAATCAACCTTTATATCCATAATTTGGTCAATTTAACTCTACAAAACCCTATATATATAAGCGATGTATCAATTAGTGACTGTTAAAAATATACGATTTTGGATGTCCATATTAATTACGACGAATAGGTTCATTATATCATACTGTATATACAATAACTTATTCCTTTATATTTATGACACTACATTCTTATCTTTAGGACTTGATGTACCATAACCTCTATAACTAGGGGTCATATGTAACTATTTCTATAACTTAAAAAATGATAAAATAAATCAATGAAATACTAGTTCATCTAATTCTCACCTACTTTTCTACATTCCTTYTATTGTTCTTTTGTTATTTTTTGAAGTTTTAGTTATATTAAATTTACAATTAAATTTACAATACATTATCAACATGAGTCTCTACTTCTTGTAAAGCTTCTAGTTGAGTATGAGTTTCTACTTTCTATAAAGCATATGGTTAAGGAAAGTTATCTTCTTGTCAAGTTTATTTTATGGCTAATATTACTAAGCTTGACATTAGTGGAAAGAATCATATGTCATGGCTTCTAGATGCTAACATTCATATAGMTGGTAATGGATTTGGTGCCACTATCAAAGAAGGAAATAGTGCATCGGCTATTTGAAAATTGAATGTCTTATGGTGAAAAATCTTTGTCCTTTGGAAAAGTTTAAAGAGAGTTATGATCACCTGAAGATGGATGTCCTTCCAAAGGCTCACTATGATTGGATACATTTGTGTCTTTAGGTCGATAAGTGAGTGTAATTCCACAATGTTTAAAATTACTTGTAAATTGAAGTTGTGCGGAGAAAATATTACTGATGATATGCTAGAAAAAAAAAACTTTCTCTACCTTTCATACCTTGAGTATGCTCTTGCAGTAGAAATATCAACAAAAAGGTTTCAAGGGATATTCTAACTTACRTTCATACATTCTTGTGGCTAAACAAAATAATGAATTATTCACAAAAAATTAACGAATCCCAAACAGCCGACGCTAATCCATTTCCTGAAATGAATGCAACTATAACTTATAATTCATTAAGAGACCGTGCTAGCAAATGGTTAAACAAATTAGCACCAAATTCAGTTACTTATTGGAATGATTTAACGAATTATAACTTAGCATGAAGGATGGCTGGATTTGGGTCTAGTTTCCAACACTGCGAAGAAAGGACTCGAGATTGCGAAGAAAGGACTTGAGACTAATTGTCATGCTCTCTTTGATTGCCCCCCCTCCAAAGAAATTTGGTATGAATTGGACTTATGCCAAAGCTGGTGGTCGCATACAACTACGAGCTTTCATGACCTTTTAGCTATGCTGTTGAGGGTTGAAAGAGATGAGAAATGCTACCTCTTTGGCTTTGCTCTATGGATAGTCTGGTTGCACAGAAACACCCAAGTGTTTTTGCAAAAGCAAACTTGTCCTAGGGAGGTTATCTATCAAATTTTCACCACGGCTGATGAATATAGGCTTGTGGCTGCTATGAGAGTCAAATCGTGCTTGCTCATGCAAGAATAAGATGGCAAAATCGAGCAGCACTTGCTTCCAAACTCAATGWGRATGATCATCAATAGGTATAAGTGCAATTATTTGAAATTGGTACGGGGAGGTGGTGGCATCAATGTTGAAGAAGGGTCCTTTGTGCCGTGAAGCAACTCATGCTTAGGTTTTGCCTCACCTTTGGGGTTCAATTTGCCAAAGATTTTGTTATTTYGATGATTATCATTGAAGGGAATGGCCTCGAGATGATCATAAAACTCAAGTAGGAAACTGATAACCACTCTCCAATTGGCACATCATCGCGGATATTAAGGTTAAGTTAGGTAAGTATGTCACAATAGGGTTTTTTTTTTTTGTTCGTTTTAAAGTATGTCACATTCTATGTATCAAAATATCATTAAATATTATTTTTCATTTTCATCCTTGTTCAATTTTCACGCCAAGCACATTCAACCTACCAAATCAACATATTTTATCTCATTTTATCTTCTTCTTACCATGCAATTAATCATTTTATTTTCCAAGATAATGATAAAAATATTATTTTAATAACAATTTTAGACCAATTTATAGTCTTATTGGTTTGTATTCTTATCCTACTGTGACTACTTTAAAAAATGGAGAGAATATTTTTATACTCTTAAAAGTTAATTAGATATCCATCATTAATGGAGTATTTATAATGTTTAACCATAATTCATRGGATGTAATTACTCCTTCCATTCTTTTATATGTGTCGTTTAAGGTTATCTCACACCTATTACGAAATCTCGTGAATAGGCTAAATTGCACAAGTAAAAGAATCAATTACAATTTTTATTTCTCTTCTTTTATAGTACTTACAAATGGTTTGGACATTTCTAGGGATTTATATAATGTATAATTTTGAATTTTTAAACTATGCATCATTTCAAGTTTTGCAGAAGACTTTTTATTGAAAATAGCAGTAGTTAATAATGTAATCATTGATTGAATTAAGTAGGAACAAGGGTAAAATTGGAAATATTATAATAAATGCTTTCTTGGCTTTATAAAATTATAGATAAAAAAGAACAAAAGGAGTAGCAGAACATTTTTCRTTAAAAAGAAATCTCCTTTCTGCTTACTCTATAAGATCTTACCTTCCAAAAAATATAAAAGGCTAAAACAAATCAAAGAAATACTTTCTAGATAATTTTTGTTGAGTTCTTCCATACTTCTTCTCTTATGACTAGCTTTATAGAAATCAAAGATGATAATTCTATATTAAACCGAAAACATTGTACATTACATGCATAAAGCTTTAAAAAGATATAGATAAAATGAAATTCTCCTTTCATTTATTATTTTCTAAATACTTTTGTCTTACTATGATAAAATCAATCTAAATTCCTTTCATATTGCAATCGAAAATTGAGCTTCTTAAAGTATATTTTCTTACTTCCTATATTTATCTTATTAAGCTGTTAATCTATACATACACATACTAAATAAAATTAATACATGAAATGAAAGTCAATAAATCCATACGTTCATTGGGTTTCTTGAAAACTATCTCTATCTATGACTTAATACTTAGGAAGACATGTTAGGACTCACACAATTGCCAACCGAATACCCTTTTTTCCTTCAATCATAGCTTAAGAAGTTTGACAAATGCATGGTAGAAATATCTAGGTAGAAACCAACCTATAGCAGACAAAACCAAATTTACTTCATGCATTAATCTCTCGCTAATTTGAATCCTTTGCTCTACYGAGGTTTACACCTCTTCTGCACARAATYACCATGTGCTGCCACCTCTATTCCCCCTATCAGCCTATGAAATGCACTGCCCAAAGCATACAATCATGCAAATTGAAGTTGTCATCTTTCTAGCATAGAAGAATCCGCCAAGAAGATTATAAAGAAACAATGCATTCTTCTCCTTCATTTGGACATAGACGAGTCCCTTACCTACTGATTCAGATAGCGTTCTCTCTTCTTATGAGCAAAGAAATATAGACAAGTCTCGAAGTTAATCGAAGAAGTTTGATGATCTTGATTAATTCCTTTTTTATGGCCGAAGCAAGTTAGTTGTTGTCTTCCCTGAAGTTGTCATTCAAAAACCTTGTTGCTTGCATCTGCTCTCTTCATTCTATCCACAAACCAGGTACATATAAAAGTATCTTCATCATGCTTTTATTAGGAAGACACCATAAATGCATGAAAAACGAAAATTAGTACTGCTGTGAAAGAATAAAGCTATGTTCGACTACCGATGATAAAAGGGATATTAAGAAGAAAATGTTTAGTAACACCCAGGACCATATGCGTGTTTACAAGCTTGATTTTGTTGTGAATATATCTCAAATGGAAATGCAAATATGATTTGAAAGTATATGAGATAGATGGTAGGTTGTTGGAAGCATTACTATGAACTTAGTTTACAAATGCCTAAAACTTTTGATAATTTTACTCTTAGATAGTTTATGAATGCCTAGAACTTTTGATAATTATACTCTTAGATTGTTTATGAATGCCTAGAACTTTTGATAATTTCTTAGATAGTTTATGAATGCCTAAAACTTTTGATAACTATACTCTTAGATTTATTCTGGTAGGTTTAATGAAACATTATGCTAAGAAAAAGGAATGTACTAATAACTAAATAAATGATTAATGCATAGTTTGATCTTATTATATTTACATTTTTGAAATAAATGATTAATGCATGCGAACATACAAATAGATGGTTAAAAATGTGATCTAGGAAATGTAAGAAAGTTCTGCTAATTTGTGCTCTTGAGCAGATTTACTTTTATATGATTAAGAGTGTATAAACTGGAATAATGTGGTGTTACATATAATGAAAATGAATTATGAATAGATGTGAATAAGCAAACCTATACAAAGCCTAGAAAATGATTTAGGTATGGTATGTTGATTTTGTGAAACTCAAATTTATTTGGGAATTGAAAATAAGCAACAAGAATATGGATAGGAAGGTAATCATCTTCGAAGCATAATTAACCTGATTTTACTTGAATCAGAGATATATTGAATGAGATATGATGATTTACTAAACTCTACTTGGATTGATTGGAAATCCAAAACTTTGTTGTACGACCTAATTTGTGATGTTAATATTGTGTTAGTTTTGAAACCATTTTAGAACCCTTTGGATCTTAGGGTTCCAAATCACTAAAATTTGTCATTAGAATTATTCCAAAACCAGAGATATATATTAATCTTTGGACTGTGTCAGCTTAAGCAAGCAAAACTGGACTCTAACTTACTCATCGAATTTTAACACTCTTGGAGAATTGAACTRAGTGGTATAAGTGAATTAATGCAYATATATGGATTTCTTATGATCTTAGCTCTATATAGTAATTAATTTAGTAAGAAACCTCTAACTAGAAATAAAGTTATCAGGAAAACACTGAACACTACAAGAATTAAGCACCACAATCCTGGACCAATGATTTTACCATAATTGTGGCTCATTTACAAAATAAAACCAATAAATTTACATGACTAAGAACCTAGATGTCTTAGGATCATTTTAAGCCCAATTTCACTCAAAATGAATTTTTAGAACATGAGATATAAMCAAAAAAACAAACACTGCCGRTTAAAGTAAATTCTGCCTTGTTCTCTTTTCCTTTGGAGTATTTTGATTAGATCTAGAAATTACTCAAGCCATTTCAGTTAAAATAGTCTATTCTACTAGATTTATTAAAGACTTAGGTTCATTTTTCATCTGATCTCATAAGAAAACTAATCCTGGAATGCAAGATACGTGCAGAATAATAGCTAAGGCTAGTTTAGTAATTGTCTAGACGAAAGCCTGTATTTCTAAAAATCTTTTCCACTTAGTAGAACATTCTAGATTTAATTCCTAGCAATAGTTAGAAAGCTCCGGGATTTAGGAATTCAAAGAAATTGATTTCACTGGATTCAAATATATAAAAGTCAAGATATGACTATTTTCGAACTCAGGTAGTATAGAATTAATATTCGCACAATTTAACAATCTATCCTAGTAAAATTACAGTCACTCCAAGGACTAAACTAGAATTATTTCATGACTTATTTTTGGGCAAGGAAACCAAGAAAGTTGGGTAGTTAAGCACACACTTGCAACCAGGTGAGTTCCTCCATCTTTTAAAATTTCAAATACGTGTAGTATTTGGTATTTCGTACTCTAGAGAATTGTTTTTAATTATTTTAACGTGAGGTTCTTCTGTCTTTCCATCCTCTAGATAACTGTCATTTGTGCTGCTCTAGAAGTATATTTCAAATATTCTCGAACATTTTACTGAGAGTTCCTTCATCCTTTAAACTTCTCAAAAGGATGTTGTYTTATTATGACATACTCTAGATACGTTTTCAAGAACTTCGGTATACTTGAACATGAATTCCTTCTATTTCAAGTCTTTTTCTCGAAATATGTGATTTTCTATGCCAAAATATGTTTCAACTCTTCATGAATTTCGACATTTGATTTCTAAACATTTTACAACAAATTCACATATGAACAAAAAGAAGTATATCTTGACACGAAAAACCCGTTTACTATGACTTSTTCTTCATGATTCAAAATAAACTCGATTCTATACTCGTGGTACATGAGAAAGATACATGAAAATTTTTTGCACATAAATTTGCATGAATCCTTATAATGATGGGACGAGTTCTCTGTCCAAAGTCTCATGGAACTAGCCAAGCGAGCAAAGTATTGTGTTTGGCTGGTCAACGGTACGAGTACATCTTGAGCCGTCAGGCGTTAGTTTTCGAGATAACCATATGATCTATCTGGTGTAATATACTGTGACAAACTAGGAATGCGTCGTGCAGGCGATTGTGCCCTACGTACCCACTATGTATTTGGCGGGTGCTTGTATCCTTTGTCAGGAGGTTCAACCCCAAATGAATGATCGTATTACCTTGCTAGTAGATACTCTTACTCGAGAGGATCTAAGGTTGAAAGTTGCATGCACAGTATGAGGATATAAGGCAGTAATACCAGCCTTGTGGAGTATATCTCTGATGGTTACAACGTGCATGTCATGTTTTATAAAATACAATGTATTTTACTACTCGATTTTATACTCAACGTTCTAAATTAGCTTGCAGTAAGAAAGTTCTCTATAGTTACTCATGTTGATGCCTGATTTTGTCCACTTTTTATTTTTACAACTTGATCTTTGAACTAGTGTATCTGGTTTCGAGAACGAAGTTGAATGATTTCATTTGTATTTTTTATTTCCTTAAGAGTCACTAAGTTATTTAATAATGATAGATTAAAGTAACTTAAATTCTTAGGACCAAACTACTTATTGAAACTCACATAAGAATATTCTTATAATCATAAATGCTTAACGACAGTCCTTGAACTGTGGTTAGCAAAATTCATATAAAAATTTCAATTTTATCTTTCATTTGATTTATAATATTAAAATTAATACTTTTCTATATACCACTTAAAACCTTACGAAGATAATTAAGACATTAATCAATTTACTTGTCTTTTAAAATTAGTGTGTCCCTCGAAACACTTACTGGAGAGCAGTGAGAGTCTTCCTTTATTAACAAAACAGTGTAAATGAAACAAATACATTCACATCACATTTATTTTGACTCGCTTTTTTTGTAACTCGTCTGCAGAGCGGTTGATTTATGATTTTGCGCCTTACTGGCTTGGGTTGGTGGGAACCGAACTTTGGGTCTTCTCGAGCGCATTTTCTGTGCTTTTCAACTCCCAAGAATAGTAGATTGGCTTAAGGCCAAAAGGAAGCTTCAGGTAAAGATTGGTACTATTTCTTAAGGAATGCCTTTAAATTTTTCTTTTTTCTTTTACAGGAAGGCCGAGCAAATAATAAATGCAAATTAAACAGAACATTGAGTACAGACTTCCCATTGGATGCTCAAATATATATATATTTATTTCTCCATTTCTGTTGCTCGTTCAACAACCCTAGTTTTGGACGATACCTAAAATATCGTGGCAGACCGCTCGAGATACTATAGAATAAAATAATCCAACCAATATTCTAATGGAATTAAATTTTAAAAAAATGCAATTAAAATCCTCTCCTCTGCTATATATGCTCGCAGACTGGAAGTAGAGAAGTGAGCAGAAGAGAGATACAGAGAAATATGACCAAATCTAGTTGAAGTGCCCCTAGAGTAGCCCATGGAAGGTTGAGTTTGTAAATGGACAAGGTACAACCTCTCTTTTAAGCATGTGTCCTGTATAATTTCACACTCTGGATGGGATAGTGGAGTGTGTATCTATATATGTAAATAGACATGTTATATACAATTATCTATCTCTGTCTTCTCTTTCTCTCTCCCTCCTCCTTCCCCTCTTAAATTTGAGACATTTCCCCATTTTTTTTTGTTTTTTTCCATTGGAGAAATGATATCCGCCCTCCCTCCACCCCCACCTCCAAGACTGCAAATACTGTGGATCTTTTAAGGCACAATCGAATTGCTTTCTATAAGTCCCGTAGATGACATATTTTGAAGAATTATATAAGTCTAAACAATTTTGTGCCGCACAAGAAATCAATTCAATTTTTCTCTGTTTCAAAAAAAGAAAAGGCAGAAACAAATTCAGATGAGAATTTCAATTGATTTCACATACAACAAAAATAATGTGTCCTTGNTTGTTGCTTGCATCTGCTCTCTTCATTCTATCCACAAACCAGGTACATATAAAAGTATCTTCATCATGCTTTTATTAGGAAGACACCATAAATGCATGAAAAACGAAAATTAGTACTGCTGTGAAAGAATAAAGCTATGTTCGACTACCGATGATAAAAGGGATATTAAGAAGAAAATGTTTAGTAACACCCAGGACCATATGCGTGTTTACAAGCTTGATTTTGTTGTGAATATATCTCAAATGGAAATGCAAATATGATTTGAAAGTATATGAGATAGATGGTAGGTTGTTGGAAGCATTACTATGAACTTAGTTTACAAATGCCTAAAACTTTTGATAATTTTACTCTTAGATAGTTTATGAATGCCTAGAACTTTTGATAATTATACTCTTAGATTGTTTATGAATGCCTAGAACTTTTGATAATTTCTTAGATAGTTTATGAATGCCTAAAACTTTTGATAACTATACTCTTAGATTTATTCTGGTAGGTTTAATGAAACATTATGCTAAGAAAAAGGAATGTACTAATAACTAAATAAATGATTAATGCATAGTTTGATCTTATTATATTTACATTTTTGAAATAAATGATTAATGCATGCGAACATACAAATAGATGGTTAAAAATGTGATCTAGGAAATGTAAGAAAGTTCTGCTAATTTGTGCTCTTGAGCAGATTTACTTTTATATGATTAAGAGTGTATAAACTGGAATAATGTGGTGTTACATATAATGAAAATGAATTATGAATAGATGTGAATAAGCAAACCTATACAAAGCCTAGAAAATGATTTAGGTATGGTATGTTGATTTTGTGAAACTCAAATTTATTTGGGAATTGAAAATAAGCAACAAGAATATGGATAGGAAGGTAATCATCTTCGAAGCATAATTAACCTGATTTTACTTGAATCAGAGATATATTGAATGAGATATGATGATTTACTAAACTCTACTTGGATTGATTGGAAATCCAAAACTTTGTTGTACGACCTAATTTGTGATGTTAATATTGTGTTAGTTTTGAAACCATTTTAGAACCCTTTGGATCTTAGGGTTCCAAATCACTAAAATTTGTCATTAGAATTATTCCAAAACCAGAGATATATATTAATCTTTGGACTGTGTCAGCTTAAGCAAGCAAAACTGGACTCTAACTTACTCATCGAATTTTAACACTCTTGGAGAATTGAACTGAGTGGTATAAGTGAATTAATGCATATATATGGATTTCTTATGATCTTAGCTCTATATAGTAATTAATTTAGTAAGAAACCTCTAACTAGAAATAAAGTTATCAGGAAAACACTGAACACTACAAGAATTAAGCACCACAATCCTGGACCAATGATTTTACCATAATTGTGGCTCATTTACAAAATAAAACCAATAAATTTACATGACTAAGAACCTAGATGTCTTAGGATCATTTTAAGCCCAATTTCACTCAAAATGAATTTTTAGAACATGAGATATAAMCAAAAAAACAAACACTGCCGRTTAAAGTAAATTCTGCCTTGTTCTCTTTTCCTTTGGAGTATTTTGATTAGATCTAGAAATTACTCAAGCCATTTCAGTTAAAATAGTCTATTCTACTAGATTTATTAAAGACTTAGGTTCATTTTTCATCTGATCTCATAAGAAAACTAATCCTGGAATGCAAGATACGTGCAGAATAATAGCTAAGGCTAGTTTAGTAATTGTCTAGACGAAAGCCTGTATTTCTAAAAATCTTTTCCACTTAGTAGAACATTCTAGATTTAATTCCTAGCAATAGTTAGAAAGCTCCGGGATTTAGGAATTCAAAGAAATTGATTTCACTGGATTCAAATATATAAAAGTCAAGATATGACTATTTTCGAACTCAGGTAGTATAGAATTAATATTCGCACAATTTAACAATCTATCCTAGTAAAATTACAGTCACTCCAAGGACTAAACTAGAATTATTTCATGACTTATTTTTGGGCAAGGAAACCAAGAAAGTTGGGTAGTTAAGCACACACTTGCAACCAGGTGAGTTCCTCCATCTTTTAAAATTTCAAATACGTGTAGTATTTGGTATTTCGTACTCTAGAGAATTGTTTTTAATTATTTTAACGTGAGGTTCTTCTGTCTTTCCATCCTCTAGATAACTGTCATTTGTGCTGCTCTAGAAGTATATTTCAAATATTCTCGAACATTTTACTGAGAGTTCCTTCATCCTTTAAACTTCTCAAAAGGATGTTGTYTTATTATGACATACTCTAGATACGTTTTCAAGAACTTCGGTATACTTGAACATGAATTCCTTCTATTTCAAGTCTTTTTCTCGAAATATGTGATTTTCTATGCCAAAATATGTTTCAACTCTTCATGAATTTCGACATTTGATTTCTAAACATTTTACAACAAATTCACATATGAACAAAAAGAAGTATATCTTGACACGAAAAACCCGTTTACTATGACTTSTTCTTCATGATTCAAAATAAACTCGATTCTATACTCGTGGTACATGAGAAAGATACATGAAAATTTTTTGCACATAAATTTGCATGAATCCTTATAATGATGGGACGAGTTCTCTGTCCAAAGTCTCATGGAACTAGCCAAGCGAGCAAAGTATTGTGTTTGGCTGGTCAACGGTACGAGTACATCTTGAGCCGTCAGGCGTTAGTTTTCGAGATAACCATATGATCTATCTGGTGTAATATACTGTGACAAACTAGGAATGCGTCGTGCAGGCGATTGTGCCCTACGTACCCACTATGTATTTGGCGGGTGCTTGTATCCTTTGTCAGGAGGTTCAACCCCAAATGAATGATCGTATTACCTTGCTAGTAGATACTCTTACTCGAGAGGATCTAAGGTTGAAAGTTGCATGCACAGTATGAGGATATAAGGCAGTAATACCAGCCTTGTGGAGTATATCTCTGATGGTTACAACGTGCATGTCATGTTTTATAAAATACAATGTATTTTACTACTCGATTTTATACTCAACGTTCTAAATTAGCTTGCAGTAAGAAAGTTCTCTATAGTTACTCATGTTGATGCCTGATTTTGTCCACTTTTTATTTTTACAACTTGATCTTTGAACTAGTGTATCTGGTTTCGAGAACGAAGTTGAATGATTTCATTTGTATTTTTTATTTCCTTAAGAGTCACTAAGTTATTTAATAATGATAGATTAAAGTAACTTAAATTCTTAGGACCAAACTACTTATTGAAACTCACATAAGAATATTCTTATAATCATAAATGCTTAACGACAGTCCTTGAACTGTGGTTAGCAAAATTCATATAAAAATTTCAATTTTATCTTTCATTTGATTTATAATATTAAAATTAATACTTTTCTATATACCACTTAAAACCTTACGAAGATAATTAAGACATTAATCAATTTACTTGTCTTTTAAAATTAGTGTGTCCCTCGAAACACTTACTGGAGAGCAGTGAGAGTCTTCCTTTATTAACAAAACAGTGTAAATGAAACAAATACATTCACATCACATTTATTTTGACTCGCTTTTTTTGTAACTCGTCTGCAGAGCGGTTGATTTATGATTTTGCGCCTTACTGGCTTGGGTTGGTGGGAACCGAACTTTGGGTCTTCTCGAGCGCATTTTCTGTGCTTTTCAACTCCCAAGAATAGTAGATTGGCTTAAGGCCAAAAGGAAGCTTCAGGTAAAGATTGGTACTATTTCTTAAGGAATGCCTTTAAATTTTTCTTTTTTCTTTTACAGGAAGGCCGAGCAAATAATAAATGCAAATTAAACAGAACATTGAGTACAGACTTCCCATTGGATGCTCAAATATATATATATTTATTTCTCCATTTCTGTTGCTCGTTCAACAACCCTAGTTTTGGACGATACCTAAAATATCGTGGCAGACCGCTCGAGATACTATAGAATAAAATAATCCAACCAATATTCTAATGGAATTAAATTTTAAAAAAATGCAATTAAAATCCTCTCCTCTGCTATATATGCTCGCAGACTGGAAGTAGAGAAGTGAGCAGAAGAGAGATACAGAGAAATATGACCAAATCTAGTTGAAGTGCCCCTAGAGTAGCCCATGGAAGGTTGAGTTTGTAAATGGACAAGGTACAACCTCTCTTTTAAGCATGTGTCCTGTATAATTTCACACTCTGGATGGGATAGTGGAGTGTGTATCTATATATGTAAATAGACATGTTATATACAATTATCTATCTCTGTCTTCTCTTTCTCTCTCCCTCCTCC
>MEJB01000026.1:518074-536370 GCA_001752375.1 Rhazya stricta
ACTCTTTTGCGTTAAAGCTGACACGGAATTTTTCTATAGGTATCATAGAACCGTCAGGAAAACCCCCCGCCCCCCCACTCCCCTCCCTCGCTATAGTAAAGAGGTTTTACCTTTTTTTTTTTTTTTCCCCTTACATCAAGTCTCGTAGATGATATATTTTGAAGAATTATATAAGTCTAAACAATTTTGTGGCGCACAAGAAATAAATTCAATTTTTCTCTCCCTCAAAAAAAGAAAAGGCAGAAACAAATTCAGATGAGAATTTCAATTGATTTCACACACAACAAAAATAATGTGTCCTTGGGGATATCCCATAAAATCGGAAATATTGAGGAGATAAATAACACTATAAAATGTGGGTCGTAAGCTGTGAAATGTCGCTTCCTTAACCACTGCTGTACTCTTCTTCTTTCTTTCCCCGAGCCCTAAGGCCTAAAGTCAACACATTCCTTTTCCCCCCTCTCCTGAACTATGTCTCTGCAAGCCCAAATGAAGCTGTGCTTCGTTCCATTTTATGGTGCTCCAAGCCACACAATTCCATTCCTTGATATAGCCAGATACTTATCATTCCATGGCCAACAAATCACCATTTTAGCTACTCCAACAAACGGCAAGCTGATTGAGAAACTTCTAAACAATGATAGCATCCCATCTGACCAGAAAATTGCTCTTCATRTAATACCAATGCCTTTCAAAGAGGTGGGCCTTCCAGAAGATTTCGACGAGCTACACCAACCYCAAGACCTCATGAYATCATTTAAGCTCCACCGTACCAGAGATTTACTCCGCCACACTGTCCRAAAATTCCTTGAATCTGARCYCTTTGACTGCATTGTTGCMGACTYGATGTATCCATGGTGTTCTGAGGTTGCTACCCATTTCAAAATTCCCTCTATTTCCTTCCATCCATTCAGTGTTTTCTCTCACTGTGTCAGAGAAGCTTTGAGGCTCCCTGACTCACCTCACCGTCAGATAAAGTCCCGTGAAGAGTCCTTTGTCATCCCTGGTCTACATGTTCCTATTACGCTGACCAAGTCAGAGCTTCCACCGGAGGAGTTCCTCTGGTTTCAGGAACCTACTCGAGTCGGTGAATTGAAATGTGATCTTATCCTAACCAACAGTTTTCAGGACCTGGAGTCTGATAGCATGGAATATTTCTCAAAAGTCACTGGCAAAAAAATCATGGTTATTGGCCCTGCATCTGAAATTCATCGAAAGATCAGCAGTGGGGTTGAGCGAGGCCAGGAAGTAATTSATAATAWGCATGAATCCCTGAGCTGGCTTGAGTCAAAGAAGCCCAACTCAGTTATTTACATCAATTTTGGTAGTATCGTTAAACTACCAAATGATCAACTCATGGAGATAGCATATGCACTGGAATCCTCAGGCCATAATTTCATATGGGTTGCTCTTGGTAAGGACGAATGTAATGAGGTAGACGAAGGGACTTGGTTACCGGTAGGGTACTACGATAAGATCAGAGACAGAGGTTTAGTAGTTAAGAGTTGGGCCCCACAGCTGTCGATATTAGACCACCCATCAGTGGGTGGATTCATGACCCATTGCGGCTGGAATTCACTCCTCGAAGGCTTCGCTGCTGGTGTACCTATGATAACTTGGCCATTGACTTACGAGCAGTTTTACAACGAAAAGTTGGTGACTCAGGTGGTTGGCGCCGGAGTGGAGGTGGGAGCAAAGGAATGGGCATATTGGTTCGATATCGGTAAGAAGATTATCGGAAGGGAGAAAATAGAGGCGGCCGTGAGAACATTGATGGATGGAGGCGATAAGACTGAAGAAATGAGAAAGAAAGCTCAAGGATATGCAAAAATGGCGAAGAGAGCAGTGGAAGAAGGTGGTTCTACGTACAAGAGTATGGTGGATCTGATAGAGGAAGTGAAAAAGTCAAAAGAAGCCAAGGAAAATAAATAAATAGTACAAGAGAAAAATCTCGGTAAGGTAGCCTCATGGTTAGTACCGCTTCGGTACCACGATGACCATGCAGTAGTTGCCGTAGGCCCTTCTGGTTGTCGAATGTTCTCTTTGATATAGTACATTTTTTGTTTACTTTTCTTTTTCTTTTGGAGTTGTCCAGTTGAAGCTTCCAGACATGAATAAATTTTTTATCGGAAGATGGTAATATCAAAGAGCTCTTAACAAATTTTTTAACAAAGCAAAAAGGAAAGAGTTCTTAAAAATAAATGACTCAACCGAGGAAAAAGAAATCGAAGAGTCCTTAACCAAGCTAAAATCTCCATTAGCGTAGTAAAGAAGGCAAAAAGAGGAGAAAATTTAAGCTTCAATGTGTCATTGCCTGATAAAGAGAAGAAAATTAACATGGCCATGGAAAAGGAATGAAGAACTTGTGATACATTTTACTGAGTTCCAACTGAAATGGATGATGTTCAGTAAGCAAGTACATACCATGTACATTTTCTGCTGGGAGGTCTGAACTCCGTTATTACTGAGTTACAATTTCACAAGAAGCAGAGAAACAAGTTTCTTGAGAAACTCCCAAGGCAGCTAAAGAAGAACATAAACCATTGAAATTATATACTAAAGAGAACCATTGGATGCCAGGACCTCTCCGGTGGCTCTATATGTAGTCGTTTCTCAATTTGGGTGCCATCTAGAGAAAACCTAGCAAGTTATAAACTCTCTCTCTCCTTTTCTTCTTCTTCATTTTTTTTTTTTTTTCTGTTTTTGTTTCCCTAGTTTCTTTTAAGGTGCGATATTGGTGTTTGGTGAGGCAATTACTTTGTTAATTCAAGCAAAAATTTGACAGATTTGTTTTGTCAATTTGATTTAGTTTTTATTTTTTCTTCAAATTAGCCTGATTTTAATGTAAATGGTTGTTTAATTGGGATTATAAGAGAGATAATGTGTTGTAAATGGAAATGAATAGAATTGTCTGCATTTTCAGGTTTAAGTGTACAAATGTAGTTAGAAGCTATCATGACAAATACTCAAGAAGATTGAAAAGTTTTGACCTATAATTTATTTATTTTTCCTCTTATCAAATTTGGGAAAGTAAGATTATTGGCATGAGGGGAGTGCCGGATGTATTATGAATTGRATTGAAGTCTTCATGCATAAAAGAAATTTCTTTTGGTATAACTCATTTGCATATTTTATACCTCAATAACTATCTTTATTGCTTAATTTGAGCCGTATCATTTTGGAACATCATATTTAATATGTGAATAACTGTGACCCTTCTATAAGCTTATTTTTAGTTGATTTTGCCCTTGAACTAGTAGGTTAGAAAGAAAGCGACTTCGTCTATTAAAAAATGGGATTGTTTTGTCAAAGAATTGCTATTGAGTTTGGACAGGTTTGAAGAGTGTCTTTTGTAACAGAAGAGAAGCATTTTCAATTGTCTTTATCTTTTGCCAATTCCTTTAGTTCTASTCTTGATTAAATGAACAATAGTACTATTGCATAGAGAAATGATTGCTGGCTCTTCTACAACATTTAAGTTATGGGTGGAGCGGAAGGCTTCCGTTCTTTTAAATATCTTATATATTCACATCAAAATATATTCTGCAAATATGACTTGTAAAACTTGTTTTGCAATTGGTCAACAACTTACGAAATTTGCTCTCAACTAATGAGCCTTTCACAAAGCATATCCGAGTGTAAAAGTCTCAGAGATATCATTAAGAAGCTTTAGGACTTGAATTCAATCAAGATATTTAAGGATTTGTTAGCCAAATCAGGTTCTTTGTTTCCAATAATTGATTGTATCATATCTATGATGTTTTCAAAGTTTGATTCGACGAACTTTTTAGGCTAAATTCCTTATTGTTGGTTAAAATTTTTGTGAAGATTATTTCTTTATAATGACTTTATTGTCTAGTTCATTTTTATTGTTTATGATTTCCTAATATTTTATTTTTTTATTAATATTATGATGTTTTAATGTATTTATAGATACCAACATCATTGAGAGACATTTGGGAATTGGACTTATGCCAAAGCCGGTGGCGGCATACAGCTGCGAGCTTTCATGACCATTTAGCTACACTATTGAGGGTTGAAAGAGATGAGATATGCTACCTCTTTGGCTTTGCTCTATGGATAGTCTGGTTGCACAGAAACACCGATGTGTTTTTGCAAAAGCGAACTTGTCCTATGGAGGTTGTCTATCAAATTTTCACCATGGCTGATGAATATAGGCTTGTGATTGCTATGAGAGTCAAAATCGCACTTGCTCGTGCAAGAATAAGATGGCAAAATCGAGCAGCACTTGCTTCCAAACTCAATGTGGATGCTCATCAATAGGTATAAGTGCAATTATTTGAAATTGGTAAGGGGAGGTGGTGGAGTCAATGGCAAAGAAGGGTCTTTTGTGCCATGAAGCAACTCATGCTCAAGTTTTTGCCTCACTTCTTGTGGTTCAATTTGTCAAAGATTTTGTTAATTCAATGATAATCGTTGAAGGGAATGACCTCGAGATAATCATAAAACTCAAGTCGGAAGCTGATGATCACTCTTCAATTGGCAATAWCATCGCAGTTATTAAGGTTAAGTTAGGTAAGTATGTCACAATAGGAATTTTTTTCTTGTTCGTTTTAAAGTATGTCACATTCTATATATCAAAATATCATTAAATATTATTTTTCATTTTCATCTTTATTTAATTTTCAAGMCAAGCACATTCAACCAACCAAATCAACATATTTTATCTCATTTTATCTTCTTCTTACCATGCAATTAATCATTTTATATCCAAGATAMTGATAAAAATATCATTTTAATAACAATTTTAGACCAATTTATAGTCTTATTGGTTTGTATTCTTATCCTACTGTGACTACTTTAAAAAATGGAGAGAATATTTATATACTCTTAAAAGTTAATTAGATATCCATCATTAATGGAGTATTTATAGTGTTTAATCATAACTCATGGGATGTAATTACTCCTTCCATTCTTTTATATGTGTCGTTTAAGGTTATCTCGCACCTATTACATAATCTCGTGAATAGGCTAAACTGTACAAGTAAAAAAATTAATTACAATTTTTATTTCTCTTCTTTTATAGTACTTAACAAATGGTTTGGACATTTYTAGGGGTTTATATAATGTATAATTTTAAATTTTGACTAGTTTGCTTTAAACTATGCATCATTTCAAGTTTTGTGGAAGACTTTTTATTGATGTAATCGATGATTGAATTAAGTAGGAATAAGAGCAAAATTGAAAAACTTATAATAAATGCTTTCTTGGCTTTATAAATTATAGATAAAAAAGAACGGAAGGAGTAGCAGACCATTTTTTGTTAAAAAGAACATCTCCTTTCTACTTACTCTATAAGACCCTACCTTCCAAAAAGTATAAAAGGCTAAAACAAATCAAATCTAGATAATTTTTGTTGAGTTCTTCCATACTTTTTCTCTTATGACAAGCTTTATAGAAATCAAAGATGATAAATTCTATACCTTATAAATCTATATTAAACCGAAAACATTATGCGTTACATGCATAAAGCTTTAAAAAGAAAAAGAAAAAATGAAATTCTCCTKTTGTTTATTATTTTCTAAACACTTTTGTCTTACTATGACAAAATTAATCTAAATTCCATTCATATTGCAATCGAAAATTGAGCTTCTTAAAGTATATTTTCTTACTTCCTATATTTATCTTATTAAGCTGTTAATCTATACATACACATACTAAATAAAATTAATACATGAAATGAAAGTCAATAAATCCATACGTTCATTGGGTTTCTTGAAAACTATCTCTATCTATGACTTAATACTTAGGAAGACATGTTAGGACTCACACAATTGCCAACCGAATACCCTTTTTTCCTTCAATCATAGCTTAAGAAGTTTGACAAATGCATGGTAGAAATATCTAGGTAGAAACCAACCTATAGCAGACAAAACCAAATTTACTTCATGCATTAATCTCTCGCTAATTTGAATCCTTTGCTCTACCGAGGTTTACACCTCTTCTGCACAAAATTACCATGTGCTGCCACCTCTATTCCCCCTATCAGCCTATGAAATGCACTGYCCAAAGCATACAATCATGCAAATTGAAGTTGTCATCTTTCTAGCATAGAAGAATCCGCCAAGAAGATTATAAAGAAACAATGCATTCTTCTCCTTCATTTGGACATAGACGAGTCCCTTACCTACTGATTCAGATAGCGTTCTCTCTTCCTATGAGCAAAGAAATATAGACAAGTCTCGAAGTTAATCGAAGAAGTTTGATGATCTTGATTAATTCCTTTTTTATGGCCGAAGCAAGTTAGTTGTTGTCTTCCCTGAAGTTGTCATTCAAAAACCTTGTTGCTTGCATCTGCTCTCTTCATTCTATCCACAAACCAGGTACATATAAAAGTATCTTCATCRTGCTTTTATTAGGAAGACACCATAAATGCTTTTATTTCGTGTGCGGAGCGGTTGATTTATGATTTTGCTCCTTACTGGCTTGTGTTGGTGGCAACCGAACTTTGGGTTTTCTCGGGCGCATTTTCTGTGCTTTTCAACTCCCAAGAATAGTTTATTGGCTTTAGGCCAAAAGTAAGCTTCAGATAAAGGAATGCCTTTAAATTTTTCATTTTTCTTTTACAGCAAGGCCAAGCAAATAATAAATGCAAATTAAAGAGAACTTTGAGTACAGACTTCACATTTCTGTTGCTAGTTCAACAACCGTAGTTTTGGACGATACCTAAARTATCTGGTAGACAGCTCGAGTTACTATAGAATAAAATTATCCAACCTAATATTCTAATGGAATTAAATTTTTTTAAAAAAATAAAATTAAAATCCTCTCCCCTGGTATATATGCTCGCAGGCTGGAGGTAGAGAAGTGAGCAGAAGAGAGATACWGAGAAATATGACCAAATCTGGAGTAAAAAGAGTAGTTCTCGTGGCATGTCCTCTTGAAGGGCACATGACCCCCATCCTCCAGTTGGGGACTATGCTCCATTCCAAGGGTTTCTCCATCACTGTTGCTCACACGGAATTCAACTCTCCAAATCCTCTAAATCATACTTATTTCACCTTCGTAAAATTACCAGACAATTTATCCGGCATCGATACATCTTTCKTCAATCTGCTTGCTGTTATATCTGCCATTAACAAGAATTGCAAGGACCCTCTGCAGAACCACTTGGCTCAAATGATAGAGAACCAGGAGGAGGCAGGCCCCGTTGCCTGTGTCATCTATGATACTCTCATGTATTTTACTGATGCTGTGGTTAATCAGCTAAAGATTCCGAGTCTTATCTTTCGAAACACCAATGCTGCTTATCTCAAAGCTTTGCGAGTCACTATTCAGCTTCATAAAGAGAAGACGGGCCTCTTACCAGGTAAACGAACGATTCTAAATACTCTATGGGACGATTAATTTTAAAGGGCAGTAGTTGAATTGCACGTTGACTAAAGATTGCAAGATGGGGCTTATTGTTTGGTTCTCTCTGTTTTACCTTGGTCATGGAATTCTTAGCCATTTAGGTCCGTGGATAATTTTTTAAGCAAAAGAGAATACTTTTACCACCATCCACCATTTATCAGGAATATCAGTGTAGTTGTTGCAAATAGTTGATTTGGTTGATGATTGAATTCTAACAATTTTATTGCAGCGTCCCGGTTGACAGAGCCCGTACCGGGACTGGATCCACTCACATTCAGGGATCTACCAATTCCACTTCATGTTCCAATCCCAGAAATTATGGTGCACTTCCAGGTGAATTTGATAGAAATTCGGTCTGCGTTGGCCTACATTTGGAACACAGCAGAAGAACTCGAGGATTTGGATCTTTCGGAGCTTAAACAACATTACCAAGTCCAATTCTTCTCAGTTGGTCCTTTCCACAAGATGGTTCCACCTTCATCAACTACTCTAATGGAGGAAGATAAGAATTGTATTGAATGGCTCGATAAGCAAGCCCCAAACTCAGTTGTTTACATAAGCTTAGGTAGCCTAGCAATGTTGGACAGTAAAGATCTAGTTGAGATGGCATGGGGACTTGCCAACAGCGAGCAGCCTTTCTTATGGGTTATTAGGCCTGGTTCGATCAAAGGCTCCAAATGGAAAGAGAAGTTGCCTGAAGATTTTGAAGAGATAGTTGGAGGAAGGGGGAWAATTGTAACGTGGGCACCCCAGAAGGAGGTTTTGTCACATCCTGGCGTGGGTGCATTTTGGAGTCATTGTGGGTGGAATTCAACATTAGAGGCAATCTGTGAAGGGCTTCCAATAATATGCAGACCATGTTTCGCGGACCAGAGAGTAAACACTAGGTACCTAACCGATGTATGGAAGATGGGCATATTATTGGAGAATTCAACAGACAGAGACACCATTGAGAAATCAATTAGARAAGTTWTGGTGGGKGAAGAAGGCAAAGAAATGAGGCAGAACGCCCTGAATTTGAAAGAAAAACTTGATGCTTGTGTCCGTGAAGGGGGCAGTTCTTGCAAGTCTTTGGATAACTTGGCAGAGTTCATTGGCTCGTTAACAGTAAGCAGTGATTAGCCTCGATTATGAGAGGCAGTGATGAATTATCCCCTTTCTTTATATTTCAATTTCATGTTTGTTGAATAATGAGGTAAGAAGGAATGAAGTTGAGGATGGAGTTCATATCCTTCAAACTCGAATCAATTCTATACCTTTAAGGGTTCGATTCCCTTATCACATGGAAAAATGATATTGTCCTTTACCTTTTTTACAATAATCTGAAAAGAAGAAGGGTATCGATCCACTTCGGCATCGAAGGTTGAGTTTGTAAATGGACAAGGTACAACCTCTCTTTTAAGCATGTGTCCTGTATAATTTCACAATCTGGATGGGATAGTGGAGTGTGTATCTATCTTGTCCTTCCTTCTCTCTCCCCCCTTCCCTTCCCTCTTACTCATTTTGAGCACTTTTCCCCATTTGTGTTTTCTCTAAATTTCTTCCATTGGAGCGACAAATGATCATCTCCGCCCTCCCTCCTCCCCCCCACTTCATCCAAGACTCGGCAAATACTGTGGGGATCTTTTAAGCCAACTCTGAATTGCTTTCAGTAAATCCCGTAGATGACATGATTTTGAAGAATTATATAGTCACGCTCCTAAACATACTATACGCACAAAGAATCAACTATCAATTTTTTCTCTGTTTCCCAAGAAAAAGAACGCCAGAAACAAATTCAGTTACTGGGACATTTCAATTGATTTCACATCACATACAAAAAATTAATGGCCATCTTGAGGATTTAATCTCATAAAAAATATGTGAACTATTGAGTGAGATATACACTATAAACATGTGGGTCGTGAAGCTGTGGAAATGTCCGCTCTTTAACCACTGGCTGTACTCCTTTCCTTCTCTCTTTCCCAGAGCCTAAGGCCTAAGGTCAACACATTCTTTTCCCCCCTCTCCCTGAAACTATTCCCTGCAAAAAGGGGGGCCCTCTTCCCCATTGAAGCTGTGGCAACATTCCTCATTTTATGGTGGCTCCAGCCACTACAAATTCCATCCTTGATATAGCGAGCAGATACTTATCATTCATAACAAACAAATGCACCATTTTTAGCGCCTCCAACAAGACGGCAAGCTGATTGAGAACTATCTAAACAATGAAAAGCATCCGCATCTGACCAGAAATTTGGCTCTCATATAATCCAATTGGCCTCCTCAAAGAGTGGGGCCCTTCCAGAAGACCTTACCCGACCGAGCTACACCCTCAACCCAGATCCCTCATGACATTCATGTTAAAGCTCCACGTACGCAGAGGATTACTCCGCCACACTGTCCCAAAAATTCCCTTGGAAATCTGAACCCTTTGACTGCATGCATTGCCGACGTTAGACGTATCCATGTGGGTTCTGAAGGTTGCTAAAACCCATTTTCAAAAATTCCTTCTATTTCCTTCCTCCAATTCAGTGTTATATCTTTCCTCACTGTGTCTCCCCAGAGACACTGCTTTGAGCTTCCCTGACTCACGCACTACCGTCAGCCATATATAGTCCGCGTGAAGAGCCCTTTGTCTTCCCTGGTCCACATGTTCCTATTACGCTGACCAAGTCAGAGCTTCCACCGGAGAAATTCCTCTGGTTTCAGGAACCTACTCGAGTCGGTGAATTAAAATGTGATCTTATCCTAACCAACAGTTTTCAGGACCTGGAGTCTGATAGCATGGAATATTTCGCAAAAGTCACTGGCAAAAAATCATGGTTATTGGCCCTGCATCTGAAATTCATCGAAAGATCAGCAGTGGTCGAGCGAGGCCAGGAAGTAATTCATAATAAGCATGAATCTCTAAGCTGGCTTGAGTCAAAGAAGCCCAATTCAGTTATTTACATCAATTTTGGTAGCATTGTTAAACTACCAAATGATCAACTCATGGAGATAGCATATGCACTGGAATCCTCAGGCCATAATTTCATATGGGTTGCTCTTGGWAAGGACGAATGCAATGAGGTAAACGAAGGGACTTGGCTACCGATAGGGTAGTACGATAAGATCAGAGACAGAGGTTTAGTAGTTAAGAGTTGGGCCCCACAGCTGTCGATATTAGACCCCCCATCAATGGGTGGATTCCTGACCCATTGCGGCTGGAATTCACTCGTCGAAGGCTTCGCTGCTGGTGTACCTGTGATAACCTGGCCATTGACTTACGAGCAGTTTTACAACGAAAAGTTGGGACTCAGGTSGTTGGCGCCGGAGTGGAGGTGGGAGCAAAGGAATGGGCATATTGGTTCGATATCGGTAAGAAGATTATCGGAAGGAAGAAAATAGAGGCGKCCGTGAGAACATTGATGGAAGGAGGCGATAAGACTGAAGAAATGAGAAAGAAAGCTCAAGAATATGCAAAAATGGCGAAGAGAGCAGTGGAAGAAGGTGGTTCTACGTACAAGAGTATGGTGGATCTGATAGAGGAAGTGAAAAAGTSGAAAGAAGCCAAGGAAAATAAATAAGTTGTACAAGAGAAAAATCTCGGTAAGGTAGCCTCAGGGTTAGTACCGCTTCGTTACCACCATGACCATGCAGTAGTTGCCGTAGGCCCTTCTGGTTGTCGAATGTTCTCTTTGATATAGTACATTTTTTGTTTACTTTTCCTTTTCTTTTGGAGTTGTCCAGTTGAAGCTTCCTGAAAGATTATGTTGAAAATTAAGCTGCAGAATAAGAAGATTTGAAGCTGCAAGGAAGCTGCAGAAGGCTGCAATGCTTGGAATGAAGCTACAAAGCTGCAGAGTGAGGATGCAATGCTTGGAATGAAGCTGCAAAGCTACAGAGTAAGGCTGTAATGTTTGGAATGAGGCTGCAAAGCTGCAGAGTGAGGCTGCAAGGCTTGGAGTGAGGCTGCAAAGCTATAGAGTGAGGCTGCAAAGGTGCAGAAGGCTGATCGCATGCTTGGATTGAGGCTGCAAATGCTACARAAGCATTTGCAGAATAATGAAGTTGAACGTGCTGAAGAAATGAACATGAAAAAGGGACTGAAGAAACACTTTATTGTAGCAGCATACGGTTTTGTAATATGCATTCAAGAATCAATTAATTAGATTCAAGAATTAGTTAGAAATTTCTTGAATTAGTTGCATTTCTTGTTAGGATAACATGTATCTTTATTGGTTATAAATAGCCAATTTCAGATCATTTTGTAAGTTAAGTTTTTAATCATCAATGGAAGAAATTCTCCTCTCAAGTTAGGTTCTCAATTTTCTTGCTTTCTCTTATTCTGGTTTTCTTGTTTTACTTGTTGAGGGAATTAAAATGGAATCTGAGTAAAATAGAACTCAGATTCTTTGATGGTATCAGAGCAACAGGTTCGAATTACTGAACCTGGGAAGAAAAAGGCATTCTTGATTGATTTTTCTTGAAGCTTTCTGTATTCTGTATTTTTTGTTGGCTTGTTTCTGAGCAATCTTGAAAATATCTGAAGAAAGAGAGATAGGATCTCATAACTATGGTAGAAATCTTTCAAACAAGGATGATCCTTTTTATTTGTATAGCTTGGATCATTCTTCATTGGTCCTTGTAAATGATCTTCTCACAGAAAACAATTATCAAACTTGGAGCAGAGCTATGATAATTGCTCTGCAGGCTCGAGACAAGATTGTCTTCTTGAATGGGGAATACATGAGGCCTACTACAACTGATGAAAATTACAAGCAATGGACTAAGGTAAATGCCACCTTAATTTCTTGGATACTAAATGCAATGACAAAAGAGTTGGCAGGGGGTTTTGCTCATGCATCTGATGCATTTGTTCTGTGGGAAGAAATCAAGGCCCAGTTTGGTGGAAGTGTAGGAACAAGACTGTATGAAATCAGGAGGGCCATCTATACCTCTAAGCAAGGAAAATATTCTGTACCAGTTTTTTACAACAAATTGAAAAGTTTGTGGGAAGAGTTAATGTGCCTAAAGGCAGGAATGAGGTATGGAGATTATGAAGAAGAAAAAATGATGTTATTCCTGATGGGATTAAATGATGAATATGAATCTACAAGAGGACAAATTCTACTCTATGATCCTTTGCCTACAATGGCAAAGGCTTATAGTATGGTAGCAAATGTGGAAAAACAGAAAAGATTAAAGACTGCAGCAAAATCATAAGACGTATCTGCTATGCAAGTCTTTTCAAGATTTAACACAAGAATGGATCAATTCGAGCCTCAACAGCAGACAAACAAGTCTCAATACATGCCATATACAAGGCCACAAAATGGAATTCAAAAGGAAGACAAGTCTCATCTAAAATGTAATTTCTGTGGAAAGAGTGGGCATCTCAGAAGGGATTGCTTCAAGATAAAAGGATTTCCAGACTGGTGGCCAGGGAAAAGAGATCAAAAGATAAAAGAAAAGGCTAATGCTGCACAAGAAATAAGTATAACTCTTGAACTGCAAAAGACTTCATCCGGATTACGAACCATGATCTCTTTGATACAGCAGGGGGTTGGAAAGGCTCTAAAAGCAAAAGAAACTGCTAATCCTTCAAGCAGTTTTCAGAATCAAGAACCTAGCTGATTTTGATCACTTTGCAGGTAGTTTCATTCCAATAAATTCAAGTACTGGTTTGTATTCTTCCTCTAACAGATGGATCATTGACAGTAGAGCTAATACTCACATGTGCAATAATCTTTCTTGTTTTACATCCTATACAAAATTTGATAAACCTGTTTCARTAAAACTACCTGATAACACCATTAGAATAGTAGAATATGCAGGAAACTTGAAWTTGCATAATAAATTGATCTTATCAGATTGTTTATATGTCCCTTCATTTAAGTTTAACTTGTTATCAGTACATAAAACCTGTGAAACTAATGCTTTGCGTTTCAATTTTACCACTGACAAGTGTGTTTTATAGGATTATGAGACTAAGACAGTTATTGGCATAGCGAAGGCAGGAAAAGGGCTTTATTATATGGAGAGCAAAGGTCTTGCTGAACCTAGAAGTTTCTTGAAAATTGAAAACTGYAGGAAAAAAGAAGCAAGCTATAATATGATAAATAAAGAAGATGTTAAGACATGGCACTCAAGATTAGGCCATATTCCCGTAGCTGTTCTGAAAAGAATGTTTGTAATGCATGAAGAGGAAGTAGAGCCTTGTTTTGTATGTCCTTTAGCTAAGCAGCAAAGAACAAGTTTTAATAAAACAGTCATACATTCTGCAGTACCTTTTGAACTAATGCACATTGATATATGGGGTCCTTATAAAATTCCCTCTAGATAAGAAACTAAATACTTTTGTACCATAGTTGATGACTGTAGTAGATGTACTTGAACTTTCTTGATGTCTCATTAATCTCAATACTAAGCACAGTAGAAAACTACATTAAAAATAATAAAGAGGCTATTTGACAGAAATGTTAAAAAGGTTCAAACAGATAATGGCAGTGAATTCCTTAGCACTGATTTTTAATGTATGCTAACTAGACAAGGCATATTGCATTACAAGTCATGTATTTATACTCCACAACAGAATGGTATAGTAGAAAGAAAGCATCAGCACCTTTTACAGGTTGCTAGAGCKCTCATGGTATAATCTAATCTTCYTGAAAATTTCTGGGGAGATTCTATTTTAACAGCAACATATATTATAAATAGAATTCCATCTTATGTTCTTGATTGGAAAAGTCCTTTCCAAATGCTGTTTAATAAAGCACCTAAATTAAGTCATTTAAGAGTGTTTGGTTGTCTATGTTATGCAACAAATACAGCACCACATAAACTGAAATTTGATCTTAGATCATTTRCTTGTGTTTTTATAGGTTATCCTCCAGATTATAAAGGATATAAGCTCTGGAATTTGCACACTAATGAAGTAATAATCTCTAGAGATGTAAAGTTTTTTGAAAACATTTTTCCATATCAATCTAAATTCAATCATGATAAGCTGATATCGGTAAAGAATTACAGGAACAATCAGGAATATGAAAATATTCCTGATAACATTTCTGGAGAAATAGAAAAGGGATAGCCTAGCAGTGATCTTAATAATCAAGATAAATTTCCTACAGAAAAGATTCTAGAAACACAGGACAAGAATCCGGGGAAAAGAACCAGAACTATGCCTAYTTGGTTGCGGGATTATGTAATTAACAATTATACTGATGATACTAATGAGCTGGTTTCTTTTGCAGATCATCTAGCATTTGTTGCTAACCTGAATTCAAAAAAGCAGCCTTATTCTTATAGACAGGCTAAGACATTAATGCAGTGGCAAGAAGCTATGCAGGAAGAAATAGAGGCTATAGAAAGAAATGAAACCTGGAAAATAGTTGATCTACCAGCAGGACASAAGCCAATTGGCTGCAAATGGGTATACAAGATCAAGAGAAGGCCAGATGGAAGTATAGATAAGTATAAAGCAAGGCTTGTGGCTAAGGGTTATAATCAGATAGAAGGACAGGACTATTTTGTTAGCTTTTCTCCTGTGGCAAAATCTGTGACTGTAAGAATAGTGCTAGCAATGGCCTCCTCAAAAYAATGAAAATTGCATCAACTGGACATCAATAATGCTTTCCTACATGGCTTCTTGGATAAAGAAATATATATGAAACTGCCKGATGGATATGAAGAAGATAAGAAGAACAAGGTTTGCAAACTTGTTAGATCCTTATATGGCTTAAAGTAGGCCTCTAGACAATGGAACATAGAGTTTACCAGAAAATTAACTTCATTTGGCTTCACACAATTATATCATGATTCCTGCTTATTTATTTATAAGCAAGCAGGAGTATTTCTTATCCTCATAGTTTATATTGACGATATTTTGCTCACTGGGAATTCAAAGAAGAAAATGTCTGAAGTTAAGTGTTTCTTGCATCAACAATTTACCATTGAGGATCTCGGGGTAGCTGAGTATTTTCTTGATATAGAAATAGCTAGATCACCTATAGGAATATTTCTCACACAACAGAAATATATCAGAGATATTATCTCTGATCTGAAGATGGAAAATGTTGCTGCAGTAGCTACCCCTTTACCACATGATTGACATTCAGATAATCCTGATTCTCCATTGCTTGAAGATTCAACTGTATACTCAAATGATTCAATTGATTGACATTCTTTGAATTTCACACGGCCTGATTTAACATTTAGTGTGCATCATTTGAGTCATTTATGCAGCAGCCTACACAGAATCACTGGAAGGCTGCTTAGCATGTAGTTAGGTACCTAAAAGGTACACTAGCACATGGCTTGTTTTATGCAGTAGAGAATCCATTAGATATACAGGTTTATTGTGATAGTGACTGGGCAAAATGCTTTCTCACAAGAAAATCTACAACTGGTTATTGTGTGTTTTTAGGTTCAGCCTTAGTTTCTTGGAAATCTAAGAAACAACCTACTGTGGCAAGATCCTCTTCTGAGGCAGAATATAGAAGTGCTGTAGCTGTACATGTGAACTAAAATGGATTAGTTATGTCCTTTTCGATCTTGGTCACAGTTTTYCCTTGCCTATACCCTTGCATTGTGATAACATATCTACTATATACATGATTGAGAAACCTGTGTTTCATGAAAGGACTAAACATATTGAAATTGATTGTCATTTTATCCGAGATCATTACAATAATGGCTTTATAATTCCTCAGTTTATTCCTTCCAAGTCTCAGTTAGCTGACTTGATGACTAAGGCTTTACCAGCTCCTGTTAGTTATTCCTTACTGTCCAAGATGAGCTTTAGAGCAGATCCATCATGACGGGAGGGGGGGTGAAAGATTATGTTGAAAATTGAGCTATAGAACAAGAAGATTTGAAGCTGCAAGGAAGCTGCAGAAGGCTGCAATGCTTGGAATGAGTAAGGCTGCAATGCTTGGAATAAAGCTACAAAGCTTCAGAGTAAGGCTGCAATGCTTGGAATGAGGCTACAAAACTGCAGAGTGAGGCTGCAATGCTTAGAATGAGGTTGCAACGCTGCAGAATGAGGCTGCAAAGCTGTAGAGTGAGATTGCGAAGCTTGGAGTGAGGCTGCAAAGCTGCAGAAGGCTGATCGGATGCTTGGATTGAGGCTGCAAATGCTACAGAAGCATTTGCAAAAGAATGAAGTTGGAGGTGCTAAAGAAATGCACATGAAAAAGGGATTGAAAAAACACTTTATTGTGGCAGCATACTGTTTTGTAATATGCATTCAAGAATCAATTAGTTAGATTCAAGAATTAGTTAAAAATTTCTTGAATTAGTTGCATTTCTTGTTAGGATAAACATGTATCTTTATTGGCTATAAATAGCCCTTTTTAGATGATTTTGTAACTTAAGTTTTTAATCATCAATGAAAGAAATTCTCCTCTCAAGTTGGGTTCTCAATTTTCTTGCTTTCTCTTATTCTGGTTTTCTTGTTTTACTTGTTGAGGGAATTAAAATGGAATCTGAGTAAAATAGAACTCAAATTCTTTGACATCCAGACATGAATAAATTTTTTATCGAAAGATGGTAATATCAAAGAGCTCTTAACAAATTTTTTAACAAAGCAAAAAGGAAGAGTTCTTAAAAATAAATGACTCAACCGAGGAAAAAGAAATCCAAGAGTCCTTAACCAAGCTAAAATCTCCATTAGCGTAGTAAAGAAGGCAAAAAGACGAGAAAATTTAAGCTTCAATGTGTCATTGCCGGATAAAGAGAAGAAAATCAACATGGCCATGGAAAAGGAATGAAGAACTTGTGATACATTTTACTRAGTTCCAACTGAAATGGATCATGTGAAGGAAATAACAATTTATTTCACACTAAAACTATTACAAGAGATCAGTAGCAATACAAATGCCTATATGCTACAACTAAATAATTACAATAGCTTTGAATCACTAATGAAAACTTTCCTAAATACAATACTTTTGGAATATCATAAAAGTTGTATTGGTGGATAAGACAAGCCTTAAGGTATGTAGAAAATGGAGTGAAGATATCTTGGTATGAGGTTGAAAAGAGTTAAAAAATGAAATTGAAATTTTCAGAATTTTCTAAGTATTAAAAAGACACTTAAACTCTCTTTTAATTGCACAAATCTCTTTAACTCAAAGTAGAATAGTTTGCACCTCTTGAATYGCATCTCCTATCTAAAAAAATGTGTTGTCAACACAAGAAAAATCCACATAAGCTTTATTTTAGTTGCCATCCTTCAAAAGACATGAATAGCACCTTTTCATGATTTCTAACGCACAGAAATCTGTCAGGAAATTGCCCGAAATGGGACTTGTATTGGGTATATAACATCCGACCCAAGTCCCTTCTTCATTTCGACTKTTCACTRGACTACAAACGGGGGCGTAAACGGGAGTGTCCCTCCCGTTGCAAGTCCCGTTCGCAACTTTTTACACCAAAAGACACTTGCAACGGGAATGACACTTCCATCCCAGGTCCCTTTCCTTCTGTTTCCAGTTATGTACTATTCTTCTATGCTTTGTGTTTCATCCCATATCAATTATACCAATATAACATAACTTTTTTTAACAATCCCCTACAAGTTGTGTTTACATTATCTTCCTCATGTAGTCAAGAGCATAAGTATGGGATGTTAAGACATTGGACGCATACATAGTGTAAACACCTCAAATCTTCAACGAAGTAAAATTCATCTTAGAAAGTTGGGCATTCGACTCCTATGTGCTGAAGACGGAAGCATCACCCACCCTATATACATTATATTCTCCATCACACACCTTTGCATGCACTATTAAAGGCCATATGCACACCCATAAGTTAGTGAACATTTATAGCTAGAGCAYTCCTTACTAATCGAAGCGGCTCACTTCTATGTTCATAAAGGTGGAGTAAACTCATCCGAGTTACTGGGATGCATTCATTGGTAACGTTGATGAACCATTAGTTTTTTTTTTTTTTTT
>MEJB01000026.1:537203-562280 GCA_001752375.1 Rhazya stricta
CTGCTCGTTGTCGTGAAGTTCACGCTGTCACCCTCCTCCCGCTCTCTTCTCCCTCTCCTCTCTTTCTCTTTCTCTCTCTCTCGTCTCCTTTCCTCTCCTCTCCTCTCGTTTGAAGCTCTACCTGCCGCTCCCTCCTCGTCGCGCCCGCCCGCCGCCGCCGAATCCCAACCAATCCCAAACCCTTTCCTCACTGCTTGTGATCTGCAGGCCACTCGCCGCACCAGAGGTCCCCACCAAATCTGAACCAGACTTCATCAACCCGATTCGTACCAGCCACCAAATCAACCGTTTGGAGGCTGCCGCGTGAGACCGCCATCAGGCTCCCACCGCCCTTTGCTACTGGTCGACCAGAACAAGACAGGATGCCTTGTCTCGCCGGAAGCTAGCCAGATCCACGCGTCCTGTTGCCGGTCTCCACTGCAGACGGCGACCTCGATCTGGTCGTGCCCTCCGAAACGCCGAGCGACTGACTATAGACCAGAAATGGAGGTTCTGGAAGTCGATTTCTAGAGCTGTGTCGTCTTCCGGACTTGCCATCGCCATTATTGCTTAGCAAGTTGCTGCTGAGCTGTTGGAGCCAATGGCCGACTACCTTGGCCTGGTGAACTAAGTTTCGGCTGGGAACATGGACCTACGAAGGCAACGGCTGTCTTGCTCGCTTCCCGTCGCCATTGTTGCTCAGCAAGTTGCGACTGAGCTGTTGTTGCCGGTGGCYGACTAACTTGCCCTGGTCAGTTAAGTTTCAGCCAGGAACAGGGACGTGCGAAGGCCTAGGCACCCAGCAAGTGCCCAGGCGCCCAACGCCTAAACGCCCAAATGCCCAGACGCCCAAGCGACAAGGGCTGTTGCGCTCGCGTTGCTTGAGCGCACACTAGGGGCGCAACGCCTTTTTCGCGACACTTGGATTTTGTGGACTTGAAGGTGAAAACATTATTAATTGATATTGAAATTTATGACCTATGAAATTATATCCTAAAGTAAGATTGTGGGAGAACATAGATTTGGTTAAATACCCGAGCTAAGGAGTTTAAATTGTACATTTAAGAACCAGATAATTGGTAATGTGGGAATTAAGTATGGATTAATAATTGGGAAATGACATTCTTGGAATAAACACTGAATATCTAAGTTGGGACAATCATACTAAATGGACTTTCCTTCTATAATCACAATCAGGTCTTTTCGAGCGTCGTAACGTTGAGAATGGTCGAGTGATTTCATTTTCGCGATTTAAATAAGAACCTTTAACGTAAAGGAATACAAGTAAGTAAATTCTCACATTTCATTAACGCATATGTATTGATGTTTCTACATTTTTATTAGATAAATTGAATRTGTTATCTATGAGTTCTATGTGAGTAAATCCCCATACCYGCCTACCTCTTTCGTGGTGTGTTATGTGGCGGCTGTATGGGACTGTGTTATGAAATGTGTTGAGATTGTGTTGAWTGTTTTCACGTGTTTTATAATTTGTACGRTTATTATATTGAATGATATTTTACTACAATTTTATATAGTTCATGTCATGGGCATGTAGTTATAGTATCTACGTCATTCCTGGCATGAGCCATTCATACATTTAGAAAGCGAATGGTTTAGAAAATGACTTTTGAAAGGGAATGAATTTTATAAATGTAATATGTTCAGGAAAATGTTAAGATTTTTTGGAAAGAAGTGTAAACCTAGCCATGAAAAATGTGAGTGGGAAATGGGGTATGGGGGATCGTGCACCCGACCTGACCCTCTTGGAGGGTAGGGAGATATGTAATGTTCACCTCTTATGAGGTGATGTTCAGGAAAAGATTAAGTAATGTTAACCGYTTTGCGGTTACCGGTAGAAAATGTGATCGGGTTCGAAAAAATAATGGCCCACTACAGAGCTTAATGGCTAAGCGTTACACTCAGTGAGCTCACGACTGAAATGAAATGAAAGGTTTTACAAGACATACATTTTGAAAGGAAAGATTTTATGAGAAGGTTATGAAATGGAAATATTTAGAAAATTTTCATTGAGGAAGTGAGATTTTATAATTCATGACATGTAGCGCATACTCATGCATTCATGCATGAGATTTACTTATTGAGCTTTATAGCTCATTCCATTTCCTTCACTCTGCATTTCAGGTGATGTGTAGCTAGATGGTGCGTGGAGGTCGCTTGTGAGCAAGCCATGATACCCTGAAGCATTTTTTCTAAGTAATTTTATTGAATAAGATAGATGGTTGACTAGAATGGTTTTTGTGTATCATTAGGATATTTTGTATTTAGTTTAGCTAAAGATATTTCTTATTTGGATTAGCTAATAGTGCTTTAAATTCTTTTGGTTTCTTCAAATTTCAGTTTAAATGAGTGATAGGTTGGTAAAAGATTTGTGGAAGGACATTACTCATTATATTGGACATTGGTTGGGTTGGAATGCATGTTGTTAATAGGTGTTGAAAATGTTGAGAACCTTTTGAATGTATGCAGGGGATAGTTACTGAAATTACAGAGAAAACTCTATCGAAATTTTTGTAAAACGTTTTGACAAGGGTTAAGCTTCTTTTATTTCCGACAGTAGTTGATTGTTTTATGAGTAAGGAAATGTAATACTCTCGGCTTAGGACAGTTCCTAATCTGGGGGTGTTACAGTTATGGTATCAGAGCTTAGAGTTTTAAAAACGATTCTGTAGACTTCATAAGAAAATGAATTATGAATTTTTGAAAAGCATATCAAGTCATGCCACAGCCGTTTCTCCCAAGACCATCTGMTAAGTTTATGTTTGATTTAATCCTCAAATGATGTTAAATGTTAAGTATTATAASTATGTTTTGTCTATATTTTGTTTTAATTTGGGGATGAAGTATAATGTTTAATTTTTATAATCATGTGCTTCATCTGTTTATGAAGGTTTTATGCAAAATATAGTCTAGTAATAGTTCGTACTACGCGTTCACAAGCCCAAGACAGGGCGGTTTAGCCCCAGGACGAAGAACTCCAATGACCATGGAGGCATTTGTGCAGGCAATGACTGCCTTTGGAGAAGCTAGTCAATCGAGAAGAAGTRAAACACGAGAATACGGGAAGATCTCTAAATTCAAGAGACTCGCCTACTACCATTTGTTGGCACCACTGATCCGCTGGAGGTTGAGAAGTGGTTGACAGAGATTCAAAAAGCTTTCTCTGTCATGCGATACACGAATGAGGAAAAAGTAGATTTTGCTACTTACATGCTCCAAGGAGAGGCGTACGACTAGTGGCTGATGGTTCAGCGCCAGCATGAAGGGCACGCCAGTCCCTTCAGTTGGGAAATGTTTGTCGGGGCCKTCAACGATAAATATTTTTCAAAAAGCATGTGTCAGCAGAATGAGCGAGAATTTGTGAGGTTGGAGCAAGGAAGTCGATCAGTGAGCGAATATAAAGCTGAGTTTGCTCGGTTAGCTAAGATTTCTCCCAACGTAGTGGCTACGAAAGATAGGAGGACGAGGCGCTTTGAAGAGAGACTAAAACCTCAGACTAAACTGGCGGTAGTTCCTTTTGAGCTCTCTACATATCGAGAAATTGTTAACAAATCTCTTTTGGTAGAGTGGGCTCAATTGATAAGTAAGGAGGAGAACAAGAGCCAACCCAACGGTCAGGGAYTTAGGGACGGTAGTTCCAGAGATGGGGATAAGGGTGGCCAAAAAAGGAGATATGATCAAGAGGTAGACAGGGTAGCCAACCGAACAAACAATAGAGGAAGTCTTGCTTGAATTGTGGCAGGGAACACGGGGGTGAATGCCTTCTAGGCAAAAGAGCGTGCTTCAAGTGTGGGAAGCTAGGACATTTTGCAAATGAATGTAAGCTGACTTGTTTTAACTATGGTAAACCGGGATATTTGGCTAGGGATTGTAAGRAGAAAAGGAAGGATACGTAAGCACATGTCTTCATGATGACTAAAAAGGAAGTTGAGGAAGAAGACGATAGCATTAATCAAGGTTCCCTATAGGAACCATGTCTTCAAGAGGTAACTTAGGAATAAGGGGGATAGGATGCGTACTAAGCAACCACGATATTTTTCTGGTAAACTCTTAATTTTGAGGACGAAATTTATTTTATGGGGTAGGGTATTGTAATACCTGAGATTTCTTTTTATGGATTTTTGTTTGATCGTGTGAATTTGTGTGCCAACTAGGGTTGAATAATTTTCTATGTGGTTATTATTTYAATAAGTACGGAATTTTCGTATTTGTCGGATTAGGGTCCTTGGTTAGTTAGAGGCTCGACTTGTTGGGCTTATTCGTTTTCATTCGAAAAACTAGAGTGTTATCGGAAGAAAGGCTCGTAGAATTTAATTTAATGGATTGGATTCATTATGGAATGAGAATGCCTGAAAGATTTGTGTTACGGTCCAATTAAAAAAAAAAGAAAGAACCCTATTTAATTAAATCTACTATTCATCTCCTTCCCCAAAACCATAACCAACCATAAGTCGTCGCCACTGCTGTGCTCCTTCCTTGCCGTCAGCTCGATGTTTGCTCTCCTCTCCTCTCCTCTCCTCTTCTCTCTCTCTCTCTTTTTCTCTTTCTCCTCTCTTCCTGTTCACTCCCCTCCTCCCACTGCCGGCACTTGAAGTGGCCGCTGCTTGTTGCTACTTGCGATCTGCAGGCCACTMRCCGCACCAGGGGTTGCCGCCAAATCCGAACCAGACTTCATTAGCCCGATTCGTACCAGCCACCAAATCAGTCGTTTGGAGGCTACCGCGTGACGTCGCCATCAGGCTTCCACCGCACGTTGCTGCTGCTCGACTAGAACAAGACAGGAYGCCTTGTCTTGCCAGAAGCTAGCCATATCCACRCGTCCTGTAGCCGATCTCCACTACAGACGGCAACGTCAATCTGGTCATGCCCTCTGAAACGCTGAGCAACAGATTGTAGACTAGAAATAGAGGTTCTAGAAGGAGATTTCTAAAGCTGTGCCGTCTTCCTCGCTGGCCGTCACCATTGTTGCCTAGCAAGTTGTTGTTGAGCTATTGCTGCCGGTGGCCGACAACCTTGGCCTGGTCAACTGAGTTTCGGCCAGGAATAGGGACTTGCGAAGGCCYAGGCACCCAACGCCCAGGCATCCGAAGCCYAAACGCCCAGGCGACCAGGGCTGTTGCGCACGTGCTGCTTGAACACACGCCYGAGGCGYAACGCCTTTTCTGTGACACTTGATTTTTATGGACTTAAAGGTGAAAATATTATTAATTGATATTGGAATTCATGACCTATGAAATTATATCCTAAAGTAAGATTGTGGGAGAACATAAATTAGGTTAAATACCCGAGCTAAAAAGTTTAAATTGTACCTTTAGTAACGAGATAATTGGTAATGTGGGAATTACGTATGGATTAATAATTGGCAAATGACATTCTTGGAATAAACACTGATTATCTAAGTTGGAACAATCATACTAAATGGACTTTCCTTCTGTAATCACAATCAGGTTGTTTCGAGCGCCGTAACGTTGAGAACGGTCGAGGGATTTCATTTTCGCGATTTAAGAAAGAACCTTTAACGTAAATGAATACAAGTAAGTAAATTCTCACATTTCATTAAYGCATATGTATTGATGTTTCTACATTTCTRTTAGATAAATTGAATGTGTTGTCTATAAGTTCTATGTGAGTAACTCGCCTACCTCTTTCATGGTGTGTTATGTGGTGGCTGTATGGGACTGGGTTATGAAATGTGTTGAGATTGTGTTGAATGTTTTCACGTGTTTTATATTTTGTATGGTTATTATATTTAATGGTATTTTACTATAGTTTTATGTAGTTCATGTCATGGGCATATAGTTATAGTATCTACATCATTCCTAACATGAGCCATTCATACATTTAGAAAGCGAATGGTTTAGAAAATAAATTTTGAAAGGGAATGAATTTTATAAATGTAGTATGTTCAGGAAAATGTTAAGATTTTGTAAACCTAGCCATGAAAAATGTGAGTGGGAAATAGGGTGTGGGGGACCGGCGCACCCGACCCGACCCTCTTGGAAGATAGGGAGATATGTAATGTTCTCCTCTTATGAGGTGATGTTCAGGAAAAGATTAAATATTGTTAACCACTTTGCAGTTTTACCAATAGAAAATATGATCGGGTTCGAAAGAACAATGGCCTATTGTAGAACTTAATGACTATACGTTACACTCAATGAACTCACGACTGAWATGAAATGAAAGGTTTTACAAGACATACATTTTGAAAGGAAAGATTTTATGAGAAGGTTATGCAATGGAAATGTTTAGAAAATTTTCATTGAGGAAGTCAGATTTTATAATTCATGATATGTAGCGCATATTCATGCATTCATGCATGAGATTTGTTTACTGAGCTTTATACCTCAATCCATTTCCTTCGTTCTGCATTTCAAGTGATGTGTAGCCAGATGATGCGTGAAGGTCGCTTGTGGGCAAGTCATGATACCCTGAAGCATTTTTCTAAGTAAATTTTATTGAATAAGATAGATGGTTAACTAGAATGATTTTTGTGTATCATTAGGATATTTTCTATTTGATTTAGCTAAAGATATTTCTTATTTGGATTAGCTAATAGTGCTTTAAATTCTTTTGGTTTCTTCAAATTTCAGTTTAAATGAGTGATAGGTTGGTAAAAGATTTGTCGGAGGACATTACTCATTATATTAGACGTTGGTTGGGTTGGAATGCATGTTGTTAATAGGTATTGAAAATGTTGAGAACATTTTGAATGTATGCAGGGATAATTATTGAAATTACAGAGAAAACTCTATCGAAATGTTTATAAAACTTTTTGACAAGGGTTAAGACTTCTTTTATTTCCTACAGTAGTTGATTGTTTTATAAGTAAGGAAATGTAATATTCTCGGCTTAGGACAATTCCTAATTTGGAGGTATTATATAACCGTTCTACTTCTTTGCATGTTGCACGAAGAGCTCTAAAAGCTGATTCCACGGTAGAATGTACTATGCAAGTTTGCTTCTTAGAAGCCCAACTAATAGCACCATCACCAATTATAAAAATCCAACCTGAGGTTGCTTTACAATCATCATTCAGAGTTAACCAACTCGCTTCATAGTATCCTTCTAATATTGCTAGAAAGTCATTATATACTAAGCTATAAGTACTTATTTTCTTGAGAATAGCCTTTCAATGATCTTCACTAAGACAACTAGTGTATATTGACAACTTGTTTATTGCATATGCTATGTTAGGTCTAGTGCAACGAGTTGCATACATTAGACTTCCTATAGCTCTAGCATATCTAATTGTGCAATAGCTCTAGCCTCACTTGCTTTCAGTTTGACACTTGAATCAAACGGAGTATTAACATCTCCAATCTTCAGATAATTGAACTTGTCAATCATCTTCTCAATGTAGTGAGCTTGGTTTAGTAAAAACCCATTGGAGTGTCTCTTGACTTTAATTCCAAGAATTGTATCTACTTTATTTAAATCTTTCATTTGAAAGTTTGAAGTAAGATATTTCTTGGTATCTTCTATGCCTTTCAAGCTATTATTGAAAAGTAACACATCATCGACATAAAGAYATAGAATAACCACATACTCCTCGTTTGATTTGTGATACACACACTTATCAACACTGTTGGTCTAAAACCATTCTGAAGTATCACATCATCAAATTTTCGATGCCATTGCTTTGAAGCCCATTTTAGTCCATACAAGGACTTCACAAGTTTACATATTTTCTTCTCATTCCCAGGAAGTATAAACCCCTCTGGTTGCTCCATATAGACTTCCTCGATCAAATCACCATTGAGGAATGCAGTCTTTACATTCATTTGATGTAMAAATAAGTGATACAAGGATACCAATGAAAACAACATCCTTATTGATATGATYCTAGCTACAGAAGCATAGGTATCAAAATAATCAATACCCTCTCTTTGAGTAAACTCTTTAGCAACTAATCTAGCCTCATMGGAAGAAATAGTGCCATTGGTGTTGTACTTGATTCGAAGGACCCATTTGCACCCTATTGGTTTAGAACCAGGTGGCAAATCAACCACTCTAAGTGCCATTTGACATGATGGAATTTATCTCATCATCTATGGCTTCTTTCTAGAAGATAGAATCTTTGGATGCCATAGCTTCACTATAAGTATTTGGCACATCTTTATCAACTTGAAGAACATAAGGAGTCTCTTTATAGATTTGATCTCCATTACTTTCCACWAAGAAAATAATGAAATCTAGAGAAACAAAATCTAAACTCAAGTATTTCTCAACTCGTTGCCTTTGACTACATCTAGGCTCACTTGATTCAATGACTTTCTTTCRTTTCTCTCTTACCCCCACATTTTTCATTCTTTCTTCAGTTGAATCTAATACATCATTTCCWCTTGAAATGATGGGGTCATAACGAAACTTGTTCTCAAAGAACTCAACTTGTATAGACTCAACAATTTTGTTATTCTCTAAGCTTAATAGTTTATAAGCCTTAGAATTTGAAGCATGTCCAACAAAAACACTTCTTATCCCTCTAGGACCAAGCTTTTTGTTGGAATCTAAAATCTTGTAATATGCAATGCACCCCTACACTTTGAAATAATCAATGTTGGGTTTCCTACCATTCCATAACTCATATAGAGAAGTCTTAAACTTCTTAGAAGGAACTCTATTGTAGATGTGAAAAGCTGTTAAAAGAGCTTCATCCCACAAGTCATTAGCTAAATTGGAGTTTAGCAACATTACATTTACCATCTCAACCAAGGACCTATTCTTTCTTTCTACCAACCCATTTTGTTGTGGAGAATAAGGTATTGTTCTTTGATGTATTATTCCATTTTGATCACAAAATTGATCAAAATCTTTTGGAAAATACTCACTGCCTCTATCACTTCTAAGCATTTTAATCTTAGCTTCCTTCTGATTTTCCACAATGGATTTGAAGTCTTTGAATTTCTCAAAGGCTTCACTTTTGGTCCTTAGTAGGTAGGCATAAGTGAATTTAGAATAGTCATCTATAAAAGTGATAAAGTATTGTTTACCACCTCTAGTTMGCACATCATTCAATTCACAAATGTCACTATGTATTAATTACAAGATTCCTTCTTTCAACTTTCTTATAAGGTCTTTTAAACATTTTTACTTTTACACAGATCTCATATTTATCACTTATCAATCCTTGACATTTAAAATAATCATACTTTGACATAAAATTCAAACTACCATAATTTAAATGTCCTAATCTAGAATGCCATAAATTAAAAGATTCAACCGAATAAATAACATTCATTTTATTAATACTAATGGAAAGCTTGAACATGCCATCAACAGAGTATCCCTTTCCAATGAATACTCTGTTCTTTGTCACTACAACTTTATCAGATTCTTATACAAYCTTAAAGCCATTCTTACAAAGTAAATTTGTTGAAATTAAATTCGTCCTAAGTGAAGGTACATAAAATACATTTTATAGTGACAATTTATTTCTAGATGTGAATTCCAAGTCCACCAYCCCTTTTCCCAAGACTTTTGCTCCARTTGTTTCTCATGATAACATCTTCTTGTGCATCAATCTCTTTGAGTGTTTTTGAACATTTTCTTATCGTTGCACACATGAATTGTAGCACCAGAATCCAACCACCAACTTGACTTACTTTCAATAGTTGTCATATTAACCTCAGTCACCATAGCAACATAATCCTCTTGTTGATTGTTACTTATTACCATATTGGTCACATTCTTACGATTCATCCTATCATTACCACGGTTTGAATTACGAAACTTGCATTTACGAAATGCTCAGGGTCCCCACAATGGAAACATGCTCGGTCTTTCTTAGCAATTTCGAAAGACTTCTTGTTAACTTTGAACATCTTTCTTTTCTTGGCTTTGGAATTGTTCCCAGAACTTGATTCCCCAAGTGATATGTGATGAACTTTGTTAGTCAAGCCATCACCCTCTACATCTTTTGAGCAATTCTCACACTCAGTTTGTAGGCTGCTAGTGAAGTCATCATAAGAGAAGACTTCCTTAGAATGAAGCATYTTCTTTCTATATCCCATCCAARAAGTTGGAAATTTAGAGAGAATTGCTCCAATCTGAATAGCATCAGGAATAACAACTCCTATTGCTCTCAAACGGGAAGTAAGGATTTCCAAGTCTCTAACTTGATCTAATAGTCCAAGCTTTTCATCAAACTTATACTCAAAATACTTAACAGCCAGAAATCTATTAGTGCCAATCTTAACGTGCTTATATTTTTCATTTAAAGCAGTCCATACCTGTTTTGGCTGTTCCAAGAAGGAAGTAGATATCATTGAGTTTCTGAGCAAGTGTGTTGAGAATGTATCCTCTGCATAGAGTCTCATCTGCTTCTCTTTTCTCCTTAACAAGCCTCCATTCTTCTTTCTTCTTTTCACTTGCACGTGTATCCAATGGTGGAATTGGTGGAAGATCATCCGAAAGAATGTAGAACACATTCAAAGATGTGAATAGCCAATTCATCTATCTTACCGTCTCARATAGTTTGAACCATCAAACTTGTCCAGCTTGTCTTCATTGTTGAAAACATTTGATTCAGACATAACCAACGATCTCTTCATCATAGCATCCATGTTATTGTATTTAGACTAAAGGAAATAACACTTTATTTCACACTTAAAACTATTACAAGTGATCACTAACAATACAAATGTCTATATGCTACAACTAAACAACTATAATAGCCTTGAATCACTAATGGAAGTTTYCCTAAATACAATACTTTTGGAATATCATAAAGGTTGTATTGGTGGATAAGACAAGGCTTAAGGTATGTAGAAAATGGAGTGAAGATATCTTGATATGAGGTTGAAGAGAGTTAAAAAATGAAATTGAAATTCCCAAAATTTTCTAAGTATTGAAAAGACACTACTCTCTTTTAATTGCACAAATCTCTTCAACTCAAACTAGAATAGGTTGCACCTCTTGAATCACATCTCTTATCTAAAAAGATGTGTTGTCAACACAAGAAAATTCCACATAAACTTTGTTTTAGTTGCCATCCTTCAAGAGACATGAATAGCACCTTTTCATGATTTATAACGCATAGAAATCTGTCAGGAAATTACTCGAAATGAGACTTGTGTAACACCCGATCCATGTCCCTTCTTCATTTCGACTGCTCACTGGACTACAAACGGGAATGTAAACGGGAGTGTCCTTCCCGCTGCAAGTCCCGTTCGCAACTTTTTACACCAAAAGGCACCTGCAATAAGAATGACACTCCCGTCCCAAGTCCCTTTCCTTTCGTTTCTAGCTATGTACTATTCTTCTATGCTTTGTGTTTCATCCCATATTAATTATACCAATGTAACACAACTTTTTCTAACATGATGTTCAGTAAGCAARTAAAGACCATGTACATTTTCATCCCTGCTGAATACAATTCTGTTGGGAGGTCTGAACTCCATTATTACGAGTTACAATTTCACAAGAAGTAGAGAAGCAAGTTTCTTAGATACTCTCAAGGCAGCTAAAGAAGAACATAAACCATTGAAATTGTATACTACAGAGAACCATTGGATGCCAGGACCTCTCCGGTGGCTCTATATGTAGCCCTCAATAGTTAAACTTTCTTTCTTCTCGTTTCTCAATTTGGGTGCCATGTAGAGAAAGCCCAATAAGGTATAACTTCTCTCTCTCCATTTTTTCTTCTTCTTCTTCTTTTTCTCTATTTTTGTTTCTCTAGTTTGTTTTGAGGTGCAATACTGGTGTTTGGTAAGGCAATTGCTTTGCTAATWCAAGCAAAAGTTTGAAAGATTTGTTTTGTCAATTTGATTTATTTTTATTTTTTCTACAAATTAGCTTGATTTTAATGTAAATGGCTGCTTAATTGGGATTATAAGACAGATAATATGTTGTAAACGGAAATGAATAGAATTGTCTGCATTTTCAAGTTTAAGTGTACAAATGTAGTTAGAAGCTTTYGTGACAAATACTCAAGAAGATTGAAAAGTTCTGACCTATAATTTATTTGTTTTTCCTCTTATCAAATTTGGGAAAGTAAGATTATTCGCATGAGGGAAGTGCTGGATGTATTATGAATTGGATTGAAGTCTTCAAGCGCAAAAGAAATTTCTTTTGGTATAACTCACTTACATCTTTTATGCCTCAATAACTATCTTTACTGCTTAATTTGAGCAGTATCATTTTGGAACATCATATTTAATATTTAAATAACTATGACCCTTCTATAAGCTTATTTTTAGTTGATTTTGCACTTGAACTAGTAGGTTAGAAAGAAAACAACTTCATCTATTAAAAAACGGGATTGTTCTATCAAAGAATTGCTATTGAGTTTGGACAAGTTCGAAGAGTGTCTTTTTTAATAGTAGCATTTTCAATTGTCTTTATCTTTTGCCAATTCCTTTAGTTCTAGTCTTGATTAAATGAACAATAGTACTATTGCATAGAGAAATGATTGCTGGCTCTTCTABRACATTTAAGTTRTGGGTGGAGCGGAAGGCTYCCGTTCTTTTAAATATCTTATATATTCACATCAAAATATATGCTGCAAATATGACTTGTAAAACTTGTTTTGCAATTGTTCAAMAACTRAYGAAATTTGCTCTCAACTAATGAGCCTTTCACGAAGCATATTCGGGTGTAAAAGACTCAGAGCTATCATTAAGAAGCTTTAGGACTWGAATTCAATCAAGATTTTTAAGAATTTGTTAGCCAAATCAGGTTCTTTCTTTCCAATAATTGATTTTATCATATCTATAATGTTTTCAAAGGTTGATTCGACGAACTTTTTAGGCTAAATTCCTTATTGTTGGTTAGGATTTTTGTGAAGATTATTTCKTTATAATGGCTTGATTGTTTAGTTCATTTTTATTGTTTATGATTCCCTAATTTTTTATTTTTAATTACTATTATGATGCTTTAATGTATTTATAGATACCAACATCATCGAGAGAAATTTGGGATGAATTGGACTTGTGCCAAAACTGGTGGTTGCATGTAGCTGTGAGCTTTCATGACCTTTTAGCTACACTATTGAGGGTTGAAAGAGATGAGAAATGCTACCTCTTTGGCTTTGCTATATGGACAGTCTGGTTGCACAGAAATAGCGACRTGTTTTTGCAAAAGCAAACTTGTCCCATGGAGGTTGTCTATCAAATTTTCACTATGGCTGATGAATATAGGTTTGTGACTGCTACGAGAGTCAAAATCGCTCTTGCTCGTGCAAGAATAAGATGGCAAAATCAAGCAGCACTTGTTTCCAAACTCAATGTGGATGCTCATCAATAGGCATAAGTGCAATTATTTAAAATTGGTTAGGGGAGGTGGTGGCATCAATGGCGAAAAAGGGTCCTTTGTGCCGTGAAGCTCAAGTTTTTGCCTCACCTCTTGGGGTTCAATTTGCCAAAGATTTTGTTAATTCAATGATTATTGTAGAAGGGAATGGCCTCGAGATAATCATAAAACTCAAGTAAGAAGCTGATGATCACTCTCCAATTGGCAATATCATCGCGGATATTAAGGTTAAGTTAGGTAAGTATGTCACAATAGGGGTTCTTTTCTAGTTCGTTTTAAAGTATATCACATTCTATATAATATCATTAAATATTATTTTTCATTTTCATCCTTATTTAATTTTCAAGCCAAACACATTCAACCTACCAAATCAACATATTTTATCTCATTTTATCTTCTTCTTACCATGCAATTAATCATTTTATTTTCTCAAGATAATGAAAAAAATATGATTTGAATAACAATTTTAGACCAATTTATTATCTCATTGGTTCGTATTCTTATCCTAATGTGACTACTTTAAAAATGGAGAGAATATTTATATACTCTTAAAAGTTAATTAGATATCCATCATTAATGGAGTATTTATAATGTTTAACCATAACTCATGGATGTAATTACTTCTTCCATTCTTGTATATGTGTTGTTTAATGTTATTTCACACCTATTACATAATCTTGTGAATAGGCTAAATTGTACAAGTAAAAGAATTAATTGCAATTTTTATTTCTCTTCTTTTATAGTACTTAACAAATGGTTTGGACATTTCTAGGGGTTTATATAATGTATAATTTTGAATTTTGACTAGTTTGCTTTAAACTATGCATCATTTCAAGTTTTGTCGAAGACTTTTATTAAAAATAGCAGTAGTTAATAATGTAATCATTGATTGAATTAAGTAGGAATAAGGGTAAGATTGGAAAAATTATAATAAATACTTTCTTGGCTTTATAAATTATAGATAAAAAAAACGGAAGGAGTAGCAGAACATTTTTCGTTAAAAAGAAAATCTTCTTTCTACTTACTCTATAAGACCCTCCCTTCCAAAAAGTATAAAAGGCTAAAACAAATCAAAGAAATACTTTCTAGATAATTTTTGTTGAGTTCTTTCATACTTCTTCTCTTATGACTAGCTTTATAGAAATCAAAGATGATAAATTCTATACCTTATAAATCCATATTAAATCGAAAACATTATATGTYACATGCATAAAGCTTTAAAAAGAAAARGAGAAAATGAAATTCTCCTTTCATTTATTATTTTCTAAACACTTTTGTCTTACTATGATAAAATCAATCTAAATTCCTTTCATACTGCAACCGAAAATTGAGTTTCTTAAAGTATATTTTCTTACTTCCTATATTTATCTTATTAAGCTGTTAATCTATACATACACATACTAAATAAAATTAATACATGAAATGAAAGTCAATAAATGCATACGTTCATTGGGTTTCTTGAAAACTATCTCTATCTATGACTTAATACTTAGGAAGACATGTTAGGACTCACATAATTGCCAACTGAATAACCCTTTTTCCTTCAATCATAGCTTAAGAAGTTTGACAAATGTATGGTAGAAATATCTAGGTATAAACCAACCTAAGACAAAATCAAATTTACTTCTTACATTAATCTCTCACTAATTTGAATCCTTTGCTCTACCGAGGATTACACCTCTTCTCCATGAAATTACCATGTGCTGCCACCTCTATTCCTCCTATCAGCCTATGAAATGCACTGCCAAAAGCATAAAATCATGCAAATTAAAGTTGTCCTCTTTCTAGCATAGAAGAATCTGCCAAGAAGATTATAAAGAAACAATGCATTTTTCTCCTTCATTTGGAATTAGACAAGTCCCTTATCTACCCATTCAGATAGCTTTCTCTCTTCTTATAAGTAAAGAAATAGAGACAAATCTTGAAGTTAATCGAAGAAGTTTGAAGATTCTTGATTAATTCCTTTTTTATGGCCGAAGCACGTTTGTTGTTGTCTTCCGTGAAGTTGTCATTCAAAAACCTTGTTGCTTGCATCTACTCTCTTCATTTCCACAAACCAGGTACATATAAAAATATCTTCATCATGCTTTTATTAGGAAGAAACCAGAAATGCATGAAGAACGGAAATTAGTATTGTTTATTGGAGAGCAGTGAGAGCCCTTGTTTCTTAACAAAACAATGTAAATGAAACAAATACACTAAACTGGGAATGCGTTGTGTAGGCGATTGTGCCCCACGTACCCACTATGTATTTGGCAGATGCTCGTATCCGTTGTCAGGAGGTTTAACCCAGAACGAATGATCGTATTACCTTGCTAGCARATACTCTTACTTGATGAGGATCTAAGGTTGAAAGTTGCATGCAAAATATGAGGATATAAGGCCAATAATACCAGCCTTGTGGAGTACATCTCTGACGGTTACAACATGCATGTCATGTTTTATAAAATACAATGTATTTTACTACTCGATTTTATACTCAACGTTCTAAATTGGCTTGCAGTAAAAAAGTTCTCTATAGTTACTCATGTTGACGCTTGATTTTGTCCACTTTTTATTTTTACAACTTGATCTTTGAACTAGTGTATTTGGTTTTGAGAAGGAAGTTGAATGATTTCATTTGCATTTTTTATTTCCTTAAGAGTCACTAAGTTATTTAATAATGATAGATTAAAGTAACTTAAATTCTTAGAACCAAACTACTTATTGAAACTCACATAAGAATATTCTTGTAATCATAAATGCTTGACGACAGTCCTTGAACTGTGATTGGCAAAATCCATATAAAAATTTTAATTTTACCTTTCATTTGATTTATAATATTAAAACTAATACTCTTCTACATACCACTTAAAAGCTTACGAAGATAATTGAGACATTAATCAATTTAATCCTCTTTTAAAATTAGTGTGTCCCTCGAAACACTTACTGGAGAGCAGTGAGAGTCCTCCTTTATTAACAAAACAGTGTAAATGAAACAAATACATTCACATCACATTTATTTTGACTCGTTTATGAAAGATGCAGAGGCCAGCATGGAGTCTGAGTTGACTCGTTTCTTGGTAACTCGTGTGCAGAGCGGTTGATTTATGATTTTGCTCCTTACTGGCTTGGGTTGGTGGGAACCCAACTTTGGGTTTTCTCGAGCGCATTTTCTGTGCTTTCCAACTCCCAGGAATAGTTTATTGGCTTAAGGCCAAAAGTAAGCTTCACATAAAGATTGGTACTATTTCTTAAGGAATGCCTTTAAATTTTTCTTTTTTCTTTTACAGGAAGGCCAAGCAAATAATAAATGCAAATTAAAGAGAACTTTGGGTACAGACTTCACATTGGATGCTCAAATATATATATATACTATAATTATATTTATATTATATATCCATTTCTGTTGCTAGTTCAACAACCCATTTTTTTGATTTCAACGTACAACAAAAATAATGTCTCCTTGGGGATATCCCATAAAATTGGAACTACTGAGGAGAAAAATAACACTATAAAATGTGTCGTAAGCTGTGAAATGTCGCTTCATTAACCACTGCTGTACTCTTCTCTCTCTTTCCCCGAGCCAAGTCAACACATTCCTTTTCCCCCCTCTCCTGAACTATGTCGCTGCAAGSCCCAATGAAGCTGTGCTTCGTTCCATTTTATGGTGCTCCAAGCCACCCAATTCCATTCCTTGATATAGCCAGATACTTATCATTCCATGGCCAACAAATCACCATTTTAGCTACTCCAACAAACGGCAAGCTGATTGAGAAACTTCTAAACAATGATAGCATCCCATCAGACCAGAAAATTGCTCTTCATGTAATACCARTGCCTTTCAAAGAGGTGGGCCTTCCAGAAGATTTCGACGAGCTACACCAACCTCAAGACCTCATGACATCATTTAAGCTCCACCGTACCAGAGATTTACTCCGCCACACTGTCCGAAAATTCCTTGAATCTGAGCTCTTTGACTGCATTGTTGCAGACTTGATGTATCCATGGTGTTCTGAGGTTGCTACCCATTTCAAAATTCCCTCTATTTCCTTCCATCCATTCAGCATTTTCTCTCACTGTGTCAGAGAAGCCTTGAGGCTCCCCGACTCACCTCACCGTCAGATAAATATATATTAAAGAGAACTTTGAGTACGGACTTCACATTGGATGCTCAAATATACATAGATATTTCTCCATTTCTGTTGTTAGTTCAGCAACCCTAGTTTTTGACGATACCTAAAATATCGTGGCAGACCGCTCGAGTCACTATAGAATAAAATAATCCAGCCTAATATTCTCATGGAATTAAAGTTTAAAAAAAATTTGAAATTAAGATCCTCCCCTCTGCTATATATGCTCGCAGACTGGAAGTAGAGAAATGCGCAGAAGAGAGATACAGAGAAATATGACCAAATCTGGAGTAAAAAGAGTAGTTCTCGTGGCATGTCCTCTTGAAGGGCACATGACCCCCATCCTCCAGTTGGGGACTATGCTCCATTCCAAGGGTTTCTCCATCACTGTTGCTCACACGGAATTCAACTCTCCAAATCCTCTAAATCATACTTATTTCACCTTCGTAAAATTACCAGACAATTTATCCGGCATCGATACATCTTTCKTCAATCTGCTTGCTGTTATATCTGCCATTAACAAGAAYTGCAAGGACCCTCTGCAGAACCACTTGGCTCAAATGATAGAGAACCAGGAGGAGGMAGGCCCCGTTGCCTGTGTCATCTATGATMCTCTCATGTATTTTACTGATGCTGTGGYTAATCAGCTAAAGATTCCGAGTCTTATCTTTCGAAMCACCAATGCTGCTTATCTCAAAGCTTTGCGAGTCACTATTCAGCTTCATAAAGAGAARACSGGCCTCTTACCAGGTAAACGAACGATTCTAAATACTCTATGGGACGATTAATTTTAAAGGGCAGTAGTTGAATTGCACGTTGACTAAAGATTGCAAGATGGGGCTTATTTTTTGGTTGTCTCTGTTTTACCTTGATCATGGAATTCTTAGCTATTTAGGTCCATGGATAATTTTTTAAGCAAAAGAGAATACTTTTACCACCATCCACCATTTATCAGGAATATCAGTGTAGTTGTTGCAAATAGTTGATTTGGTTGATGATTGAATTCTAACAATTTTATTGCAGCGTCCCGGTTGACAGAGCCCGTACCGGGACTGGATCCACTCACATTCAGGGATCTACCAATTCCACTTCATGTTCCAATCCCAGAAATTATGGTGCACTTCCAGGTGAATTTGATAGAAATTCGATCTGCGTTGGCCTACATTTGGAACACAGCAGAAGAACTCGAGGATTTGGATCTTTCGGAGCTTAAACAACATTACCAGGTCCAATTCTTCTCAGTTGGTCCTTTCCACAAGATGGTTCCACCTTCATCAACTACTCTAATGGAGGAAGATAAGAATTGCATTGAATGGCTCGATAAGCAAGCCCCGAACTCAGTTGTTTACATAAGCTTAGGTAGCCTAGCAATGTTGGACAGTAAAGATCTAGTTGAGATGGGATGGGGACTTGCCAACAGCGAGCAGCCTTTCTTGTGGGTTATTAGGCCTGGTTCGATCAAAGGCTCCAAATGGAAAGAGAAGTTGCCTGATGATTTTGAAGAGATAGTTGGAGGAAGGGGGAAAATTGTAACGTGGGCACCCCAGAAGGAGGTTTTGTCACATCCTGGCGTGGGTGCATTTTGGAGTCATTGTGGGTGGAATTCAACATTAGAGGCAATCTGTGAAGGGCTTCCAATAATATGCAGACCATGTTTCGCGGACCAGAGAGTAAACACTAGGTACCTAACCGATGTATGGAAGATGGGCATATTATTGGAGAATTCAACAGACAGAGACACCATTGAGAAATCAATTAGAGAAGTTTTGGTGGGGGAAGAAGGCAAAGAAATGAGGCAGAACGCCCTGAATTTGAAAGAAAAACTTGAYGCTTGTGTCCGTGAAGGTGGCAGTTCTTGCAAGTCTTTGGATAACTTGGCAGAGTTCATTGGCTCGTTAACAGTAAGCAGTGATTAGCCTCGATCATGAGAGGCAGTGATGAATTATCCCCTTTCTTTATATTTCAATTTCATGTTTGTTGAATAATGAGGTAAGAAGGAATGAAGTTGAGGATGGAGTTCATATCCTTCAAACTCGAATCAATTCTATACCTTCAAGGGTTCAATTGCCTTATCACATGGAAAAAGGATATTGTCGTTCACGCCAAATCTTCCAAACCGCTTTATGGATGATTCATAAATGACATGCTTTCTTTATTCACCCTATGCATAAAGAGTTATTAAACTAAATTAACGCAAAATTGTATTATAGTATATACAAAAGGAAAAGATAAGAGAAAACTGCTCATGACTTTAAATATATTTTTTCTACCTTATAGAATGAAGTAAGATGAGAAACATCAACTGAAATTGGTACGAGATCTTGGGGAGCAAGGAGGGTGCTCCAAGGCATGAGATCAAAACATAACTCGTCTTATAAACTGGATGATTTTTCCTTTATATAGTTCAAAGCAGATTTCATACTAATTATGATGTTATMTAGAGGTGGATGTAGGGGASRGGAGAGGGGCAGGCCGAGGCTCCAGCCCCCSACCCTTGACTTACGTCCTTAAATTTTTTTTTCTTTACATTTATGATAAAATAGTCTAAATTTATGTATGTTTATTATTAAAAAATTAAGAACATACAAATGTGTAATGAAATAAGTTATTACTTTAATAAATATTATGTAAAAAGTTACTTTTTACATGACCTTAATATAAAAATTTTAGAAAAGTTATTTTAAAAAGTGACTAAAAAACTTTTCAAAACTATATTTGATTATTAATAAAATTCAATTTAATTCAAAAGAGCATACACCTATAAATAAGGATCATATGTGAGAGTTTTTATAACTTGAGAAGTAATAAGAGAAATCAATGAAATACTAAGTCACCTAATTCTCATGCACTTTACGTTCTTCCATTGTTCTTTTGTTACTTTATTCAAATCCACTATCATCAGATTTATACCACGTGATTAGCACGAATTCCTACATTCTAAGGCCTTTTCATTGAGTACGAATCTCTATATGATAAATAAATTTGTTAAAGTATGTTTTCCTTGCACTAAGTTTATTTTATGTCTAATATTACTAATCTTGAAATTATAATTCTTGAAATTATATATATGTTGTAGGTATGGAAATCTTATTAAATTAAAATTTTATAATCTATTTAAATAATTAAAAATTAATTTTAAATGTTCCTATTAAATTGGAGAGTATATGACATGTTAACCAATGAAATGATGACATGCGTCAGTGATGACAAGGTTCAACCAATAGAAATTAAAGAAAGCTTGGCGAACCAGGCGACGCTATGTCAGTCCTTAGTGGCATTTCAACCAATCAAATTAATTCACTTTGCCTATAAATAGAGGCCAAAGCAGAAGAAGAAGAAGTCCAGAAATTCATATCAAGATCCAACATTGAGAAAAGCTTAAAAGAAAGCGCATCAAATCTCTCTCAAACCCTGAGATCAAGCTACAAAGTCCTCGGCAAATTTCGAAGAGAATAATCAACGGATCAAGTTCTTACCACGAGAACTTTACAAAGATTGTAATACGTATCTTATTAAATTTATAAGATTAACACACTTATTTTGCATCCCTCTTGTTTTCTTATTATTTTGCAGATGAGAGAATTGCAAAGCCAAAAGAGGAAGATGAAGGAAGTGTTGGCTCTTCTTATCATATCAGCATTTTTGATGAACATAATGAAGAATAAGCACCTCCTGAACTTGAGAAAGGCACGAAAGCTACTGTAGATGAGTTAAAAGAAATCAACTTGGGCACTAAAGAAAATCAACACGCAATCTATATAAGTGCTCTTTTATCTCCAAAAGAGAGTGAAGTGTATACCCAACTTCTACAGGAATTCAAGGATGTCTTTGCTTGGACGTATAAAGAAATGCCATGCCTAGACCCAAAGATTGCAGTTCATCATCTGGTTATCAAATGAGGGGTTAGGCTAGTAAAGGAAGGACAAAGGCGTTTTCGCCCTGGTTTGATCCCTTCAATCGAAGCAGAAGGCAACAAGCTCATTGAGGGGGGATTCATCCAAGAGGTCAAATACCCCACGTGGATCTCAAACACTGTGCCTGTAAGAAAGAAGAATGGTTAAATTTAAGTACCCGTTGACTTTAGAGATCTAAACAATGCATATCCGAAGGATGATTTTTCCCTTCCTATCATCGAACTCATGGTCAATGCAACCACTAGATATGAGGTGTTGTTTTTTATAGATAGGTCATCTGGCTATAATCAAATACGAATGACTCCACAGGATGAAGAGATGACTGCTTTTCGCACTCCTAAGGGCATTTATTGCAACAAGGTGATGCCGTTTGGTCTGAAAAATGCAGGAGCGACATACCAATGAGCAATGCAAAAAATCTTCGATGACATGCTCCATAAATATGTTGAATGTTATGTGGACGAGTAGTCTAAGGAAAGTTTTTGAATGATTACGCCATCATCAATTGAAGATAAATCCTTTGAAATGCGCATTTGGACTCATTTCAAAAAAGTCTCTGGGATTCATTATGCGCTAACATAGTATTGAGATTGATCAAGCTAAAGTGGATGCCATATTGAGAATTCCAGAGCCTCGAAACATGCATGACATTCGAAGCTTACGAAGGAAGTTRGCTTATCTGAGAAGATTCATCTCAAATCTTGCTGCCAGATGTCAATCATTCAGCMGATTGATGCGAAAAAAATACCTTTTGAATGGGACGAAGCTTGTAGCAATGYATTCAAAAGTATAAAGTTTACCTCATTAAATCTCCCGTCCTGGCTGTGCTAATACAACGGAAGCCTTTGACATCTCCACCCAAGAATATTCTGTCGGAGCCTTGCTTGCTCAAGAAAATGAGGAAGGAAAGGAAAATGCCTTGTATTATTTGAGCATAATGATGACTCCAAATGAATTGAAGTATTCACCAATAGAAAAGTTGTGTTTGGCTCTCATCTTTGCAATTTAGAAGCTAAAGCACTACTTTCAAGCTCATACGGTGCGWCTCATTTCCAAGGCAAATCCGATYAARTATGTCATGACTAAACTCGTACTTTCTGATCRCTTTGGGAGATGGTACCTACAATTACAACTACTTGAAGTAATTTATATCCCTCAAAAAGCTATAAAAGGGCAAGTTTTGGCGAATTTCTTGGTTGATCACCCCTTACCTGCTTAATGGGACTTGGTGGATGATTTGTCAGATGAACATGTCTTGCTGGTTGAAGTCTTACCTCCATCGAAAATGTATTTCGATGGAGCTACTCATCAAAATGGAGCTGGAGCTGGAAYAATCTTCATTACACCTAAAGGCGACGCCTTTCCATATTCATTCTCTTTGASTCAACAATGTTCAAATAATGTTGCTAATATCAGGCACTCATCTTGGATTGGAAATAGCCATGGAAATGCAAGAGCTGTAACTCAAAGTTTATGGAGATTCAAAGCTGATAGTCAATCATGTCCTTGATGTCTATGAAGTGAAGAAACCTGAACTCCTTCCATATTGCAAATACGCAAAACAAATAATGAAATGGTTGGGTGATGCAAGTATAGAAAACATGTGCCAAGGAATGAACACAAACAGGCGAATGCTCTGGCAAAATTAGCTTCCRTCCTCTCATTATCGGATTCACAAAATCAAATTTCGATCTGTCAAAACTAGATTGTACCTCCTTTATCAGAASATGAAAAAGATGATGAAGAAGAAGATGCAGATAGCGCAATCAATGTCATTTCAGCCAGCGATATTGATAAGAAAGATTGACATCAACCACTCATTGATTACCTATGTTACGGTATCCTACCTAAAGAACCACGTAAAAAGAGTGACATTTGACGATGGGCTCCGAGGTTTGTTTACTTCAAACATATCATTTACTGACATTCATTTGAAGGAGTCTTCTTGCGTTGTTTAGGAGATGATGAGGCAATAAAAGCACTAGCAAAAGTTCATTCAGGTATTTGCGGAGCTTATCAATCYGGACCTAAGCTGCATTTTTAGATCAAAATGATGAGATACTACTGGCCTACAACAGTGAATGATTGCCTGGAATATGCCCGCAAATGTTAACTTGGAAAATCCATGGCAATTACATCCATCAGCCACCAGAATCATTGCATCCAATAGTCGCATCTTGGTCATTCGATGCTTGGGGGCTTGATATAGTTGGGCTATTACCAAAATCATCTGCTGGACATGTGTTCATCCTTGCATCAACGGATTACTTCTCAAAATGGGCTGAAGCTATAGGACTGAGGAAGGTGAAAAAGCAAAATGTTGTTGATTTCATCCGCACGAACATCATATATTGCTATGCAATCCCAGGATACATAATTACTAATAATGGAAGGTCTTTTCGCAATACTGCAATGACAAGACTTTGTGAAAAGTTCAACTTCAAGCAATACAACTCTTCAATGTATTATGCAACTACTAATGGATTAGYTAAAGCTTTTAACAAGACTCTTTGCAACTTGTTGAGGAAAGTTTTTGACAGGTCAAAAAGAGATTGACATCTGAAAATTGGAGAAGCTCTATGGGTGTATCGAACAACATTTCGTACTCCAATCCAAGCTATGCCATATGCATTGGTTTATAGTGTCGAAGCAGTTCTTCCTCTGGAGCATCAATTACCTTCGTTAAGGATAGCTATCCAAGAAGGKCTAACAGAAGAAGAAAATACACGTTTACATCTTGAAGAGTTAGAAGCACTTGACAAAAGAAGGTTGGAAGTGCAACAATATCTGGAATATTATCAAGCTCGCATCTCCAGAGCCTTCAACAAGAAAGTTCGTCCTCATTCTTTTTAATTAGGCGACATGGTGCTCGCAATTTGAAAGCCAATCATAGATCCTCAAAAGATAAAGAAGCTTACAGTAAAGTGGGACGATCCATCTCTGGTGCAAGAAGTGTATTGAAGTGGTTCATATATGCCTGTTGACAAAGATGGATTAAGCATTGGCCCATCAATGGCAAGTATTTGAAGTGCCACTATGCATAAATTGTAAAACAAATTCACCATGCTCCTAGTGTACGAGTCTAAACTACACGTGCTCCTTGATAAGAGCTAAAATTGTTTAAATGTCTCAAACAAATTCAAGATGCTCCTAACTTGCATGAAGTATAATTGTAGAAAACACCCAACAAAAAGTGTTGTATGTGGTAAAATTGTTAAAGCACTCCAATAAGTCTAAGTTGGCACAAACGGATGCTCCTAACTTGCATGAGCTAAAAATGCGAAAAACACCCACCAAAAAATACTGTATGTGGTGAAATWGTTAAAGCACTCCAACAAGTCCAAGTTGGTACAAATGAATGCTCCTAACCTACCTAAGCTAAAATCACGAAAAACACCCACCAAAAGTATTGTATGTGATAAAACTGCTAAAATGTTCTAACAAGTCCAAGTGAGTAAAGATGAATACTCCTGATCAGTAAGAGTTTAAACTGTGTATGGCCTTTCCTGAAAAAAAATATCACATCTTCGAACTACGTTTTGACTTGATTCCTTTTAAAATGATATGTAGGCCGCTTGGAAGTTAATTCCTAAGTTTAATCATGACATAATTAAGGGAATAGTCCTTAATTGAATAAACACTTTGTAAATAAAAGACAAACAAAAGTGGAAGAATAAATAAATATTTTATTCATTCATGTAAACAAATGTTTGAGAAAATGGGGCATAAAAAAAGAAAAGAAAAGTCAATTCAAACATTGAATTGCAATTAATTCTCTTGTTTGGTCGCTTCGAGGAGTT
>MEJB01000026.1:562305-576073 GCA_001752375.1 Rhazya stricta
GACTAAACTATCAATGTCCTCCACGTAAGACTCAGGAGAAATCTCAGTTCAGGATGAGTATCTCAGGACTCTCCTCCGGGGTTTGCTGAAGACACTTGTACCTGTTGAATGATTCTCTTGAACTACCCAGAACTCTGTCGTACTTTTTCCTTGAAAGTTTTGAGTAAATTCTTATTAGGTGTTTCTCAACTGCCACACCTCCAGCAAGATAGACGGTCCTTTCTACTTCAACGAGTAGTAACTTTCATGAGGAAAAGTTTGACTTGCCGTACTTCTTGACCCTTCTATGTTATTGTTTGTTTATACGAAGGACCTCAAAGTGTCATAATTGCGAGCTCCTTCAAAGAGGTTAACTAAGTACTCATTAAAGGAAGAAAGATCAACGGAGCTCATCTTCTTCATCTCTTCAAATAATATCCACACTTCTTCTTCAATAGCAGGGATGGATTCAGTTGGCATTCAAGTGAGTTTCTCAGCAACTTGGYGCCACAAAAGTTAAAGATGTTGACGTTGAACATTCTTTATAATGTCAACCCCATGGAACTCAAAAATGGGGGTAGCAACAGATTACCTTTGAGAAGGTTATGCTCTTTCTTTGCATAAAGGAAGAGGTGGACCACCTATCTCCAAATGAATGTTGGTTGCTTTGCCAACAGGTTTGCTAATCAACAATTGAGTAATCATGTGAGACTGAGCAATATCATCGTCATTCTCACACAAGTCGATTTGAGGCAAGATATTCTTGATCCCGTCGGTAGGAAGAGGAACTTCATTTGCATAAGAAAGACCTTCAAGTGCCTTTAATTGTGAAAATTAAAGAGTTAGAAGTCTAAACTTAAGTATATTTATGTTGAGACTAATGTATTTACATGAAGTGCTAAAGTTTGAGGAGATATAGTTGAACTAGGTACTTCTTGCAAAAAACTGGAAGAGGTAGTAGCACTACCTAATATCTTCTTCTTCCTCTTTAAAGGACGATATTCGATCTTACTCAATATCACTCATTGTCCCACTTTCACTGGAAAGGGTATCACATTGTCTGCCAACTGTAGAAGAACCCACAACTCCAGATTGATATTTCACTCTAGGGAGGTGCAATAGTATCTTCTTTGTTYGGGAAATTACTACTTCTTTAGAAGTAGAAGAAGGTCTTAGAGGACTAGAGATTGCTACACCGTTTCCTTTAGAAGAAATTCTAGCAATACCGCTTGAGCGAGAATCTCACCAAGTATCATACTCCTTCGTAGCCATCTTCAYTCCATGGAATTTGATCATCCTTGCAATCGAAATGCAGCTATTGCTYTTGTGATGGGTGTCAAAGTATTGAGCAATCCATGCATAGACGTAATGAATTGGGAATGTTGCACAAAACTCCTTCAGAAACAAAGACTAGGAGATCTTGCTCAAACTATTGTCGATACTCGCAAAAGCTGGTATTGCTAGTGAGAAGCTTCGCCCATAAGCTATAAGACTAGCCACCTTAAAGACGCCAGGACGAATGCAATTGATTTCTCTACCTGGAAGAACAAATTTACATAACCAGCAAGATAAAAAGGCAGCCAAGTTTACATCCTCTCAAAGACTTTGGGATGTCGAGTACATTGAATGATTCATTTTCTCCCTCCACAATGGTCAAACAAGTTCTGTCCACGATGTCGGTAATATTGTTCAATGTCCTTGGCTTTGCGGTAGTTCGTCGATTGTATAGTCTTGGAGTAGGTGGTTGCATACCTATTTGGCCCTTTAAACTAAAACTGGCTCCAATCGTCAAGTAAAACTCCATGTGGGTYATCATTCCCAAGTCTACCAAAGGCAAAAAMGAGAAACTTACAAATTTCAGGAAGCAAGGGGTTTCCTTCATTGTCAATCTCATAAAGCTCCTTAGCGAAAGGGATTACCTCATCATAAAATGAACCATGTATGGGAAGACCGCTAAGACCCTCAAGTCCGAAAATGAGATAGACAACTCACCAATGGAAGTGTGTAATATGTTCGTTGATGGACACTAAAGTTCACAAAAGGCATGCATGACATGGCTATAGCGATCATATGTAAACAAAGAAGCATAGATGACATCGTATATTTTCATCCTACAAAAAAGCTCCATGTATTTTACGAGAATAGTTTGCAACCACTTGCAGTAATTTCGTGTGAAGCTAGTCTCGCCAAAGTTTGAGATGGGGGCATTCCAAGAAGTCTTATCGAGATTGCAATCGAAAAAAGGAAGAAGAAATTTTTGGAGCTTGAGGTTGCATCATGAGTTGAAGACAGCAAGGGAAAAACTTCTCGAGATAAGGAGATGGAGGATAAGTCAACTACTTCCTGTGAGCATGTTGAAGACCATTTACCAATGTAAAAATTCGCCTCATTGGAAGATAGATTTGCATTTAGGTATTTTGATGCAGTCGAAAGAACGTCTAAAGTCATGGGTTTAAATTGAGATCCTYTTCGATCATCTAAGATGAAGATATRTGGCTGTACTTTCTCAAAATCCTTGATCTCCATTTTGTTAGGAATTTTGAGTGGTATAACTTAAAAAAAAAAAAGTCAAAAAGGTAAGTATGATGAGCCTTAAAAAACAAAATAAGAACATGCAAAAAAAAATTATGAAAATGATGAAAAAATATGCCAAAGAAAATGCCAAAGCAAAGGGGGGGGGGGGGGGGGGGTTGGGAAAAGAGAAAAAAGAAAGTCTAAAGTTCCGGGCCCCAACAAACGCATGAAACCAAATGCTTAAAAGGAGAAAATGCAGAGGAGAAAAGGGCGTGGCTCAATCCCACTTCAAACGCCAAAAGAGAAAAATAACCAAAAAAAAAAAAAGCATGCCAAGTCAAGCGTGGACAAAAAACATCCATGGCGCAAGTAGAGAAAAAAAAAAAAAAAAAAAAGCGAGAAAATAAAGATAAAGGAAAAAACAAAAAAGGAAATGTCAAGAAGAAGGCCAAACAAACGGCCGAATCAATGCTGGCACATGGAGGCAATCTGCAAATTGGAGGTTGCATTCGTCGGAGCTCCRCCGAGTGTCACCACTGCTCTTGTCGTTCGACTGACTGTTACTGCTAAAGGAGGGATTTTAGCTCTTCACCGCTGCAATCCGGATGCTTGCTACCAGCGGCTGAGGCTGCCACCGAAAGGAGAAAAAGACAGAAGGTTCGTCCTCATCTCTGGTCGCCGGTCGCTGTTCTTCGCTACAGGCGATGGGMAGGAAAATAGTCAAAAAACTTCACCACGGCAAATCGGGAAGGACTTGAAGTGAGCATGCTGCTGCCGGAAAGACAAGAAGGCAGAAGGTCGGAAAAAGGGCAGACGGTTTGCCGTGCTCGCTGCTCGCTATCTCACCACCGAAAATGGAAGCTACGGTCGCTACTGTGCGTATTCGAGCAGTAGACAAGGAGGAGGGCAGTCGCCGTGCGCCTGGCCATCACCGGAGTAAAACTGCAGACGACGACGGAGGCAACGGCGTGCAGAGAAAGCAGACTGAGCTATCCGGGTCTGGAGCCGGGTACGGATTCCGGGTCTGGATACTGCGTGCGAGGTTACAGTCTCGAAGGGGTCTTGGGCCGCCGGCCTTGGGCTGTCTTTTCTTGGCCCATTAAGGAAAGAGTCTGGAAGGGTCTTGGGCCATCGGTCCTGGGCCATCGGTCCTGGGCTGTCTTCTCTTAAACTACKAGGGAAAGAGTCTAAACGGGTCTTGGGCCACCAGTCTTAGGCTGTATTCTCTTGGCCACAATGAAAATAGATGAGGACATGGGCCGCCATCTTGGGCTGTCTTCACTTGGCCCACGAAGGAAATAGGCTGAAGACATGGGTCGTCGAAGGATCTGATGGTATGGACCGTAAGTTCACCAACCCACGAAGCAAGCAAGCTACAAAGGCGATTGGGCTTCACGCATTTTGGGCTGATTGTCCTCAGCCAACCCGTGGAGGAAAATAAAAGGGAATGGACCACCCAAAAAAAAAAAAAAAAAGGAAGGAAAATAATACTGTTTGGGCCAAAGAAAAAAAAGAAAAAGGCACATATATAAATGATGATAAATTTTGAAGAATTAAGTATTAAAGATTTTAAAAAATCGATTGATAATTGAATTATTTAAAAAACTTTTAAAGATCATGTTTATAAATTTATTTTTAATTTTTTAAAATTTGATTATGTTATAAAAATCAAAGAACAAGATATTTAATTGTTAAAACTTTTTGAWTCTCTTCATCTCCTTTCTTTTAAATTCTTAGAAAAATATCGATCTAGAAACTACAAGTACCTTCACATAGGATTTATCCAGACCCTAGTTGTTCTTAGGGACACAAGATTCCTTAAATTTTGATGATTCCTTATTAAGTTCAATTGAGTCTAGCTTTGTACTGGTCCGATCACTTTTGATTGTTATTCGAATTTCACTATATCTTTAGATGATYCCAACATCCTTAAATCCCTTGTCCTTCAAATCAAAACTCATAACTATCAAATGYTAGAAGAATCCATTCCTATAGCTTTGATGTACGGAGTTTATTATAAAGCTATGCAATCTGCCTTTGCAACTAAGGTTAGATGCCAGAGTAAGAAAGGTGAAACCCTTCTACTCCAAACAGATCTCTCCAGATCTAATCTGGTAATTTCAAAATCCATCCAGTGGAAGAATATTCAACTTCCAGATGGGTGGATGTTAGAAGGAACCATTCCTCTTACAAATTTCATTCATTCCCCCCAAACACTGCAATTAGGAACATCAACCAATTCTCAGATGGTTCTGTGAAACTTAGTTTTCATAAAAAAATTCCCACCAAAAGATTTTCAGACCATCGTTCTGAAACTCAGACCGTAGATCTAAAAAGGATTTCCCAGATCTCATCGGTCATAGATCATCCTAGGAAACCTGCTTCTTTGGCAGATCTTCCCAGGTATTCTACATCAAATATACGTATAACTTCTAGAAATTCCTTTCACAAGCTGACTATTCTTCTGAAATTTCCAAACCAATATACTCTAAATCATTTTCTGATAGTGAACCTACTAGTCCTTCATTTTTTGCTATCACTAAAAATGCCCATCATAAATTAAATATGATTTCAAAAGATTTTCCATTAGATAAAATTTTGTTACATAATGATTTTTATTCGGATGAAAATTCCGATAAAAGAAATTGATTCTTTCAAAAATTCMTTTCTGAAAGAAAATAGATCCAAGAAAAATACTATGATTTTGTAATTTCAAATAAATTACATATCTTATTTTTTGATTGATTTGAAATTTATTATATTATTCCAAATAAAATAAAATATCCTTTTTCATCTATTCAGTCTGTTACAACTTTATCTAAGAAAATCCTTGAGTGGCAATCGCTTTCTGCTTCTCATAAAATCCAAGCAAATCATCCTCCTCTTTATGCTATAAAAATAGATCATCTAGGAAAATCTGTAGAAGCTTTTCCTTATAAAAYTCCAGTAGATGATATTCTTCAAAATACCAAAAATACCATAAGCCAAAATAATTTTGCASATACACATTTGAATACCATAGGAAAACAACTCGATAGGACTAAAAAATCTTTACCAATTATTTCTGAAAAATCCATTACCTCTGAATCTACTTTTTCAAAAGAAGAAAAGAAATCTCTCAAAAATCCTATTTTCAAACCCTTCTCTATCTCTAATTCTAGTGTAAAAACTATTAGAGATAATAAATTAGAATTTTCTAGAGAAATTCAGGATCAATTGAGTCGTATAGACTTAACTCCTGCCTCTAGTAAAATTATTCCAGATTCTGCTTCTGAATCCAATAAGATTAATGTCTTAGAAGAAAATTCTTTTTCAGACACTCATCAAACATTGGAACAATTCCAATCCAAATCCTCCTAAATTCCTAGCATCAATCCCATGACTTGGCAGTCATCTATAATTATTCCAAATTCCCCGACTGCTCCAGATATCACTATAGCAAAACCCATATCTCAATATTGTTTCAATGCCTCATCTGTCTATGATTGGAACATAGACAATCTATCTGACTATCAAATCATTAGTTTCCTCCAGCAAATGACCATGGCGGCAAATGCTTACAAAACCCAGATAGGAATCGAGGATAGAGCTATAGTTGAGCTCCTTATCACTGGTTTCTCTTGCCAATTAAAAAGTTGGTGGGATTAATATCTCACTTCTCAACGGCGGCAAGATATACTTAATGCTATTAAGACCGATGAAGTTGGTAATTTCATTGTGGAAGCTAATGGCAACCTATTTCAGATGCCGTATCAACTCTCATCCTTTCTATCTTTCTCCATTTCATTGGAGATCCATCACATCTAAAAGATAAAAATGCCAAATTACTATCCAATCTTAGATGTAGAAAACTCAGTGAATTCCAGTATTATAAAAATACTTTCTTGACTAGGCTTATGCTTAGAGAAGATTCCAATCAACCATTTTGAAAAGAAAAATTCCTTGCAGGCCTACCTCATCTCTTAGGAGAAAGAGTTAGTAATAAACTCCATGAAGAAACAAATCAAAAAATCATTCCATATCACCAATTCTTCTTTCGCAAACTGATAAGCCAAATCAATAAAGAAGGTCCAAAATTGCGTCAAGATATTAAGCTTAAACAATTCCTGAAAAGAGAACTCAAACAGTCTAAAAAGAAGTTAGACTTCTGTAGACAGTTTGAAAATCTCCCAGAAAAATCCTTCTATTGCAAGCAGTGGATCGTCTTTATCTAAATCCCATAGGAAATCTTATCATAGTAGATATAAAAAAATCCTCAAAACCACTGGATGATTTTTACAAAAAAAACATTCTAGAAATTATTCCAAAAATCATCTTATGATAAAAAATCCAAACAAAATAAATCTTCATCAAATTTTAAAGATATTACTTGTTATAAATGTCATAAAAATGGACATTATGCTAAATATTGTAAATTCTCTAAAAAAAACTTAATGAACTTCATTTAGATCTAGAAATATATGAGAAAATTGCAAATATTCTAATTTCTTCTRATTCTGATTCTATATCCTCTGATTCGTCTGGAGCTGGGAATGTAGCTGAGTCTTCAGAGGACACTGCCTTTGATGACGATGACGGAATATACTACAATAGGAGCTACTGCATTTCTTCAGGGGATTTTGCTGCTACCAGTTTTGATGCGAGCTGGAATTTTTCTRTAAAGAATTCTTTCTGATCCGGTGTGATAGCCGGAGCCATGATCTTCTGTGAAGTTTGCCTGTATTGACAGAACTCAATAATGGATGATATCAGGAAGGATGGTGGAATTTTGGATGATGTCCACCATTTAATTTGGAATTTTCTTTGGATGATTGAGATTTTTACTGAGGAATTGTATTCCAAATACCATGACAGTAGCCATGGTAAATAGAATTTTGTATGGAACAAGGGTAATGTTCCAAAATGGGATTCTTYTGTAGTGGGTTTRTATTTTTCTGGGAGATTTTCAAACTGTTTACAGAAGTCTCCTAACTCCTTTTTAGACTGTTTGAGTTCTTGCTTAAGGGATTGCTGAAGCCTAAAATCTTGACATAATTTAAGACCTTYTTTATTGATTTGGCTGATCCATTCTCCAAAGGTGAACTGGTGATATGGAATGATTTTTTGATTTGTTTCTTCACGTAATTTATTCCTAACTCTTTCTCCTAAGAGATGARGTAGGCTTGCAAGGAATTTCTCTTTCCAAAATGGTTGATTCAAATCTTCTCTAAGCATAAGTCTAGTGAGGAAAGTGTATATATATAAGATAGCAGAAACAAAAAGTATCTTGCAAAAAAAACAAAAAAAAATAGCAAGGGAAAAAAATCGTGTCTTGCAYAGAAAAAAAGATAACACGCAAAAAATCGAGTTTTGCACAAAAAGAGGGTGCTCATAATAAAGAAAATGATGGAAGTTTACCTTTCATTGTTTTTTTCTCGACACCTCTTGTTAAAATCTCTCTTGAAATACCTTAAGCTGCAAGGACAAGAGCTACATTTACATATGAGATTTATGTAAACAATAGTAGGTTGACCTACTAAAGAAGAAACAAAACACCCAAGATAACTTAMCAAAGTGTTAATGTTGGTGTTGCAAAGAAAACAGAATGGGAGAGACCCATGTAATTGGGAGGTATATATGGGTAAACGAAGAAGGGAGTTGGATTCGGATTAGGAATATAAGTCTTATCACAACGCTAATATCTATCAGTATGTGAGACATATCACAACTCCAGTATTAATCAATATGTGAGATATATCGCATCTCCAAGAAGATGGATGAAGAAGAATGGGCCAACAAATTGAAAGAAAAGGAASCCTAGCAAACTGAAGAAAAAGGCCTATTGTCTGAAGAATGAAGGAGGTCCAAATATTTCAAGTACGGCCCAAGAAAAATAACTCAAGTTATTGAACCTGCAATATTGACCCAAATGGCGTAAATTGGGTTAGAACTTGTTCACTCAGAATCCACCTTCGAGTTGTACCTGTGGCCAAGTTCCAGGGGCAATTTGTAGGTATTGAAATCTTATTAAATTAAATTTTCGTAATCTATTTAAATAATTAAAAGTTAATTTTAAATGCTTCCATTAAATTGGAGAGTATATAACATGTCAACCAATGAAACGGTCACATGTGTCAGTGATGACAAGGTTCAACCAATGGAAATCAAGGAAAGCTTGATACATCAGGTGACGCCACGTCACTCCTAAGTATTACCTTGAGCAATCAAATCAATTCGCTTTTTCTATAAATAGAGGCGAAAGCATAAGAGGAAGAGGTCCAGAAATTCATATTGAGGTCCAGAAATTCATATCAAGGTCCAACATTGAGAGAAGCTTAGAAGAAAGAGCATCAAATCTCTCTCAAACCCCGAGATCAAGCTACGAAGCCAAAGATTGTAACATGTATCTTATCAAATTTATAAGATTAACACWCTTGTTTCGCATCCCTTTTGTTTTCTTATCATTTTACAGATGAGAAATTTGTGTAAACATATATATATAAATTAGATCTACCCAGATCTACCATTCATCTAAATCCCAGGCGGTGTCATTCGAAGATTCGGCGACATCACTAGCACCAGAYAAAGCCAATCTGCTCAATTGAAGCAATAGAAGACTTCATAGAAATACCATTAGAAATAACGTAGAGTCTGTAACACTTTACAACAAAAAAATTATTGTGAACACTGTTCAAAATTCACGGTATACTGTAGCACTACACTGTACATTGTAGCGCTCTTGGTTTCTTATTGTGGCGCTCACTCAAACACTGTAGAAATCCCCCCTCCTGATATCTATATAAGGAGGCTTCTCCTCCTGTAACAYCCCCAGATTAAGAAACTTTATCCTAATCCAAGAATTTCACCATTTACTCACTGACACGAATTTGTGGAAACCCAAAAGAATTTAAAACACATAAGAAATACTTAATAATAAACAAAAACCATTCTAGTCAACAACCATCTTAATCCATAACATTCATTTAAATTATCTTCAGGGTATCATGGTTTGCCCACAAGAGACCTCCTCGCACCATCCGGCTAAACATTACCTGAAATGCAAAATGAGAGAAATGGAATGAGCTAAAAAGCCCAGTAAGTAAACCTCATGCATGAATGCATAACATGCCCTATATGTCATGAGTTATAAAACTTCACCTTTCTCATTGAAAACTTTCAAATCGTTTTCTTGTATAACTTTTCCACAAAATCTTTCCTTTCAAAATTCAAGAACTTTGTAAAACCTTTCATTCCATTAYATTCATGAGCTCACTGAGTGTAACGCCTAGCCATTAGGCTCTRCAGTGAGCCATTTTTATTTGGAACCCGATTACATTCCTACCGGTAGTGCCGCAGAGCGGTTAACATTCTTTCATCTCTTCACCTCCCCGAGGTGAATCATTACCTATCCTCCCCGAGGGTATGATTGGGTGCGCCGGTCCTCCACACCCCATTTTCCACTCACATCCTTCGTGGCTAGGTTTATACTCCTTTTTGAAAACTTTAACATTTTCAAAACTTGAACATTTTCCTTTAAAATTTCATTTCCTAAACCATTCACTTTCTAAATGAGTGAATGGTTCATGTCAAAAATAATGTAGAATCCCTAACTACATATCCATGACAYGAAATGCATACAACTGTATATAATGCATCATTTGACATAAAAGCAATACAGGATATGAAACACATGTAATATTCTACACAATTAACACCTCATAATAAATTCCTATACACAGCACATAGACTATCCAAAAGAGTTCAATTACATTCATTCATAAACATTAATGAGATGTAAGAATTTACTTACTCGAAGTCTTTTATGTTACAAGGTTCTTATTTAAATCGTGAAGTGAAATCCCTTGACTGTTCTCAATGTCAAGGCACATGAAACAACCTAATTTTGATTATAGAAAGATAGTCTATTTAGTATGATTGTCCAAATTTAGATATTCAGGGTTTATTCCAACAATGTCATTTGCCAATTATTAATCCATTCTTAGTTTTCACATTACCAATTATCACGTCTTTTTAAGGTTACAATTTAAACTCCTTAGCTCGGGTGTTAAACCTAATCTATGTTCTCTCACAATTTTACTTTAGGATATAATTTCATATGTTATGAATTTCATTATTAATTGATAATATTTTCACCTTTTAAGTCACAAAGTCCAAGTGTCTCGGGATTGGTAATGGGTTCTCGGGCGTGCGCTCAAGTGGCGCGCGCAACAGCCTGGGCGTCGGGGCGTCGGGCGTCTGGCGCTTGGGTGCTGGGTGCCTGGGCTCTGGGCGCTTGCTGGGCACTCCCAGCTCTGGAAACTGGCAAACAGCCAGCCCAAAGAAAAACTYAGCAACAAACAGCCTAYAACAGGCATGATTCCGGCGAACTCCGCTGACGAGTAGAATAGCAATGGCATCTGTTTAGACTTGGCGGGTCTGGCGGCGCGCAACCGTTAGTGGCTGCCTACCGGAACACTAAGAGACAACGTGCAAAGAGGACGGCAACGACTCTCATTGTTTCGGCAGTGACAACTGAAGATTCAACATCCCTTTCCGAGCGGCGAGCAGAGGAGAAGAAGAAGAAGATGAAGTTAGATCTGGGAAGATCCAGTCGGCAACTATCGCTAGTAGCGGTGTGACAGTGATTCGTAGCTCCAACGAGCTCGGATAGTGGGCAACAATAGCGCGATAGACAGAGGACTCGACGGCCGATTCGGGAAACTCCGGATCTGGATGATCTCCAGCCGGGTGGGTGGATTCTCCTGGTCGGATGTTCACGAGCTGCTGAGCGRTGCACATAGACGGTCTCGTGGAGCTCTTGCCAGGAAGCGACTGGACCAGCAAGCTTCAGTTTTGAGCAACAGACCGTTACGCGGGTGACGCGTAGGTCCAATGTCTGAACCATGCCATGAGGGGAGATCAGATCCGTGCGACAACTCTGGAACTCCAACGGCGAAGTTGTGTCGACAAGAGAAAGAGGAGAGAAGGAGAAACGCTGCAGTTGCCACAAGGATCAAGAGGATGGCGGCGGCTGAGGGAGGAAAAAAGGGGGTGCGAGCTGTAGGATTTTTGCGAGTGAGGGCGACGGTGGGTAGGGTTTGAGAGTGGGCGGCGGCAACATAAAGGGGAGGAAGATGAAGAAGACTTAGTTTTTTTTTTTTTTTTTTTTTTTAACTTGGGCCCTAACTCTAATTTTTCGAGCCTTCTCATCCATCACTAATCCAATTCTTTAAATTAAATTCAACGGGCTTTTTTTCGATAAAATTCTAGTTTTCAGAATGAAAACAAATATGCCCAACAAGTCGAGCCTCTAATCGACCAAGAGTCCTAATCCGACAAACACGATAATTTCCCACTTATTAACGTATAATTAAAATATTAACCACATAGAATTTTATCGAACCCTAGTTGGCTCACATATTCGYACGATCAAACAAAAATTCATAAAATGGAATCTCGRGTATTACACTCCCATTGATAAGGGAGGCAAAATATAGGAAGGAAATCCCATAGAGAGAATTTCCTCTCATACTCCCCTCTCCCTCCATTCTGTAGATCTCTTCCGAGGATCAGATCATAGAATTGTACCACCAGATTTTATAAGTAAGTTTTCTTACTTATATTTTCTATTATCAAATTATATATATAAATTCCAAATTCCATTTTATTTGATTTCTTACATGCATATGGAAGGCTCTGCCTCCTACTTTATGCATCTTTAAATTCCTTGTTTGTTTGTTCAATTAAATTCCTGCTTGGCTGGTTCTATCGCTTTATCTGTTTAAATTCTTGATTTTTTATTTGTTTGTTTTTATAAACTCTTATTCTTAGAAATTTAAGATTGTTCTTCAAGTTGATAGCAAGAGTATTCTTAAATTTATAAAAACTGAAGAAAAAGATATTCAATTGCCTAAACTTTTTGAATCTCTTTGTCTTCTTTCTTCTAAATCCCTAGAAAAACACCGATCTAGAAATTACAAGTACCTTCACATAGGACTTGTCTAGATTGGTATTAAACCTCTCACAAAAGAGGGTCTAAACACCTCAATCTTAGTTGTTCTTAGGGATACTAGATTTCTAAATTTTGATGATTCCTTATTAAGTTCAATCGAGTCCAGTCTCTGTACTGGTCCGATTACTTTTGATTATTATCCAAATTTCACTGTATCTTTAGATGATTCCAATATTCTGAAATCCCTTGTCCTTCAGATCAAGACCTATAACTATCAAATGCTAGAAAGATCCATTCCTATAGCATTGATGTATTGGGTATATTATAAGGCTATGCAATTTGCCTTTGCAACAAAGGCTAGATATCAAAGCAAGAAAGGTGAAACCCTTCTGCTCCAAACAGATCTCTCTAGATCTAATCTAGTAATTTCAAAATCCATCTAGTGGAAGGATATCCAACTTCCAGGTGAATGGATCTTAGAAGGAACAACTCTTCCTACAAATTTGGTCCAATCTCCTCCAAACACTGAAATTCAAAATATCAACCAGTTTTTAGATGGTTCTGTAAAATTGAGTTTCCACAAAAAATTCCAACTAGAAGGTTCTCAGATCATCGATCTGAAACTTAGACGATCGATCTAGGATGAATTTCCCAGATCCTTTCGGTTATAGATCAACCTAGGAAAGCTGCTTCCTTAGCAGATCTTCCCAGGTATTCTACATCAGATATACCTACAACTTCTGGAAATTTCTTTCACAAAGCTGGTTATTCTTCTAAAATTCTTAAACCGATTTACTCTAAATCCCCTTCTGGTAGTGAACCTATAATACTCGAGATTTTTTTATTAATTTTTATTTGATCGTGTGAATTTGCGTGCCAACTTGGGTTGGATAATGTTCTATGTGGTTATTGTTTAATTGTATTCCCCTCTTTTTCTCCCTCTCTACTCTTTCTTTTTCCTTTCCGTGCTGCTCGCAGTAATCCCAGCCATCTCTCTATTGCCGATCACCCGCTCGCCACTCTTCTCTTCTTTCTCCAGGCAATCCCAAATCCTCACCCCGCCGTCGCGTATTTTCCCTTCTTCGTACTTCTTCTGAATTCCAAAACCACAAGAAAAAAAAAAAAAATTCGAAACCCGAGCATCTGGATTTAGGAAAGATCCGGAACGGATAAGAGTCGTTACATTGAGTTTAGGAATTTTAATGTTAAGTTCGTCCGACAAAGAAAGTTATTTTATAGCAAAGCGCTGTCTATTTCGCTTACTGGGTTGTTCAGCATCGGAGAATATGGTTGACCGTCTGGGATAAAACTAATTCGTACTATGAAAGTATTGAATAATTATGC
>MEJB01000026.1:586282-657827 GCA_001752375.1 Rhazya stricta
GTAAGTAGAATTTTGTGTAGAATAGGGGTAATATCCCGAAATGGGATTCTTCTGGGATTGGTTTGTAATGGGATTTAAAGGCATTGAAGGCTGTCTTTACATAGAATTTCTAGTTGATCCATTCTTTGGTTGTGCTGAAGATATCCCACCACTGGATAAACCAGAATGGGAAAGATGAGGCATYACATACACGGGTATCAAAATATATCAGCYATGTATGTTGAGATTTGTGGTTTTGTATATAAAAGGCATTGTACGAGGCCTGCTGGTAATCCTAGTAGGTAAAGGTTTCCTGGTAAAAGGGTTCACTTTTATAAGTATATGGAAACCAAATTCCTGATTAAGCTCACCCTGGCATTTCACCCAAGATTCAGGTGATAAATATTTAAAATTTTAAATGTGGAATATGCAGGATGCTGGTGGGTTTTTTCTAAGGAAAAGTGTTTGATTTCCACCGATCCACATATTTCCAAAATAGTTTGAAAATAAATCGGGGTTTTTAGAGGATGAACTGGTTYATAAAACCAATTTTGTTCAAAAAGCTTTTGAATGATTTTAAAAGGGGAGGGTTCGTAAAAATATTTTTCAATAGAAACAATATTTTGAAAAAGGGATTTTTTTAATAAAAGGGGTTGATGCCTTAGTAGATTTCTCAACTAAGGTATCATCCATGATATTGGAGGTATGTTGTGAGGTACCCCTGGATTGAATTTGTTGACTCTGTTGTCTCCCAGCAGGGACTATTGCCTTGCCTTTGTCAGAAGAGTTTGTCTGGAATTTGGAGAGTAATTCCTAGAATTCTCTGGAATTTGCAAATGTTTCCATCAACGCCTGGGATGGAATGCTGGGAATTAACCCTAATTGCTGATTGGAATTTTGAGGCTTGTGCTCTTCCTCTTCACATATTTAGTACCAAGATTTCTTTTGAACAATTGGCATTTTGGAGGTTTTTTTTGGAGTTTGTGGGATCGCTCCCGCACGCTGAGGTGTTTCTCTCAATTTTCGGGGTGGTATTTTGTAAAAATTCTTGTGTGAGAAAATCAGGAATGGAATTTATATCTCCTTTGAAAAATCAAATAGACTGAATATAGCTTGCCATCGGGCAAAATATGTTTTAATGCAGGATTTCGAACAAAGTTTTTCAAAACGTCTTTTGCAAATTTATAATTTATATATAACAAAAATGTTTGATTAAGTAAATCATTTTGGAATTTTTCTATGCATAKGAGAATGTGCCAAATATGCAAATATGGAGATTTGATAGCTAGGATTTTAAATTTGTCGAATGAAAAGATTTGCTAAGAGATAAAGCATTAATCTGGACAGTATATGCTTTGATAAGATTTAAATTCTTAGTCTGAGATTTTTCTAGAMAAGGAAAAACTAGACAGGTATTTTTAGCTTTAAATGAGATTGACTTAGAATTTACCTTGTACGGTGCGATCAAGGTTAGGAAGGGAGTTCCTAAGATCACTGGAGGACAAATATCATTAACTACCAAAAATGGAGTTTTGATAGAGATATTAGAATGGATGATAGAAACTTCAGTCTTGTATTTGACCTGGAGCTTGGAATTATTAGCAACTGATAATTTACTATTTGTAGATTCTCAAAATTTCCTAGGTACTAAACCATCTTTAATACTGTTCAAATCTGCACCAGTATCAAATAAGGCAATACTTCAATCCCCTCCAAACACTGAAATTATAAACATCAATTAGTTTTCAGATGGCTCTGTAAAACTGAGTTTCAATAGAAAAATTCCAAGTAAAAGGTTCTTAGATCATCAATCTGAAATCCAGAACATAGATTTAGGAAGAATTTCCCAGATCTCTTCGGTCATAGATCACCCTAGAAAAGCTGCTTCCTTAGCATATCTTCCCAAGTATTCTACATCAAGTATACCCACAACTTCTARAAATTCCTTTCACAAAGCTGATTATTCTTTTGAAATTYCTAAACCAATTTACTCTAAATCCCCTTCTAGTAGTGAACCTACTAGTCCTTCATTTTTTGCTATTACTGAAAATGCCCAATATGAATTAAATATGATTTCAAAAGATTTTCAATTAGATAAAAATATGTTACATAATGATTTTTATTCAAAGGAAAATTCTGATAAAAGAAATTAGTTYTTTCAAAAATTCCTTTCTGAAAGAAAACAAATCCAGGAAAAATATTATGATTTTGTCATTTCTAATAAATTACRCATCTTATTTTTTTATTGGTTTGAAATTTACCATATTATTCCAAATAAAATTAAATATCCTTTTTCATCTATTCAACTCATTACAACTCTATCTAAGAAAATCTCTGAGTGGCAGTCACTTTCTACTTCTCATAAAATCCAAGCAAATCATCGACCTCTTCATGCTATAAAAATAGATCATCTAGGAAAATCTGTAGGAGCTTTTCCTATCACACCCCCAGATTAGGAACCTTATCCTAACTCAGGAATGTCCCTATTTACTCACTGACATGAATTTGCGAAAGCTCAAAAGAATTTAAACTAATAAGAAATACTTAATAATAAACAAAAACCATTCTAGTCAACAACCATCTTAATCCATAACATTCATTTAAATTAACTTCAGGGTATCTTGGTTTGCCCACAAGCGACCTCCTCACACCATCTGGCTACACATCATCTGAAATGCAAATGAGAGAAATGGAACGATCCATAAATCCCAGTAAGTAAACCTCATGTATGAATGCATAAACATGTTCTACATGTCATGAATTATAAAATCTCATTTTCACAATTAAAAAAAAATTCAAAACATTCCCTTTTCGAAATCTCTTTACAAAACATTTCCTTCAAAATGTATAATTTGTAAAAAATTCCATTTCATTTCATTCATGAGCTCACTGAGTGTAAYGCCTAGCCATTAGGCTGCAGTGGGTCATTTGTTCTTTGGAACCCGATTACATTCCTACCAGTAGTACCGCAGAGCAGTTAACAATCTTTCATCTCTTCACCTCTCTGAGTGAATCATTACCTATCCTCCCCAAAGGTAGGGTCAGGTGCATTGGTCCCCCATGCCCTATTTCCAACTTATATCCTTCATGGCTAGGTTTACACTTCTTTCCGAAAACTTTAACATTTTCCTTTAAAATTCTATTTCCTAAACYATTCACTTTCTAAATGTGTGAATGGCTCATGCCAGGAATGATGTAGAACACTAACTACATGCCCATGACATGAAATGCATACCACTGTATATAACATATCATTCGACATAAAAGCAGTACAGGATATGAAACACATGAAACATTCCATATAATTAACACACCTCATAATATAATCCCATACCACCACCACATAATGYACAACACATAAATGTCAATGAGAATGAGAGAATATACTTACATAGAACTCAGACTTAATACATATTCAATTCACGTAAGAGCAATTATAACCACAACACACATATGTTTGTGAGAATGTGAGAATTCACTCACCTGGAGTCCTTTACGTTAAAGGTTTCTTATTTAAATTTCGAAGTGAAATCCTTCAACCGTTCTCAACGTTAAGGCACTCGAAACAACCTATTTGTGATTACAGAAAGAAATTCTATTTAGTACGACTGTCCCAACTTAGATATTCAGGGTTTATTTCAACAACGTCAATTGCCAATTATTAATCATTTCTTAGTTCCCACATTACCAATTATCACGTCTTTTTAAGGTTACAATTTAAACTTCTTCGTTCGGGTATTAAACCTAATCTATGTTATTCACAATTCTACTTTAGGATATAATTTCATAGGTCATAAATTTCAATACTAATTAATAATATTTTCACCTTTTAAGTTCATCAAGTCCAAGTGTCTCGGAAATGGTTTTGGGTTCTCGGGCGTGCGCTCAAGCGGCACGTGCAATAGTCCTAGGTGTCGGGGCTTTTGGGCGCCTGGGCGCAGGGTGCCTGTTGTTGGGCACTCTCACTCTAGAAACTGGCGAATAGCCAGACCAAAGAAAAACCCAGCAACAAATAGCCTACAAGAGGCCTGATTCTAGCGAAGCTTCCGGCGTTCTGGGGAGTGGTTGACATCTACTGATGATAGTGATCGAATTTGAGTAGAGCGAYGATCGTGAAAAAGCTGGCTGGCCATGCAGCAGAGCACTCGAGCGATGGCAAGATGAGTACAAATTTGGTCAAGGAAGAACAGATCCGGACGGGCTCCGCTGCGTSAAGCGGCCGAGCATGGTCCTTCCTCCGTCCTGGCAAAACCATTGAGCAGAGAAGAAGAAAAAGGAGAAGATGAATGCAGATCTGGCTGAGCGACAATTGGCGGAAGGCAAGACAGAAGGTCGGCTGCACGGCAGGACATCTGAGCAGCGGGCAAGACTCGTGGATCTGGTGAGCAGTAGCCGCGCGTGTGGACCTGGCAAGCAAATCGGGCGAGCGGCAACAGCAATGCAATAGGTTTTTTAAAACCAAAGCTCTGATACCATAACTGTAACACCCCCAGATTAGGAACCTTTATCCTAACCCGAAATGCYACCATTTAATCACTGGCACGAATTTGCGGAAGCTCAAAAGAATTTAAACTAAATAATAAATACTTAATACAGCTATCATAATCCATAACATTCATTTACATTGACTTCAGGGTATCATAGCTTGCCCACAAGCGACCTTCTTGCCCATCTGGTTACACATCAWCTAAAATAAAAATAAGAGAAAGGAATGAGCTAAAAAGCCTAATAAGTAAACCCCATGCATAAATGCATAAACATGTCCTACATGTCATGAAATTATAAAATTCTGCCTTTAAGATGAAAAACTTTCCAAACATTTCCTTTTCGAAAACTCTTTACAAAACCTTTCCTTCAAAATTTACTTACAATAAAACATTCCATTTCCTTTCATTCGTGAGCTCATTGAGTGTAATGCCTAACCATTAGGCTTGTAGTGGGCCATTCTTATTTGGAATCCGATTACATTCCTACTGGTAGTACCGCAGAACGGTTAACATTACATATCTTTTCCTTCCATTCTTTTCACCTCCAAAGAGGTGAACATTCCATTCTTCCCTACCCTCCAAGAGGGTAGGGTCAGGTGCTGGTCCTCCACGCTCCATTTCCTACTGATATCCTTCATGGCTAGGTTTACACTCCTTTCCAAAAACTTTAACATCTTCTTGAACACGTTACAATTTATAAAACATATTCCGTTTCAAAATTTCATTTCCTAAGCTATTCACTTTCTAAATGTATGACTGGCTCATGTCACGAATAATGTGGAATACTAACTACATGCCCATGACATGAAATGCATACAACTGTATATAACATATCATTCGACATAAAAGTAATATAGGATATTGACACATGTAACATTCCACACAATATACACACCTCAATATAAAATGCCATGCACAACATATTAGACCAACTAAAAGAGTTCAATTACATTCATTCATAACATTAATGAGATGTGAGGATTTACTTACATAGAACTCAAATAACAATAACACACGTTAATGAGAATGTGAGAGTTTACTTACTCGAAGTCCTTTACGTTAAAGGTTCTTATTTAAGACGCGAAATGAAATCCCTCGACTGTTCTCAACGTTAAGGCACTCAAAATGACCTAATTTTGATTACAGAAARATAGTTTATTTAGTATGATTATCCCAACTTATATATTTAAGGTTTATTCCAATAATGTGGCGACAGCGAGAAGAGAAGACGAAGAGGCGATTACTGTTTCGACGGCGGCCATGTGGAGGAAGAAGAAGAAGAAGATTCTAGGGTTTTTCTTTTTTTTTTTAAATTGGGTCATAACCCAAATCCTTCGGGCCTTCCCATTTGTAATTAACCCCAATCCATTAAATTAAATTCTACGGACTTTTCTTTCGATAAAAATCTAGTTTCTGACAAAAAAGCGAATAAGCCCAACAACTCGAGCCTCTAACCAACCAAGGGTCCTAATCCGACAAACATAATAATTTCGCACTTATTAACGTACAATTAAACAATAACCACATAGAACATTATCCAACCCTAGTTGGCATGTAAATTCACAAGATTAAACAAAAATTCATAAAAAGAGATCTCGGTATTACAATATCCTACCCTATAAAATAAATTTCGTCCTCGAAATTTAGAGTTCACTAAAAAGTTGTGGGTACTTAGTATGCATCTCATTTGTTTCTTTTCTATGTTGCATCTTAAGGAGCCATATCATTAGTAGCCTGATCACATGTCATTCTTAGAAAAATATCTAGCACCTGAAGTTGATCAATAAATCATCAATCCTAGACAATGGGTGTCTATTCGTTAKCATCGCCTTGTCCAATTCTATATAATCTATACATAACTTCATAGATCCATCATTTTTCTTCACGAACAACACATGTGCAAMCCATGGTGAAACTAGGTACGTAGTCGTTAATTTTTTTAGCAGGACTAGTTTTTCAACTAAACCTCAAAAATAATCTTGAATATTAAAAGAACACTAGATACCCAGTAGTATTTTAACTTTTCCTGCAATAAATAACTGTAACACCCCGAATTTTTCTTTATTTAATTTGTTAAATTTTACATAAAATTTATGTACCAACTAGGTTGGACATGTAATCGTGGGCTAAAGACTCGGCTTGGGAGTCCATTTATGTATTTTGTTGGAAGTTGGACTTTTAATGAAAGGAAGTCCGTAATGTGTAAATTATGGGTTTTGGTTAAATCAGGATGAGAAAGCCCAACGGATTGAATAAAATAAAAATAAAATAAAATAAAAAAAGAGAAGAAAACCCTAAGAGATCCGCTTCTTCTCTACTTGACAAACCCTTCATCTTCTTCCCTTCCTGCCGTCGGCGCCTCCATTCTGCCTTTGCTGTTGAGGAATCATTCATTTCCTTCTCCTCCCGGCCGCCTTTGCTATCCTTCCTCTACCTGACCCGACACTGCTCGTCTTGGTCTTCCCTTTTCACTCCCGCAGCGCTCATTATCAGCRCCTGATTTYCGAAGCAACGATCAGATCTGCTCGTCGTCGCCTCGGGTCAATCGCGTCTCACCGGAGATCTGCTGTGACATCCTTTCTACCRATCTGTTTCTCCGTCRTCTTCCTTGCTGTTCSCGTTGCTCGGACGTAGCCCGAGCTGCCTTCATCGTTCATCTTTTTCTCCTCTGCTCGTTGACCCGTAGGACCCTCCACCGCACTGCTGGTCCACCATTTATGCCAGATCCGGACTCGCTTGTTGGTCGTCGACTTCTTGTGACCAGCGTTGCCGCTCGGTGCCTACTCAAATTCGAGCTCAACCAGTCCTCCTTGTCCATGTCGAGAGCTTGCTGATTTCATGCTCGTTGCGTTCGGCTAGGATTCGCGCCGCTGCTCGGCTGGAGATTTGTTGCCGGAAGCTCAATCGGAAACGGATCTGCCGGAGCAGTGTCGAAGTTGGCCAGAACTAGCAGGTGCCCAGTACAATGCCCAGGCGCCGGCGCAAATGCAGTGAGCACACAGCAAGTGCCCGGTGCCCAGCAGGCACAGGCACTCCGCGCGCGATGCCCAGTGCGCGACGCCCAGGCATCCAGTGCTCAACGCCCGACGTCCAGTGCCCGACGCTCAGGCGCACCGACGCCTAGACGCCCAGAACCATTTTGCAAATTCCTTGACATACGTTCGGGAATCCATTACCGTTCAACATCTGAATATTATGAAGTCGAGGTGAAACACTCACACTTATTATGAAATTGTATGACATGTAATAAAAAAACTTTAATGTGAATTCGYGGAGAACATAGTTAGGAAGATTCACATCCGAACTAAGGAGTCGAAATATAAGTTAAAATGTAATATATAATATTAGGAGAACGAAATTGGAATACTAAACTTATAAAAGGCATTATTGGATTAATCACCTAATACTCAAATTGAGATAATCGAAATTAATTATATCATCCTTTTGGATAACTAATTAGGTTATTTCGAGGGCATACGTTGAAGTCGGTTGGAGGGGTTTATTTCCGACATAAGTAAGAACCCGTTTACGTATAAGACTTCGGGTAAGTGATCCTCTCATTCATATCATTTTTAAATAAATGAATGCGAATGCTTTTAATTATTGGAATATGTGTTATGTGGAATTTTTATGTTGACATGTGGAGTGACTAATTTTAATTGTTGGAATGTGTTGTGTGGAATTATTATGTTGATATGTTGAATTGTGACGAAAGTTGAATTGTTTGTGGTTAGTAGTATTTTAGGTTTAAGAATGCTGTTGTAATTTCATATCATGTATTATTTACCGAACGTTATTTTATGAAAGTTATATGCGATTCATGTCATGAGCATGTAATTAGAAGTTTACATCTCAATTGGCATGTGCCGTTCATGCATTTAGGGAGTGAACGGTTAGAAAATGGAATTTTGGAAGAAAACATTAATGTTTTGGAAATGTTAATATTTTTTAAGAAAGGAGTGTAATACTAGTCACGAAAGATGTGAGTGGGAAATGGGGCGTGGGGGACCGGCGCACCCGACCCTACCCTCTTGGAGGGTAGGTATGAATGGAATGTTTATTGGAATGAAAACTTTTTTGAAATGTTGACCGCTTTGCGGTTCTACCGGTAGGAATGGAATCTGGTTCCAAATAAGAATTGCCCGCTACAAGCTTAGTGGCTAGGCTTACACTCTAGTGAGCTCGCGAATGAATGAAAGGAAATGGAAAGTTTTATTGTAAGTAAATTTTGAAGAGAATGTTTGTAATGAGTTTTAGAAAGGGAACGTTTTGGAAAGTTTTTCATTAAAAAGGAGAAACTCGAATTTTCACATGTAGGACATGTTCATGCATTCATGCATGAGGTCGCTTACTGGGCCTTTTAGCTCATTCCTATCCCTCACGTTTCTTTGCAGATGGTATGTGACCAGATGGGGAGAGGAGGTCGCTTGTGGGCGAACTTTGATACTGGAGGATTGGTTTCTACTTATGTATATAATAAAATTAACTTTTTAGATGTTTTTAAATCCCCGAAGTTTTTGTGGTGTTGTTTTGAATGATTTAAATAGTCTTCCGCTGTATTTACTTTTGAACAAATATCCATTAAATATTGGATTTCTAAATAGATAGATGCTTATATTATAGTAGAACGACGTAGCATTTCTGGATTAGGACGGTTCCTAATCTGGGGGTGTTAAATTTATGGTATCAGAGCAAGAGTTTTTAAAAACGATTCTGTAGACTTGAGAAGAAAATGATTTATGAAATTTTTGCAAAGTACATGGGTATCAAGCCGTTCCACAAGCTCCCTCTTTGGACCATCTGGTAAGTTTATATTTTGATTTAAATTTTCGAATGAGCTGAATGTTAAATGTTAAGTTCTATTGTGATTTGAACTCTCGAATGGGCTAAGAGCCGAATGTTGAGTTCTATCTTGGTTAAGATACTCGAATGAGTTGGATATTAACTGTTGAGTTACTCTGATTCTCAAATGAGCAGTATGTTGAGAGTTAAGTCATATTTGGACTTAATCTCTCAAATGAATTGAATATGAAGTGTTGAGTTTTACTTTGATTTAGATTCTTAAATGAGTTGTATGTTATGTGTTAAATTGGTATTTTGACTTAAATTTTTAAATGAGTAGAACGTTAAGTATCGTGATATGTCTTGGTTTTGCTTTGAATGGGGAATGACAGATAATGTTGAGAATCTTGAAGATTCATTTATACAAGAGACATTTCGTTTTATTTGTAATACCTAAATGAGATAGTAAATGTTGTTTCTTACCTATCATGAGCATAGTATAATGAATGTAAATGTGATGCCGAATTTAGGAGAAGGGATTGGTAGACTAAAGTTTTTGAGGGAAAATTTTGCTAGGACTGTGATGTTTAAGGTGTTTACAGAATAAAGTCTTTGAAGGAAATCATTTGTCGAGAATTGGGATACTTAAGTTATGTTAGGGTATTGTTTGAACTCTTAAGATGTGAAGATGTCTTGTTGAGTAAATTGTTGGCAGTTATAAGATGATTGTTGGGTTGATGGATAATCTTTGATAAGTAAGATATTGAAATTCTTTTGACAATGCTTAAGGAATTTGCCAATTAATTTGAGTAGGTTTAATATTGGATGATATAGTTCTTTAAGCAAATATTTTGCATAAGGAGAAGTAAATGGTAAGTCGTTTAGATTCCGAGATGTTGAAGGGAATTAGGAAGAAATTTGTGATTTGATTTCGGACTATAAGGTTTCGATTTTTGGCTTCTAATGGCTTTGGTTTTGATGAGAAGATCATTGTATTGAATTCTTATTTTATTGGACATTGTAAAATTTCTTCTTCAGGAAGTTGATCTCATTTTAATTGTAATTGAGGAGATTTAGTTGTTTTGAGGAAAGGAATTAGAATTCATTGGAATAAATGTGGTAGGTTGGATCTAACGTAATTTAAGAACGTGATGATGTATGTAAGCTTATCAATATATATAATTTGGTTTGTGGACCTTCTAGAATTATAAAAAGGACTAAATATGAACTATTGCGGGAAAGTTAAAGTACTATGGGGTATATAGTGTTCTCATAATATTTCAAGAACATTTTGATGTGTAGTTGGAAAAACTAGTCACACTAGTGGAATTAATGATTATGTACCTAATCTTCACAATGGGGTACACTTGTACTATTGTGAAGAAAGAGGATGAATCGATGAAATTATGCATAGACTATAGAAAGATGAACAAGGTAACAACAAGGAATAAATACCATAATCGATGATCTATTTGATCAATTCCAAGGAGCGGGATATTCTTCAAGATTTACATACGGTCTGACTATCATCAGTTGAGGGTTCGAAATGAGGACATTCCTAAGACAGCATTTCGGACTCGGTATGGGCACTACGAATTTATGGTAATGTTATACAGGTTGTCCAATGCACCTGTTACATTTATGGATTTAATGAATCGAATTTTCAAGGAATATGTAGATCAGTTCGTCATAGTATTCATCGACRATAAATTGGTGTACTCCCAATCCAAGAAAGAGCATAAGGAGCATTTGAGGATGGTACTTCAGATTCTTAGAGTCGAGAAACTCTTTGCGAAGTTTAAGAAGTGTGAATTCTGGCTTGATAGCGTGCCATTTCTAGGACATRTTGTGTCCAAGGAAGGCATTGCGGTGGATCCAAGTAAGATTGAGGCGATTCGATGATGGCCGACACCTACCAATGTGGGAGAGGTTCGTAGTTTCATTGGGTTAGCTGGTTACTATTGGAGATCGTGGAAGAATTTTCCAAATTGCTTCTCCTTTGACCCAGTTAACCAAGAAGGATACGAGATTTCTGTAGAATGCAGATTGTGAACGCAGTTTTGAAGAGCTGAAGAAACGGCTGACATCCGCTCTAGTATTGACCATTCCACAAGGTTATGAAGGGTTCCTGAATTATAGTGATGCCTCAATGAAAGGTTTGGATTGTGTCTTGATGCAACATGGTAAGGTGATTGCTTATGCCTCAAGGCAATTGAAGGAGTATGAGAAGAACTATCCAACACATGATTTGGAATTTGGCTGCCGTTATGTTTGCGTTAAAGATCTGGAGGCACTAAGTGTATGGAACAAGGTGCGAGATTTTTACCGACCATAAGAGTCTCAAATACTTCTTCACCCAAAAGAAGCTGAATATGAGGCAACGACGATGGTTGGAAACTCGTAAAAGACTATGATTGCGTAATAAACTACCACCCGGGTAAGGCTAAGGCAGTAGCTAATGCATCTAGCAAGATGAATCATGGAGCCATAGCCACTTTACGAGTCTATGAGAAACCGTTGGGGGTAGAAATTCGAAAGTTCGACTTGGAAATAGTGTCGCAAGACTTATCAAGCCATTTTGCGAATATGACTCCTGCACCCACTCTTCTTGAGAGGATAAAGGATGCACAGATGGATGACCCCGTATTGTTGACATGGCGAACCGAAGTTGCGGACGGGAAACGTTCAGACTTCGTAATCACAGTTGATGGAGCCTTACGGTATGACGACAGACTTATGGTTCCGAACGATAAGGTCTAAAGAAGAAATTTTGAGAGAAGCTCACAATACACCCAGGAAGTACGAAGATGTATCGAGATCTGAGGAAATATTCTAGTGGGTTAGCATGAGTCGTGACGTAGCGGAGCTTGTTCAACAGTGGCTGAACATCAACGACTATCTGGTTTCCTAAAAACCCTTATGATTCCAGAATGGGAATGGGAACACATTGGCATAGATTTCATAGTCGGGTTGCCTAGGAAAAAGGGGGCTATAATGCTATCTGGGAAATTGTTTATTGTCTTACGTAGTCGGCACACTTTCTGCCAATTAAGACTACTTATAGCCTAGAGAAATATGCGGAACTGTACGTGGCTGAAATTGTCAGGCTACACGGAGTCCCACTATCCATTTTGTCTGACCGGGACCTCAGGGTTCACTTCTACATTTCGAAATAGTTTGCACAAGCTATGAGTATACGAATTAAATTCTAGCAATGTTTTTCACCCACAAACTGAAATTAGATTCTAGAAGATATGTTGAGGGCTTGTGTAATTGACTTCCAAGGAATTTGGGATGAATTTCTTCCATTAATGGAATTTTTGTACAATAATAGCTATCAGGCTACCATTGGTATGGCCCCTTATGAAGCGCTTTACGAAAGAAAGTGTCAGACACCAGATCATTGGGATGAAGTGGGTGAGAGGAAATTGTCGGGTCCCGAGATAATGCAGCACACTGCAAAAGCAATTGAAAGAATTCGTCAACGGATGAGAACTGCTCAGAGTAGACAGAAGAGTTATGCGGATAGGAAGAGGAAGCCGTTGGAATTCAAAGTAGGGGACAAGGTCTTCCTAAAAGTAGCACCTATGAAGGGAATTATGAGGATTGGAATGAAGGGGAAGTTGAGCCCTCGTTTCGTTGGACCTTTTGAGATCCTCGAAAGGGTGGGCAATTCGGCTTATCGGATTGCGTTACCACCGACCCTATCAGGTGTACATGATGTATTTCATGTTTCCATACTAAGGAAATATGTTCCGGATCCCTCCCACATTCTCAGTTATGAAACATTAGTCTTCGCGAGAACCTGTCTTATGAAGAGATGCCAGTGGAAATACTAGAAAGGGAGGAAAAAGTATTGAGGAGGAAGACGATACCGTTAGTGAAAGTCCTTTGGAGGAATCATGCAGTTGAGGAAGCTACTTGGGAACGAGAAGAGAAAATGCAGGATAAGTACCCATACTTGTTAGCTGAGTACTAAATTTCGAGGACGAAATTTATTTTATGGGGTGGAGTATTGTAACACCCCGAATTTTCCTATATTTAATTTGTTAAATTTTACATAAAATTTATGTACCAACTAGGTTGGACATGTAATCGTGGGCTAAAGACTCGGCTTGGGAGTCCATTTATGTATTTTGTCGGAAGTTGGACTTTTAATGAAAGGAAGTCCGTTATGTGTAAATTACGGGTTTTGGTTAAATCTGGATGAGAAAGCCCAACGGATTGAATAAAATAAAAATAAAATAAAATAAAATAAAAGAGAAGAAAACCCTAAGAGATCCGCTTCTTCTCCACTTGACAAACCCTTCATCTTCTTCCCTTCCTGCCGCCAGTGCCGCCATTCTGCCTTTGKTGTTGAGGAATCATTCATTTCCTTCTCCTGCCGGTCGCCTCTGCTATTCTCCCTCTACCCGACCCRACACTGCTCGTCGTGGTCTTYCCTTTTCACTCCCGCAGYGCTCATTGTCAGTGCCCGATTTTCGGAGCAACGATYAGATCTGCTAGTCGTCGCCTCGRGTCAATCGCRTCTCACCGGAGATCTGCTGCGACATCCTTTCTACTGATCTGTTTCTCCGTCATCTTCCTTGCTGTTCGCAGCGCTTGGACGTAGCCCGAGCTGCCTTTGTYGTCATCTTCTTCTCCTCTGCTCGTCGACCCGCAGGACCTTCCACCGCGCTRCTAGTCCGCCATTTATGCCAGATCTAGACYCGCTTGTTGGTCGTCGACTTCTTGTGACCAGCGTTGCCGCTCRGTGCCTACTAAGATCCGAGCTCAACCAGTCCTCCTTGTCCATGTCGAGAGCTTGCTGATTTCATGCTCGTTGCGTTCGACTAGGATTCGCGCCGCTGCTCGGTTGGAGATTCGTCGCCGGAAGCTCAATCAGAAACGGATCTGCCTGAGCAGTGTCGGAGTGGCCAGAAACCAGCAGGCGCCGGCGCAAATGCAGTGAGTGCCCAGCAGCACCAGGCGCATAGCAAAGTGCCCGGTTGCCCCAGTAAGCACAGGCCAATCGCACGTGCGCCCAGTGGCGCGACGGCCAGGTGTCCAGTGGCTCAACCGCCTGGAAACGTCCAGTGCCCGATGCTCAGGCGCACCGAACGCCCAGACGGCCCAGAACATTTTGCACTCATTCCTTGAACATACGTTTCGGGATTCCATTATCGTTTCAACATCTGAATATTATGAAGTCCGAGTTGAAACACTCACACTTTATTATGAAAAATATGTCATGAGCATGTAAAAAAATACTTTAATGTGAATTCGCGGAGGAATATAGTTAGGAAGATTCACATCCGAAACTAAGGAGGTTGAAAATATAGTTAAAAGTGTTTAATAGTATAATATTACTAGAACGAAATTGAATAATAAACTTATAAAAAGCCATTAATTGGATTAATCACTAATTTACCTCAAATTGAGATAATCGAAATTAATTACATTTATATCTTCCTTTTCGGATAACTATCTAAGGTATTTTGAGGGCATAGTTGGAAGTCGGGTTGGAGGCGGGTTTATTCCCGACATAAGTAAGAACTCGTTTACGTATAAGACTTCGGGTAAGTGATCCTCTCATTCATATCATTTTTAAATAAATGAATGCGAATGCTTTTAATTATTGGAATATGTGTTATGTGGAATTTTTATGTTGACATGTGGAGTGACTAMTTTTAATTGTTGGAATGTGTTGTGTGGAATTATTATGTTGATATGTTGAATTGTGACGAAAGTTGAATTGTTTGTGGTTAGTAGTATTTTACGTTTAAGAATGCTGTTGTAATTTCATATCATGTATTATTTACCGAACGTTATTTTATGTAAGTTATATGCGATTCATGTCATGAGCATATAATTATTAGTTTACATCTCATTTGGCATGTGCCGTTCACGCATTTAGGGAGTGAACGGTTAGAAAATGGAATTTTGGAAGAAAACATTAATGTTTTGGAAATGTTAATATTTTTTAAGAAAGGAGTGTAATACTAGTCACGAAAGATGTGAGTGGGAAATGGGGCGTGGGGGACCGGCGCACCCGACCCTACCCTCTTGGAGTGTAGGTATGAATGGAATGTTTATTGGAATGAAAACTTTTTTGAAATGTTGACCGCTTTGCGGTTCTACCGRTAGGAATGGAATCTGGTTCCAAATAAGAATTGCCCGCTACAAGCTTAGTGGCTAGGCTTACACTCTAGTGAGCTCGCGAATGAATGAAAGGAAATGGAAAGTTTTATTGTAAATAAATTTTGAAGAGAATGTTTGTAATGAGTTTTAGAAAGGAAATGTTTTGGAAAGTTTTTCATTAAAAAGGAGAAACTCGAATTTTCACATGTAGGACATGTTCATGTATTCGTGCATGAGGTCGCTTACTGGGCTTTTTAGCTCATTCCTGTTCCTCACGTTTCTTTGCAGATGGTATGTGACCARATGGGGAAAGGAGGTCGCTTGTGGGCGAACTTTGATACCCAAGGATTGGTTTTCTACTTATGTATATAATAAAATTAACTTTTTAGATGTTTTTAAATTCCCGAAGTTTTTGTGGTGTTGTTTTGAATGATTTAAATAGTCTTCCGCTGTATTTACTTTTGAACAAATATCCGTTAAATATTGGATTTCTAAATAGATAGATGTTTATATTATAGTAGAACGACGTAGCATTTCCGGATTAGGAYGKTTCCTAATCTGGGGGTATTACAATAACATTTTGGCCTTTTATAATTCTAGAAGGTCCATAAACCCTATTTTATATATTGATAAGCTTACATGCGTCATTACTTCTTAAATTGCGCTAGATCCAACCTACTATATTTATTCCTATGAATTCTAATTCCTTTACTCAAAACATGTTAATCTCCTCAATTACTATTAAAATTAGAGCAAATTCTTGAAGAAGAAAATTTAACAATCTCCAAACAAAATAGAAATTCAACTCAATGATCTTCTCATCAAAAGCCAAAACCATCAAAAGTCAAAATYGAAACCTTGTAGTCCGAAATCTAATCACAAATTTGTTCTTAATTCCTTTCAGCATCTCGGAAGTCAAAACCCTTTACCTCTCCTTATGAAAATACTTTGCTTAAATAACTATCCCAATCAAAGTTAAACCTATTCAAATCAACCAACAGCTCCTTGAGCATTGTCAAAAGAATTTCAATATCTTACTTACCAAAGATTGTCCATCCAACCTAACAATCACTTTATAATTGCTCAATATTTACATAACAAGACGGTCTCACATCTTAACCATTCAAACAATACTTTAACATAGATTAAGTATCCCAATTCCTAACAAAAGATTTCCTTTAGAGATTTTATTCTACAACACCTTAAGTAYCACCTTCCTAGCAAAAAGATTTCCTTCAGAGACTTTATTCTACAAACACTTTTTCCTAAATTTGGCATCAAATTAATATTCRTTACACTTTTAATTTCATCCCGTGGATAGGTAAGAAATGACATTTACGATCCTATTTAGGTATTACAAATGGAATGTATTGCCTCTTGTCTAAATGAATCTTCAAAATTCCAAACATTATACATCATCCCCAATTCAAAGTTAAATATAGACAAGACATACTATAACACTTAACATTCACTTCATTTGAGAATTTAAATCAAAACAAAAACTTACCAGATGGTCCAGAAGMGGAAGCTTGTGGCATGGCTCGATACCTATATACTTTTCAACAATTCATAAATCATTTTCTTATCAAGTCAACAGAATCGTTTTTAAAAACCTAAGCTCTGATACCATAACTGTAACACCCCTAGATTAGGAACCTTTATCCTAACCCGAGAATGTCACCATTTACTYACTGGCACGAATTTGCGAGAGCTCAAAAGAATTTAAACAAAAATAATAAATACTTAATACAACCATCTTAATCCATAACATTCATTTACATTGACTTCAGGGTATCATAGCTTGCCTACAAGCGACCTTCTCGGCCCATCTGGTTACATATCATCTGAAATAAAAATAAGAGAAAGGAATGAGCTAAAAAGCCYAGTAAGTAAACCTCATGCATGAATGCATAAACATGTCCTACATGTCATGAAATTATAAAATTCTGCCTTTAAGATGAAAAACTTTCCAAACATTCCCTTTTCGAAAAATCTTTACAAAACCTTTCCTTCAAAATTTACTTACAGTAAAACATTCCATTTCCTTTCATTCGTGAGCTCACTAAGTGTAACGCTCAGCCATTAGGCTTGCAGTGGGCCATTCTTATTTGGAACCCGATTACATTCCTATCAGTAGTACCACAGAGCAGTTAACATTACATTTCTTTTCCTTCCATTATTTTCACCTCCAAAGAGGTGAACATTCCATTCTTCCCTACCCTTCAAGAGGGTAGGGTAGGGTGCACCGGTCCCCCATGCCCCATTTTCCATTCATATCCTTCATGGCTAGGTTCACACTCCTTTCCAAAAACTTTAACATTTTCCTGAACACGTTACAATTTATAAAACATATTCCGTTTCAAAATTTCATTTCCCAAACCATTCACTTTCTAAATGTATGACTGGCTCATGCCAGGAATGATGTAGAACACTAACTACATGCCCATGACATGAAACATATACAACTTTATATAACATATCATTCGACATAAAAGTAATACAGGATATGAATACATGTAAAATGCCACACAATTTACACACCTCAATATACAATCCCATACACAACATATTAGACCAACTAAAAGAGTTCAATTACATTCATTCATAACATTAATGAGATGTGAGGATTTACTTACATAGAACTCAGATAACAATAACACATATACGTTAATGAGAATGTGAGAGTTTACTTACTTGGAGTTCTTTACGTTAAAGGTTCTTATTTAAGGTGCAAAATGAAATCCCTTGACTGATCTCAACGTCAAGGCACTCGAAACAGCCTAATTTTGATTACAGAAAGATAGTTTATTTAGTATGATTGTCCCAACTAAGATATTCAAGGTTTATTCCAATAATGTCAATTGCCAATTATTAATCCATACTTACCACATTACCAATTATCACGTCTTTTAAGGGTACAATTTAAACTTCTTCGTTCGGGTATTGAACTTAATTTATGTTCTCCCATAATTTTACTTTAGGATATAATTTCATAGGTCATAAATTTCGATATTAATTAATAATGTATTCACCTTTAAGGTCCACAAAGTCTAAGTGTCCCGGGAGTGGTTTTGGGTTCTCGGGCATGCGATCAAGCGGCGCAGGCGCAACAGTCCTGGGGGTATGGTGGTTGGGGGTCAGGCGTCGGGCATCTCGGCATCAGTGCGCCTGGGCGCTTACTAGGCACCTGCTGCTGGGCTCTCCTAGCTCTGGAAACTGGTGAACAGCCAGCCCAAAGAAAAACCCAGCAACAGACAGCCTACAACAGGCCTGATTTAGGGGAAGCTTCTGACGTTCCGGGAAGTGGTTGACATCTACTGATGATGATGATCGAATCTGGGCAGAGCGACGGTTGGCAAGGAGCTGACTGGCCGTGCGGCAGAGCATCCGAGCAGCAGTAAGGGATACTAGATCCAGTCGAGAAGGAAGTAGATTCGGACGGCTGAGCACTATCCGTCCTCTTTCCTAGCAACACCGTTGAGCAGAGAAGAAAAAGAAGAAGATAAAGGCAAATCGGCGAAACGCTTCATCCCGAGCGGCTATTACAAACTCCGGTTGCGATCGCCCACCTCTGGCGTGCAGCAACAACAGCGGCGGCAGCGAGGAAAACGACACCGTGATCGCTTTCCAAAACRTTCGATTCTGGTCTAGATCGGTCGCTTGGTGGATTTGGAGAGCCGCAGCAGTAAGATAGGTAGCCGCAGTGATAGCCAAGTGGCGAGCAGTACGCGGCAAGGCTTGCTCGACCAGTCGCGRTTTTGAGCACGGCTATGGCAACTTCGGTCGAGCATAGAAGAAGGAGAARAAGACGAAGGATGATTTGGGCGAAGGGCTTCGTCATGAGCTCGGCAGTGGGAGGAGGGGAGAGAAGAGGGAGAGAGGAGAAAGAGAAAGGAAAGGCTGCGACGAGCGGCTATGGGTAGCCCAAGGAGAAACGGCAGTGGTGGCGGCGAGAAGAGAACAAGAATAGGCGGTTAGGGTTTGGGTGGCGGCGGCCATGGGGAGGAGGAAGAAGAARAATATTCTAGGGTTTTTCTTTTTCTTTTTAACTTGGGCCGTAGCCCAAATCATTTGGGCCTTCCCATCCGTAATTAACCTAAATCCATTAAATTAAATTCTACGGACTTTTCTTTCGATAAAAATCTAGTTTTCGACAGAAAAGCGAAGAAGCCTAACAACTCGAGCCTCTAACCAACCAAGGGTCCTAATCCAACAAACACAATGAGTACAATTAAACAATAACCACATAGAACATTATCCAACCCTAGCTGGCACGTAAATTCACACGATCAAACAAAAATTCATAAAAAGAAATCTCGGGTATTACAATGGGTCTTGATCTGAAGGACAAGTGATTTCAAAATATTGAAATCATCTAAAGATACAGTGAAATTTGGATAACAATCAAAAGTAATTGGACTAGTACAGAGACTAGACTCTATTGAACTTAATAAGGAATCATCAAAATTTAGAAATCTAGTGTCCCTAAGAACAGCTAAGATTGAGGTATTTAGACCCTCTTTTGTGAGAGGTTTAATACCAATCTGGACAAGTCCTATGTGAAAGTACTTGTAATTTCTAGATCGGTGTTTTTCTAGGGATTTAGAAGAAAGAAGATGAAGAGATTCAAAAGSTTTAGAAATTGAATATCTTGTTCTTCAGTTTTATAATATAATCAAATTTAAAAAGATTAAAAACAAATTTATAAACATGATCTTTAGAAATCTTCGAAATAGTCCAATTATCAATTGATTTTTCAAAATCCKCTATAATTAATTCTTCRRAATTTATCATCATCTTATGATCTTCAGCAGTAGATCTAGACACAGAACTACTCRATGAGGTAGATCTCTTAAAGAGATTCTCCATCTCAAGGTATTTCTAGATAGATCGAAATCAGATCTGGCTACCAACTTCCTGCCGTGCTGACGGGTGTCATGCCTTCCTCAGCTTACTCTATAGAGCTCTTATGCAAAAAACACTCACCAAAACTAATTAGATCTACCCAGATATACCAAGATCTGGATAGTCTCAGCAAGAAGAACATACGCCATCTCATGGCTCTGATACCATAAGACAATGGAACCAGCTATCCYAAAAGCTTAAGCTGTTAGGATACRGCACTCCATTGCTTATAAGCCTCAGGATCCCCCAAGTCCCATCCYGCTTCCGCAAGGCGCACTGGACCCAGTACATCAGGACTACCTATTCCCCTCTTACCTGACGGGACCATGTCTTACTGCCTCACATGGGCCTTACTGTGCTGACCAACGCCAGTGGAGTTTCAAACTTGCGACCTCCACGGTGGGATTCAAACTTGGGTTGGCTCTAATACCATAAGACAATGGAACCAGCTATCCCAAAAGCTTAAGGTGTTAGGAGATGGCACTCTATTTCTTATAAGCCTCAGGATCCCCTAAGTCCCAACCYCGAGTCCGCAAGGCGCACTGGACCAAGTACGTCTGGATTACCTACTCCCCTCTTACTTGGTTAGACTTACGTCTTATTGCCTCTACACGGGCCTTATTGCACTTACCAATGCCAATGGGGTTTCGAACGCATGACCTTCATGGATTGGCATTTATAAGGATTCAAACTTGGGTTAGCTCTGATACCAAATATGCACACCAAGATCGAAAGATGGCCGATAAATTCACAGAAGAATGATTAAAGAAGATAGAGTAGGAATCAAGCTGATAGAAGGAGTATTCTTAGATTTCTAAGAATCAGAGTTTATAAAAACAAACAAATAAAAAATCAAGAATTTAAACAAATGAGGCGGTAGAACCGGTCAAGCAGGAATTTAATTGAACAAACAAACAAAYAAGGAATTTAAAGATGCATGAAGCAGGAGGCAGAGCCTTTCATATGCATGTAAGAAATCATATAAAATTGAATTTGGAATTTACATATATAATTTGATAACAGAAACTATAAGTAAGAAAACTTACTTATAAAATCTGGTGATACAATTCTGTGATATGATCCTCGGAAGAGATCTACAGAATGGAGGGAGAGGGGAGGATGAGAGGGAATTCTCCCTATGGGATTTCCTTCCTCTATTTTGCCTCCCTTATCAATAGAGGAGAAGCCTCCTTATATAGATATCAGGAGGGAGATTTCTATAGTGTTTGAGTGAGCATTACAGTAAAAAATCGAGAGCACTACAGTATATAGTGTAGTGCTACAGTGTCCAGTGAATTTTGAACAGTGTTTACAATAATTTTTCTACTGTAGAGTGCTACAGTACTCTATGTATTTCTAATGGTATTTCTATGAAGTCTTCTACTGCTTCAATTGAGTAGATCAGCTTTGTCTGTTGCTGCTGATGTCGCCGAATCTTCGGATGACACTGCTTGGGATTTAGATGAAGATGGGGCATACTGCAATAGGAGCTGCTGCATTTCTTCTGGGGATTTGGCTGCTGTAAGTTTTACTGCTAGCCAAGATTTTTCTATAAGGAATTCTGTAACACCCCTAGATTAGGAACCTTATCCTAACCCTGGAATGTTACGTCAATCCACTCGCAAATAAACAACTATCATTTAAAAATCAACATTTATTTAAAAATAAAGACAACAGAAGTTTCAACAATTTAAACCATTCAAAAATGAAAATAGCAGAAGTTTCAAGAATTTAAACCATTAAAAAATGATACACATTATTACATAAATCGATTCGAAAACCAATTCTCGGGTATCATAGCTCGCCCACAAGCGACCTCCTCGCCCTATCTAGTTACATATCATCTGAAATGACACATAAGAAAAGGAATGAGCTAAAAAGCCCAGTAAGTAACCTCAATGCATGAATGCATCAACCTGTCCTACATGCCATGAAATTATAAAATTTCACCTTTAAATAAAAACTACTTTCCAAACATTCCTTTTCAAAATCTTATTACAAAACATTTCCTTCAAAATTCACTTACAGTAAAACATTTCATTTCCTTTCATTCATGAGCTCACTAGAGTGTAACGCCTAGCCATTAGGCTGCAGTGGGCCATTTATTCTTTGGAACCCGATTACATTCTCTTTCTATACTTTTCCTTTTTCTCTTCACCTCCCAGAGGTGAATCATTACCTCCCTCCCAGAGGGTCGGTTCGGGTGCGCCAGTCCCTACGCCCCATTTCCCACTCACATCCTTCATGGCTAGGATTACACTCCTTTCCAAAAACTTTAACCTTTTCAACACTTCACCTTTTCCTTTAAAATTCCATTTCCTAAACCCTTATCTTCTAAGTGTGTGAAAGGCTCATGCCAAATGTGATGTAGAATTCTAACTACATGCTCATGACATGAAACACATACAACCTTATGTAATATAACGTTCAACAAATAGCACAGGATATGAAACATAATAGCATAATAACACATTCTTTAACATAAAAGTGCTACTAGATACAAACACATTAACATTCTTCATAATTACACACATCAACATAGAATCTCATACAACACATATTAAAGCAATTAAAAGCATTCAATTTCATTCATTTATAATGTTAATGAAATGGGAGGATTACTTACCCAGAGTCCTCTATGTAAATAGGTTCCTACTTAAATTGTGAAGTGAACTCCTTCAATCGATCTCAACGTAAGGCCTCGAAATGACATAGTTGATTACAGAAAGAGGGTCTACTTAGTTCGATCGTCCCAACTTAGGTATTATGTGTTTTAATCCAAAAATGTCCYTTATTAATTATTAATCCATTCTTATTTCCCACGTTACCAATTATCATGTCTTTTTAATGTTATAATTTAAATTCCTTAGCTCGGATATAAATCTAACTATGTTCTCTTATCAATTCACTTTAGGGCATAGTTATGTACAAGTCATAAATTCAATGTCAAGTGTTAACGTTTTCACCTTTAAGTTCACGATATCCAAATGTCTCGAGAATGGCAATAGGTCCTCGGGCGTGCGTGCTAGCATCTGGGCGTCGGTGCGCCTGGGCGCTTGGCACTGGCATTGGCACTGGCACTGGGCGCCTCTAACCAACTAAGGGTCCTAATCCGACATACATGAAAATTTCGCACTTATTAACATACAATTAAAACAATAACCACATAGAATATTATCCAACCCTAGTTGGCACACAAATTCACACGATCAAATAAAAATAAAAATTAATAAAAAGAAATCTTGGGTATTACAAAAAGTGTTTGATTTCCACCGATCCACATATTTCCAAAATAGTTTGATAATAAATCAGGTTTTTCAAGGATGAACTGGTTTATAAAAACCAATTYTGTCCAAAAAGTTTTTGAACAGTTTTAAAAGGGGAGGGTTAATAAAAAGATTTTTTAATAGAAATAATAATTTGAAAAAGGAATTTTTTAATAAAGGGGGTTGATGCCTTAGTAGATTTCTCAACTAAGGTATCATCCTTGATATTAGCCGGAGCCATAATCTTCTATGTGGTTTGCCTGTGTTGGGAGAACTCAATGATAGATGCCACTTGGAAGAATGGTGGAATTTTGAATAATGTCCACCATTTGATTTGGAATTTTCTTTGAATAATAGGGATTTCTACTGAGGAGTTATATTCTAAATACCAGGAAAGAACCCATGGTAGATAGAATTTTGTGTGGAATAGGGGCAACATCTCGAATTGGGATTCTTCTGGGACTRGTTTGTAGTGGGATTTGAAGGTATTGAAAGCTGCCGTTATACAGGATTTCTGGTTGAGCCATTCTTTGGTAGTGCCGAAGAGGGGAGTATAAGAGGGAATTCTCTCTATAGGATTTCCTTCCTCTATTTTGCCTCCATTCTGTAGATCTCTTCCGAGGATCAGACCACAGAATTGTATCACTAGATTTTATAAGTAAGTTTTCTTACTTATATTTTCTATTATCAAATTATATATATAAATTCCAAATTCCATTTTATTTGATTTTTTACATGCATATGGAAGGCTCTGTTTCCTGCTTTATGCATCTTTAAATTCCTTATTTGTTTGTTTGTTCTATTTAAATTCCTGCTTGGCCGATTCTACCGCCTTATGTGTTTAAATTCTGTAATATTTATTGTGATTATTAGCTGTTTACTTTTATAAACGTTGATTCTTAGAAATTTAAGAATACTCCTTCTATCAACTTGATTCGTTCTCTATCTTCTTTAATCATTCTTCTATGAATTTATCGGTCATAGATCACCCTAGAAATAGATCCTTCTAGCATTTGATAGTTATGGGTCTTGATCTAACTCCRAAATCCATCCAATGGAAGGATATCCAACTTTCAGATGAATGGATCTTACAAGGAGCAACTCCTCCTACAAATTACTAGATTAGATTTAGAGAGATCTGTTTGGAGCAGAAGGATTAAGCTTGCCCTGGCATTTCACCCAAGATTCAGGTGATAAAATATTTAAAATTTTAAATGTGAAATATGTAGGATGCTGGTGGGTTTTTTCTAAGAAAAAGTGTTTGATTTCCACCAATCCACATATTTCCAAAATAGTTTGATAAAAATCGGGGTTTTTAAAGGATGAACAAGTTTATAAAACYAATTTGTCCAAAAAGTTTTTGAACGGTTTTAAAAGGGGAGGGTTCATAAAAATATTTTTTAATAGAAACAATATTTTGAAAAAGGAATTTTTTAATAAAGGGGGTTGATGCCTTGGTAGATTTATCAACTAAGGTATCATCCTTGATATTGGAGATACATTGTGAGGTACCCCTGGATTGAATTTGTTGACTCTGTTGACTCATAGCGGGGACTATTGCCTTGCCTTTGTCAGAAGAGCTCGTCTGGAATTTGGAGAGTAATTCCTGAAATTCTCTGAAATTTGCAAGTATTTCCATCAACACCTAGGATGGAATGCTGGGAATTGGCCCTGATTGCTGACTAGAATTTTGAGGCTTTTGTTTTTCTCTTCACATATTTCTTACCAAGATTTCTTTTGAACAATCGGCATTTTGGAGGTTTTTTCTGGGGTTTGTGGGATCGCTCCCTCACGCTGAGGTGTTTCTCTTAATTTTCGGGGTGGCATTCTGTAAAAATTCTTGTGTGAGAAAATCAGGAACGAAATTTGTATCTCCTTTGATAAATTCAATATCAAAGTCAAATACATTCAGGATCCCTCCAAGTCCCAACCCCGGGTCCGCAAGGCACAGGATTACCTAATCCCCTCTTACCCAGCTGGACTTACCTCTTACTGCCTCTACACGGGCCTTACTGCGCTTACCAATGCCAGTGGGGTTTAAATGGTTTAGTTGTTTCTAAATCCAAGATGTCTATTTTTCAGATAAAAGTCTCGCTATAGGGAAAGCCAAGAAAGGCACGGGACCCGTCAGCATGGCATCAAGTTGGTAGCCAGATCTGATTCTGATCTATCTAGAAATATCTTGAGATGGAGAATCTCTTTAAGAGATCTACCTTTTCGAGTAGTTCTGTGTCTAGATCTACTGCTGAAGATCATATTAAGTTCAATCGAGTCTAGTCTCTGTACTGGTCCGATTACTTTTGATTGTTATCTGAATTTCACTGTATCTTTTGATGATCCCAATATTCTGAAATCCCTTGTCCTTCAGATCAAGACCCATAACTATCAAATGCTAGAAGGATCTATTCCTATAGCTTTAATGTATATGGTACATTATAAAGCCATGCAATCTGCCTTTGCAACAAAGGCCAGATGCCAGAGCAAGAAAGGTGAAACTCTCCTGCTCYAAACAGATCTCTCTAGATCCAATCTAGCGATTCCAAAATCCATCAAATGGAAGGATATCCAACTTCCAGATGAATGGATTTTAGAAGGAGCGACTCTTCCTAGAAATTTAGTTCAATCCCTTCCAAACACTGAGATTAGAAACATCAAAATAGCTTACCATCTAGCAAAAATTTGTTTTGATGCAAGATTTTGAACATCTTTTTGCAAAATTTCTTTGGCAGATTTACAATCTATACGTAATAAAAAWTTTTGGTTTAATAAATCATTTTGAAATTTTTGAATGCACAAGACAATGCTCAGAATTTCTTTTTTAATTGTTGAATAGGATTTTTGGGTTTCATTCCAATGTCCAAAAGTAAATCGAACAACGGATTCTTTCCCATTTAATAATTGTTTAAGGATTCCACCATAACTAATTTCAGAGGCATCAGTTTCAACAATTTTAAACAAAAAAGGATCAGCAATATGCAAACAAGGAATTTCAATAACAAAGGATTTAATCTCTTTAATTAATGTAGTATGTGCATCTGTCCAAGGGACGGGATTTTTCTTTAATTTGGCATGCAAAGATTTAGCAATTCAAATAATAATAGGTATGAAATCCACCACATAATTCAAACTGCCTAAAAATCTTTGCAACTGATTTTTATCAACGATTTTATCAGGAAATTTAGAGGTAAATAACAATGATCTTTCGATAGGTGTTATTGTACCTTTAGAGATATAATGTCCTAAAAATTGGACTTTTGTCTGACAAATAGACATCTTGGATTTAGAAATGATTTGCTTGGATTTTATGAGAAGTAGAAAGTGAATGCCACTAAGGGATTTTCTTAGACGAAGTTGTAATAGGTTGAAATAGATGAAAAAATGATTATTTTTACTTGGATATTTTTCTATTGAAACTCAGTTTTTATAGAACCGTTTGAAAACTGATTGATGTTTCTAATCTCATTGTTTGGAGGATTGACACTAAATTTAATAAGAGGAGGTTGCCTCCTTCTAAGATCCATTCATCTAGAAGTTGGATATCCTTCCACTGGATGGATTTTTCATTTGGATCTGGAATTTTTCTCTGAATAATAGGGATTTTTATTGGAGGCGTTTATATTCTAAATATCAGAAAGAAAACCACTGCGGTTGATAAGCACAGTAAGGCCGCGTGATCCTTTTATGAACCTCGCCTTTTTCGAAAGAAGAAGAGAATCTCTTAAAAATCCTCCTTGTTAAACCATTTCTTATCTTTGTTCCAGTGTAAACATTAAGAGGACAATAAATTAATTACCTCTAAATTTCTTGATAAAATCATTGATAAAAAATCATTGCAAAGATTTTTAATAGTAGTTTGAATTATGTGGTGGATTCATACCCCAACATTATATTACTATAGCAAAACTTATATCCAATACGTTTCAATGTATTCCTTAAGGCTGTTAAGACGAATGAAGCTAGTAAGCTAATGGTCCAACTATTTTCAGATGCCGTGTCATACCAAAATATGACCACCAAGATCGGAAGATGCCGATAAATTCACAAAAGAATAATTAAAGAAGATAGAGAAGGAAATCAAGTTGATAGAAGGGGAGTATTCTTAAAATTTCTAAGAATCAACATTATAAAAGTAAACAGATAATAATCACATTAAAGGAATCAGTGATATAATGTCCTAAAAATTGGACTTTTGTCTGACACAATAGGGACATCTTGGATTTGAAATGATTTGCTGGATTTTATGAGAAGTAGAAAGTGAATGCACTAAGGGATTTTCTTAGACGAAGTTGTTTAAATAGGTTGAATAGATGAAAAATGATATTTTACTTGGAATTTTTCTATTGAAACTCAGTTTTATTAGAACCGTCTGAAAACTGATTTGATGTTTCTAATCTCATTGTTTGGAGGATTGAACTAAATTTATTAGAGGGTTGCTCCTTCTAAGATCCATTCATCTTGGAAGTTGATATCCTTCCACTGAGATGGATTTCCATTTTGATCTGAATTTCTTGAATAATAGGGATTTTTACTGAGGCGTTATATTCTAAATATCAGGAAAGAACCCACTGGCGTTAATAAGCACAGTAAGGCCCGTGATCTTTTATGAACCCTCGCCCTTTTCGAAAGAAGAAAGAAATCTCTTAAAATCCTCTTTGTTAAACCTTTTCTATCTTTGATTCCAGTGTAAAAACCATTAGAGACAAATAAATTAATTACCTCTAAATTTCTTGATAAAATCATTGATAAAAATCAATTGCAAAGATTTTTAGGTAGTTTGAATTATGTGGTGATTTCATACCCAACATTATATTACTATAAGCAAAAAAACTATATCCTAATACCGTTTCAATGTATCCTTAATGCTGTTAAGACCGATGAAGCTAGTAAGCTAATGGCCAACCTATTTCAGATGCCGTGTCATACCAAATATGACCACCAAGATCGGAAGATGGCCGATAAATTCACAAAAGAATAATTAAAGAAGATAGAGAAGGAATCAAGTTGATAGAAGGAGTATTCTTAAATTTCTAAGAATCAACATTTATAAAAGTAAACAGATAATAATCACAATAAATATTATGGAATTTAAACACATAAGGCGGTAGAACAGGCCAAGCAAGAATTTAAATAGAACAAAGAAACAAACAAGGAATTTAAAGATGCATGAAGCAGGAGACATAGTCTTCCATATTCATGTAAAAAATCAAATAAAATGGAATTTCGAATTTATATATATAATTTGATAAYAGAAAATATAAGTAAGAAAACTTAATTATAAAATTTGGTGATACAATTCTGTGATCTGATCCTCGAAAGAGATCTACAGAATAGAAGGAGAGGTGAGTATGAGAGGGAATTCTTATGGGATGAAGCAGGAGGCAGAGCCTTCCATATGCATGTAAGAAATCATTAAATGAACTTCATTTAGATCCAGAAATTTATGAAAAAATTACAAATATTCTTGTTGATTCAGATTCTGATTCCAGTCATTCTACATCCTCATGTTCTGAAGAAGCCCTCCAGGTTGATGAAATTCACACTTCATCATCTTCTAAGACCTCTGATTCTTCTAAATATTCTTTAAATGTTCTTACCAAAGAACAAGAAACCCTTTTACAAAGTGTTAAATATATCTCTGATCCYGTTTTGCAACAACAATATTTAGAAAAAAATTTTGAGTTCGATTTTTTATGAAAACCCCTTCAAAAACCTTTTATTTTACCGTCCACTTCTAYAAACACTTATGATTTAACAAATATTCTTAAAAAATCCAAAAAAGAATCTTCTGTTTCGATTTTCAGCCTCCAACAGGAAATTAAAATTATTAAACAAGAAATAAAAGATTTAAAAGAAAAATAAAAATAAGATTCTGCTGTTATCCAAATTCTTCTTTCAAAACAACATAAAAGTTCCTCATCTGATTCTGAAAATGATGAACCTTTAGAGCTTCCAAGCCAAATAGAAAATATTAATAAAATTCCTCCTGATTTCTTATATGTCCTTAGGAAAATCATATCTCAGAAATACCTTATACATATTACTTTGAAATTCTCTTATGATTATATTATAGATACTATTGCCATATTTGATATCGGTGCAGATTTGAACTATATCAAAGATGGTTTAGTACCTAGGAAATTTCAAGAATCTATAAATAGTAGATTATCAGCTGTTAACAATTCCAAGCTCCATGTCAAATACAAGACTAARGCTTCTATCATCCATTCTAATATCTCTATCAAAACTCTATTTGTGGTAGTTAATGATATTTGTCATCCAGTGATCTTAGARACTCCCTTCCTAACCTTAACAACACCCTACAAGGTAAAGATASAATGAAATTTGGATAACAATCAAAAGTAATCGGACCAGTACAGAGGCTAGACTCGATTGAACTTAATAAGAAATCATCAAAATTTAGAAATCTAGTGTCCCTAAGAATAGCTAAGATTGAGGTATTTAAACCCTCTTTTGTGGGAGGTTTTATACCAATCAGGATAAGTCYTATGTGGAGGTACTTGTAATTCCTAGATCGGTGTTTTTCTAGAGATTTAGAAGAAAGAAGATGAARMGATTCAAAAGGTTTAGACAATTGAATATTCTGTTCTTTAGTTTTTATAATATAATCGAATTTAAAAAGATTAAAAGCAAATTTTATAAACATGATCTTTAGAAATCTTCGGAATAGTCCAATTATCAATTGATTTTTCAAAATCCTCTATAATTAATTCTTCGAAATTTATCATCATCTTGTAATCTTTAGCAGTAGATCTAGACACGATCTATCTAGAAATACCTTGATCGTGTCCAGATCTACTGCTAAAGATCATAAGATGATGATAAATTCTGAAGAATTAATTATAAAAGATTTTGAAAAATCAATTGATAATTGGACTATTCCGAAGATTTCCAAAGATCATRTTTATAAATATGCTTTTAATGTTTTTAAATCCGATTATAATATAAAAACTAAAGAACAGGATATTCAACTGTCTAAACCTTTTGAATCTCTTCATCTTCTTTCTTCTAAATCTATAGAAAAACACCAATCTATGAATTACAAGTACCTTYACATARGACTTGTCCAGAATGGTATAAAACCTCTCACAAAAGAGGATTTAAATACCTCAATCTTAGCTGATCTTAGGAACACTAGATTTTTAAATTTTGATGATTCCTTATTAACTTCAATCAAGTCTACTATCTGTACTGGTCCGATTACTTTTGATTGTTATCCAAATTTCACTGTATCTTTAGATGATTCCAATATTCTGAAATCCCTTGTCCTTCAGATCAAAACCCACAACTATCAAATGCTAGAACGATCCATTCCTATAGCATTGATGTATTGGGTAYATTATAAGGCCATGCAATCTGCCTTCGCAACAAAGGCCAGATGTCAAAGCAAGAAAGGTGAAAACCTGATGTTCTAAATAGATCTCTCTAGATCCAATCTAGTGATTCTAAAATCCATCTAGTGGAAGGATATCCAACTTCCAGATGAATGGATCTTAGAAGGAGCAACTCCTCTTACAAATTTAGTTCAATGCCTTCCAAACACTAAGATTAGAAACATCAATCAGGTTTCAGATAGTTCTATAAAACTGAGTTTCAATAGAAAAAATCCAAGTAAAAGGTTCTCAGATCGTCAATCTGAAACCAAGAACAGAGGGCTAGGAAGGATTTCCCAGATCCCTTCGGTCATAGATCAGGTATTCTACATCAAATACACCTACAACTTCTAGAAATTCCTTTCACAAAGCTAATTGTTCTTCTGAAATTCCTAAACCGATTTACTCTAAATCCCCTTCTGGTAGTGAACGTACTAGTCCTTTATTTTTTGCTATTACTAAAAATGCCCAACATGAATTAAATATGATTTCAAAAGATTTTCAATTAGATAAAAATATATTCCATAATGATTTTTATTCAAATGAAAATTCTGATAAAAGAAATTGGTTCTTTCAAAAATTCCTTTCTGAAAGAAAATAAATCCAGGAAAAATATTATGATTTTGTCATTTCCAATAAATTACACATCTTATTTTTTGATTGGTTTGAAATTTACTATATTATTTCAAATAAAATTAAATATTCCTTTTCATCTATTCAACCTATTACTACTCCGTCTAAGAAAATCCCCGACTGGCAATCACTTTCTACTTCTCATAAAATCCAAGCAAATCATCCACCTCTTCATGCTATAAAAATAGATCATCTACGAAAATCTGTAGAAGCTTTTCCTTACAAAACTCCAGCAGATGATGTTCTTCAAAACACCAAGAACACTATTACTCAAAATAACTTTACAAATACACATTTGAATACCATCAGAAAATAACTCGATAGGATTGAAAACTCTCTACCAATAATTTCTTAAAAAACTATTATTTTTTATTCCACTTCTTAGAAAGAAGAAAAGAAATCTCTTAAAAATCCTATTTTTAAACCATTTTCTATCTCTGATTCCACTGTAAAAACCATTAGAGACAATAAGTTAGAAATTTCTAAAGCAATCCAGGATCAATTGAGTCGTATAGACTTATCCTCTGCTTCTAGTAAAATCATTCCAGATTCTACTTCTGAATCCAAAAAGATTAACGTCTTAGAAGAAAATTCTTCTTCTTCAAACGCTAATCAAATATTGGAACAATTCCAACCCAAATCCACATTGATTCCTAGTATCAATCCCATGACTTGGCAGTTATCCATCATCCCTGTTCCAAATTCCCCTATTGCTCTGGATATTACGATAGCAAAACCCATATCCCAATACCGTTTCAATGCCTCATCTGTCTATGATTGGAACATAGACAATTTATCTGATTATCAAATCATCAGCTTCCTCCAGCAGATGACAATGGCAGCAAATGCCTATAAAACCCAGATAGGAATCGAGGATAGAGCTATAACTGAGCTCCTTATCGCCAGTTTCTCTGGCCAATTAAAAGGTTGGTGGGATTACTATCTCACTTCTCAATAGCGGCAAGATATCCTTAATGCTGTTAAGACCGATGAAACTGGTAACTTCATCGTAGAAGCCAATGGCCAACCTATTTCAGATGCCATGCCAACCCTAATCCTTTCTATCTCCCTCCATTTCATTGGAGATCCATCACATCTAAAGGACAAAATGAAGAATCATTGTCCAATCTTAGATGCCGAAAACTTAGTGAATTCCAACATTACAAAAATACTTTGTTAACTAGGTTTATGCTTAGGGAAGATAGCAATCAACCCTTTTGGAAAGAAAAATTCCTTGCATGTAACACCACCAGATTCAGAACTGTCCTAAATTGAAAATATTACATCACTCTACTCTCAAATAATCAACTATCCATTTAAAACTCAACAAGACCCAAAAGAGTTAAAAATGTGTTTTAACAATTCCTCACTATCCCAATATTTATTCAAAACAAAAATTGCGGTAACCTCAAGAATTTAAACTATTCAAAAAAAATACTTAATAGTAAGYGGAAACTACTCAAGTGGACAATTATCTTACTACATAAAATTTATTTAAAACACGTTCCAGGGTATCATAGCTTGCCCATAAGTGACCTCATCGCCCCATCTGGTTACACATCATCTGAAATGAAAAATAAGAGAAAGGAATGAGCTAAAAAGCCCAGTAAGTAAACCTAATGCATGAATGCATAAATATGTCCTTTTAAATGAAAACTTTCCAAACATTCCCTTTTCACAATCTCTTTACAAAACATTTTCTTCAAAATATATAGCTTTTAAAACATTCCATTTTCATTTCATTTGTGAGSTCACTGAGTGTAATGCTTAGCCACTAAGCTCTGCAGTGGGCCATTCTTATTTAGAACCCAATTTCATTCTCACTGGTAGAACCGCAAAGCAATTAATATAACATTTCTTTTCCTTCCATACTTTCACCTTCAAGGAGGTGAACATTACATTCTTCCCTACCCTCCAAGAGGATAGGGCCGGGTGCGCTAGCCCCCCATGCCCCATTTCTCACTCACATCTTTTGTGGCTAGGTTTACACTCCTTTCYGAAAACTTTAATATTTTTCAAAACCYTAACATTTTCCTTTAAAATTCCATTTCCTAAACCATTCACTTTCTAAATGTGTGAATAGCTCATGTCAGAAGTGATGTAGAATCCCTAACTACATGCCCATGACATGAAATGCATACAATCATATATATCATATCATTCGATAAATAGTACAAGATATGAAACAGTATATAACATATCATTCGACGTAAAAGTAATACAAGATATGAACACATATAACATTCCACACAATTTACACACCTCAACATACAATCCCATATACAATATATTAGAGCAACTAAAGGAGTTCAATTACATTCATTCATAACATTAATGAGATGTGAGGATTTACCTACCCGGAATCCTTTACATTAAGGGGTTCTTACTTAAATTGTGAAGTGAACTCCTTCAACTGTTCTCAACGTAAGGCCTCGAAATGACCTAGTTGTGATTACAAAAAGAAATTMTATTTAGTTCGATCGTCCCAACTTAGATATTATGTGTTTAATCCAAGAATGTTCTTTATTAATTTATARATCCATATTTAGTTATCATATTATCAAATATCACATTTTTAAGGGTACAATTAAACTCCTTAGCTCGGGTATAAAACTATTCTATGTTCTCCCACCAATTCACTTCAGGGCAAAATTATGTACAAGTCATAAATTCCAATAACAAGTGTTAACGTTTTCACCTTTAAGTTTGCGATATCCAAGTGTTGCGGAGCGGTATTGGGTTCCCAGGTGTGTGCTCAAGTGGCACACACAATAGCGTCTGGTGCTGCTGGGCGCCCGATGCCTGCTGGCACTAGGCAAGCTCCGACACTGCTCCGGCAATTTTGTTTCTAATCAAACTTCTGGCGATTGGTTGATGACAAGGGACCACAAATCTAAAACCGACGATGCGAGCAGCAAGGACAGAGAGCAAAGTGACGGCCAACGGCAAGAGTTTTGGATTCAGTTGAAGAGAAAAACTACTGAGCAGAGAAGAAGAAAAAGATGACAACGGCAGAACTAGCAAATAGTGTTTTGCAAATTTGGTCGTCCGGAGAATGAGAAAAAATGACGACGGCAGATCTGGTGAGTSTCTGAGTCGTGTAGATCCRGTCGCGTAGAGAAGAAGAAGAAGACGAAGATGGCTTACCAGATCTGGAGGTGCGGATCGCATGCTTCTGGCGAACGTTTTGGTCGGCAATGGCACGGACCATAGATAGTCGATCCGAACCCGAGAGCCAGAGAGGGAAGTCGAAGAAGAGACATGGAGCGGTCTATTTAGCTCAACCGGACCGGACGGTCTCCTAGCGTGCGCCTCACAGCAACTTCGAGCAAGTGGTTAGCCTCAGCGACGGGCACTGCGAGCGGCGTCCTTCGAGCAGCTGCATGGTCTGGTGCGGCGAGCGGCCTGCCGATCACAAACCACAACAAGTAGCGGCCACTTCAAGCGTCGGCAGTGGAAGAAGGGAAGAGAGAAGAAGGAGCAAGGAAAAGCCACGACGAGCGGCGTCAGGTCAGGCGAAATGAGAAGCAGCACGACGGCGGTAGCGGCTTAAGGTTACGTTAGGAAGAAGATGGGTTTTTCCTTTTTTTTTTAAATTTTATATTTTGGGCCGTAACCCATACCCTTCGGGCCTTCCCATCCAAATCTAACCCAAAATCCTTAAATTAAATATAACGGGCTTCTTTTCGATAAAAAACCCAACTTCCGACTAAGAAATAAATAGGCCCACGAGTCSAGCCTTTAACCAATCAATGACTCTTATTCGACACGGACAATATTTTCGTACSTATTAAACATGCTATTTCAAAATACTAATCACATATAAAATTTTCAACCCTAGTTGGCACACAATTTCATGCAAAATTAAACAAAATCAATAAAGGAAAAATTTCGGGTATTACATTACAGGTCTACCCTTTTGGGAAGATAGCCACCCASCCCGTGTTACTATTGATCGACCAGAGCGAGATAGGATGCCTGGTCTCRTTGGGAGCTAACTAGGTCTGTGTATTMTGTTGTCGAACTCCACTGTAGGCGGTGACATCGACCTGGTCATGCCCTCCGAAACGCCGAGCCACCGATCCAAACTAGAAGCGGAGGTTCTGGAAAGAGATCGATGTGTTGTCTTCCTCGCTTGCTGCTGCTGTTGTTGCGACAACGTGTTGCTGCAYGCTAGAGGTGTGCGATCGCAACCGAAGTTTGCCATAGCCACTCAAAACGAAGCGGTTCGCCACCAAAATCTACCATCTCTTCCCTCTTCTTCCTCCTTTCGCGACCTGATCTGGACATCCGCACTATTGCACTACTCGCTCGACCTCTGGGTTGCTGGGCATCGTCCATCCTCGGCTATTCGCCGCCTTCGTCCCGCCTTGAAAGGGTGTTCAGACTAGCGACAGTTTGGGGGTTGGATTCTTGCTGGCTGTTTGCYGGCTTCCAGCACTAGGCGCTCCGTGCCTAGGTGCCAGCGCTAGAGCCAGCGGGCACCCAGTGCCCAGTGCCAGGCGCCCGGCGCCCGGCGCCCAGTACCCAACGCCCAGGTGCCCGACGCCCAGATGCCTAGGGCTGTTGTACACGCCCAAGAACCCATTACCACAGACACTTGGATTTTGTGGACTTAAAAGGTGAAAATATTATTAATTAATATTCAAATTTATGACCTATGAAATTATATGCTAAAGTAAAGTTGTGGAAGAACRTAGATTAGGTTTAATACCCGAGCTAAGGAGTTTAAATTGTACCCTTAAAACACATGATAATAGGTAATGTGGGAACTAAGAATGGATTAATAATTGGCAAATGACATTGTTGGAATAAACCCTGACTATCTAAGTTGGGACAATCATACTAAATACACTATCTTTTTGTAATCAAAATTAGGTCGTTTCGAGTGCCTTAACGTTGAGAACGGTCGAAGGATTTCATTTCGCGACTTGAATAAGAACCCTATAACRTAAAGGACTCCGGGTAGGTAAACTCTCACATTTTCATTAACGTATATGTGTTGTTGTAATAATTAAATTGCTCTTAGACTAATTGAATATGTATTGAATCTGAGTTTTATGTAAGTGAATTCTCACATTCTTATAAACATATATGTGTTGTGGTTATAATTGCTCGTACGTGAAGTAAATGTGTATTGAGTCAGAGTTCTAGGTAAGTGAATTCTCAGATTGTTATTAACGTATATATGTGATTGTTATTAAATATGAGTTCTAAGTAAGTAAATTCTCACATCTCATTAATGCTTATGAATGGAGGTAATTGAATTCTTTTAGATGGTTTAATGCATTGTGTATAGGATTGTATTATGAGGTGTGTTAATTGTGTGGAATGTTTAATGTGTTTAATATCCTGTACTGTTTTTATGTTGAATGATATGTTATATACAGTGGTTTACATTTCATATCATGGGCATGTAGTTAGTGTTATACATCATTCCTAGCTTGAGCCATTGATACATTTAGATGTGTATGGTTTAGGAAATGAAATTTTAAAGGAAAATGTTGAYGTTTTCGGATAGGAGTGTAAACCTARCCATGAAATATGTGAGTGGGAAATGGGGTGTGGGGGACCAGCACATCCAACCCTACCCTCTTGGAGGGTAGGGAAGAATGGAAGGTTCACCTCTTTGGAGGTGAAAAGATGGAAGGAAAAAGAAATGTAATATTAACTGCTTTGCGGTTCTACCGGTAGGAATGGAATCCGGCTCCAAATAAGAATGGTCCACCGCAAGCTTAGTGGTTAAGCGTTACACTTAGTGAGCTCACGAATGAAATGAAATGGAAYGTTTTACAAATTATAAATTTTGAAGAAAAGGTTTGTAAAGAGATTTTRAAAAGGAAATGTTTGGAAAATTTTCGTTTAAAAGGTGAAATTTTATAATTTCATGACATGTATGACATGTTTATGCATTCATGCATGAGGTTTGCTTACTGGGTTTTATAGCGCGTTCCATTTCTCTCATTTTGCATTTCAGGTGATGTGTAGCCAGACGATGTGAGGAGGTCGCTTGTGGGCAAACCAAGATACCCTGAAGTGAATTTAAATGAATGTTATGGATTAAGATGGTTGTTGACTAGAATGGTTTTGTTTACTATTAAATATTTCTTATTTGGCTTTAAATTCTTTTGGGTTTCCRCAATTCGTGTCAATGAGTAAATGGTGATATTCCTRGGTTAGGATAAAGTTTCTTAATCTGGGGGTGTTACATTCAATTCAATCCCCTCCAAACACTGAAATTAGGAATATCAACCAGTTTTTAGATGGTTCTGTAAAACTGAGTTTCCATAGAAACATTTCAAGTAAACGATTTTCGGATCATCAATCTGAAACTCAAACCATCGATCTAGGATGAATTTCCGAGATCCCTTCGATCATAGATCACCTTAGGAAAGTTGCTTCCTTAGCAGATCTTCCCAGGTATTCTACATCACATATACCTACAACTTCTAGAAATTCCTTTCATAAAGCTGATTATTCTTCTGAAATTCCTAAATCGATTTACTCTAAATCCTCTTCTAATAGTGAACCTACTAGTCCTTCATTTTCTGCTATTACTGAAAATGCCCAACATGAATTAAATATGATTTCAAAAGATTTTCAATTAGATAAAAATATGTTACATAATGATTTTTATTCAAATGAAAATTCTGATAAAAGAAATTGGTTCTTTCAAAAATTCCTCTATGAAAGAAAACAAATCCAGGAAAAATATTATGATTTTGTAATTTCTAATAAATTACACATCTTATTTTTTGATTGGTTTGAAATTTACTATATTATTCCAAATAAAATTAAATACCCTTTTTCATCTATTCAACCTATTACAACTCCGTCTAAAAAAATCCCTGATTGGCAATCACTTTCTACTTCTCATAAAATCCAAGCAAATCATCCACCTYTTCATGCTATAAAAATAGATCATCTAGGAAAATCTGTAGAAGCTTTTCCTTACAAAACTCTAGCAGATGATGTTCTTCAAAACACCAAGCACACTATTACGYAAAATAACTTTACAAATACACATTTGAATACCATCGRAAAACAACTCGATAGGATTGAAAAATCTCTACCAATGATTTCTAAAAAAACTATTATTTTTTATTCCACTTCTTCAAAAGAAGAAAAGAAATCTCTTAAAAATCCTCTTGTTAAACCATTTTCTATCTTTGATTCCAGTGTAAAAACCATTAGAGACAATAAATTAGAATTTTCTAAAGCAATCCAGGATCAATTGAGTTGTATAGACTTATCCTCTGCTTCTAGTAAAATCATTCCAGATTCTACTTCTGAATCCAATAAAATTAATGTCTTAGAAGAAAATTCTTCTTCTTCAGACACTGATCAAACATTGTAACAATTCCAACCCAAATCCATATTGATTCCAAGTATCAATCCCATGACTTAGCAATCATCCGTCATTCATGTTCCAAACTCCCCTACTGCTCCGGATATTACTATAGCAAAACACATACCMAATACCATTTCAATGCCTTATCTGTCTATGATTGGAACATAGAAAATTTATCTGATTATCAAATCATCAGCTTCCTCCAGCAGATGACAATGGCAGCAAATGCCTATAAAACCTAGATAGGAACCGAGGATAGAGTTATAGCTGAACTCCTTATCGCTGGCTTCTCTAGCCAATTAAAAAGTTGGTGAAATTACTATCTCACTCTCAACAGCGGCAAGATATCMTTAATGCTGTTAAGATCGATTAAAGCTGGTAACTTCTCATAGAAGCCAATGGCCAACCTATTTCAGATGTCGTGTCAACCCTGATCTTTTCTATCTCCCTCCATTTCATTGGAGATCCATCACATCTAAAAGATAAAAATGCAGAAATATTATCCAATCTTAGATGCCGAAAACTTAATGAATTCCAGTATTACAAAAATACTTTCTTAACCAGGCTTATGCTTAGGGAAGATAGCAATCAACCCTTTTGGAAAGAAAAATTCCTTGCAGGTCTACCTCATCTCTTAGGAGAACGAGTTAGAAACAAACTTCRTGAAGAAACCAATAGTAAAACCATTCCTTATCACAAGTTCACCTTTGGAGAACTGATTAGTTAAAATAATAAAGAAGGTCTAAAATTGTGTCAAGATATTAGGCTTCAACAAACCCATAAATGGGAACTCAAACARTCTAAAAAGGAGTTAGGTGACTTCTGTAGACAGTTTAAAAATCTCCCTGAAAAATCCTCTCACTGCAATGGCGGTTGTAGTAAACCGTCTTCTTCTAGACCCCATAAGAAACCCTATCATAAAAAATATAAAACATATTCAAAACCAATAGATGAATTTTATAAAAAACCTTTAAAAAATATTCAAAAAAATCCTTTTATAATAAGAAACCTAAACAGAATAAAACTCCTAATTTAAAAGATTCACATGTTGTAAATGTCATAGAAAAGGACATTATCAGAAATATAGTAAATTTTCTAAAAAATTAAATGAACTTCATTTAGATCCAGAAATTTATGAAAAAATTGTAAATATTCTTGTTGATTCAAATTCTAATTCTAGTCCTTCTAAATCCTCATGTTCTGAAGAAGCCCTCCAGGTTGATGAAATTCACATTTCATCATCTTCTAAGACTTCTGATTCTTCTAAATATTCTTTAAATGTTCTTACCAAAGAACAACAAACTCTTTTTGAAAATTTTAAATATATTTCTGATCCCATTTTGCAAAAATAATATTTGRAAAAAATTCTGAGTTCAATTTTTGATGAAAAATCTCTTCAAAAACATTCTATTTTACTGTCCACTTCTACAAACACTTATGATTTAACAAATATTCTTAAAAAATCCAAAAATGAATCTTCTATTTCGATTTCCAATCTCCAACAGGAAATTAAAATTATTAAACAAGAAATAAAAGATTTGGAAAAAAAATAAAAATAAGATTCTGCTGTTATCCAAATTCTTCTTTCAAAACAGCATGAAAAATTCCTCATCTGATTCGAAAAAGATGAAACTTTGGAGCTTCCAAGCCAAATAGAAAATATTAATAAAATTCTTCCTGATTTCTTATTTGTCCTTAGGGAGATTACATCCCAGAAATACTTTATACGTATTACTTTGAAATTCTCTTTTGATTATATTATAGATACTATTGCCTTATTTGATACTTGTGCAAATTTGAACTATATCAAAAATGGTTTAGTACCTAGCAAATTTCGAGAATCTACAAATAGTAGATTATCAGTTGCTAACAATTCCAAGCTCCAGGTCAAATACAAGACTGAAACTTCTATCATCCATTCTAATATCTCTATCAAAACTCCATTTGTGGTAGTTAATGATATTTGTCATCCAGTGATCTTAGAACTCCCTTCCTAACCTGGATCACAGCCTATAAGGTAAATTCCGAGTGAAACTCATTTAAAGCTAAAAATAGCTGTCTAGTTTTTCCTTTTCTAGAAAAAGCGCTTACTCAAACACTATATAAATCCCCCCTTCTGATATCTATATAAGGAGGCTTCTCCCCTATTGATAAGGGAGGCAAAATAGAGGAAGGAAATCCCATAGAGAGAATTCCTTCTTATACTCCCCTCTCCCTCCATTTTGTAGATCTCTTCCAAGGATCMGATCACAGAATTGTATCACCAGATTTTATAAGTAAGTTTCCTTACTTATATTTTCTATTATCAAATTATATATATAAATTCCAAATTCCATTTTATCTGATTTCTTACATGCATATGGAAGGCTCTGCCTCCTGCTTCATGCATCTTTAAATTCCTTGTTTGTTTATTTGTTCAATTAAATTCCTACTTGGTCGATTCTACCGCCTTATGTGTTTAAATTTCGTAATATTTAWTGTGATTATTATCTTAATGCTGTTAAGACCAATGAAGTTGGTAACTTCATCGTAGAAGCCAATGGCCAACCTATTTCATATGCCATGTCARCCCTGATCCTTTCTATCTCCCTCCATTTCATTGGAGATCCATCACATCTAAAAGACAAAAATGCAGAATTGTTATCCAATCTTAGATGCTGAAAACTTAGTGAATTCTTACAAAAATACTTTCTTAACTAGGCTTATGCTTAGGGAAGATAGCAATCAACCCTTTTGGAAAGAAAAATTCCTTGCAGGTCTACCTCATCTCTTAGGAGAACGAGTTAGAAATAAACTTCGTGAAGAAACCAATAGTAAAATCATTCCTTATCACTAGTTCACCTTTGGAGAACTGATTAGTCAAATTAATAAAGAAGGTCTAAAATTGTGTCAAGATATTAGGCTTCAACAAACCCTTAAAAGGGACTCAAATAGTCTAAAAAGGAGTTAGATAACTTCTGTGGACAGTTTCAAAATCTCCCTGAAAAATCCTCTCACTGCAATGGCAGTTGCAGTAAACCGTCTTCTTCTAGACCCCATAAGAAACCCTATCATAAAAAATATAAAACATATTCAAAACCAATAGATGAATTTTATAAAAAACCTTCTAAAAAATATTCAAAAAAATCCTTTTATAATAAGAAACCTAAACAGAATAAAACTCCGAATTTAAAAGATGTCACATGTTATAAATGTCATAGAAAAGGGCACTATCAGAAATATTGTAAATTTTTTAAAAAATTAAATGAACTTCATTTAGATCCAGAAATTTATGAAAAAATTGTAAATATTCTTGTTGATTTAGATTCTGATTCCAGTCTTTCTAAATCCTCATGTTCTAAAGAAGCCCTCCAGGTTGATGAAATTCACATTTCATCATCTTCCGAGACTTTTGATTCTTCTAAATATTCTTTAAATGTTCTTACCAAAGAACAACAAACTCTTTTGGAAAATGTTAAATATATTTCTGATCTCGTTTTGCAAAAACAATATTTGGAAAAAATTCTGAGTTCAATTTCCGATGAAAAACCTCTTCAAAAACCTCCTATTTTACCGTCTACTTCTACAAACACTTATGATTTAACAAATATTCTTAAAAAATCCAAAAATGAATCTTCTGTTTCGATTTCCAACCTCCAACAGGAAATTAAAATTATTAAACAAGAAATAAAACATTTAAAAGAAAAACAAAAACAAGATTATGCTGTTATCCAAATTCTTCTTTCAAAACAGCATGAAAATTCCTCATCTGATTCTGAAAAAGATGAACCTTTAGAGCTTCCAAGCCAAATAAAAAATATTAATAAAATTCCTCCTAATTTCTTATTTGTCCTTAGGGAAATTACATCCCARAAATACCTCATTCGAATTACTTTGAAATTCTCTTCTGATTATATTATAGATACTATTACATTATTTGATACTAGTGTAGATTTGAACTCTATCAAAGATGGTTTAGTACCTAGGAAATTTCAAGAATCTACAAATAGTAAAYTATCARCTGCTAACAATTCTATGCTCCAAGTCAAATTCAAGACTGAAGCTTCTATCATCCATTCTAATATCTCTATCAAAACTCCATTTGTGGTAATTAATGATATTTGTCATCCAGTGATCTTAGAACTCCCATCCTAACYTGGATCACAGCCTATAAGGTAAATTYCGAGTGAAACTCATTTAAAGCTAAAAATAGCTGTCTCGTTTTTCCTTTTCTAGAAAAACCTCAGACTAAGAATTTAAATCTTATCAAAGCATATTCTGTCCAGATTAATGCTTTATCTCTTAGCAAATCTTTTCATTCGACAAATTTAAAATTCTTAGTTGTCAAATCTCCATATTTGCATACTTGATACATTCTCATATGCGTACAAAAATTTCAAAATGATTTATTCAATCAAACATTTTTGTTATATATAAATTATAAATTTGTAAAAGACGTTTTGAACTCAAAATCCCATATTTTTGGCCCAATGGCAAGCTATATTCAATCTATTTGATTTTTCAAAGGATATATATATAGGGTTATTGCTCCTATGACCCACTTCTTAAAATTCTATATATATATATATGCCACTTCTTAAAATTCTTTGTGCAATTAGCTTTATTTTCCTTCCCCTTAGTATTTACGGCTTTAATACTAGGTTTCCTAGTGTTATCAAAATGTGAAAAACCCTATACAAGATAGTATCTTCCTGATAAATTTCTATCTTTTGGCTTCTGGGTTTCTCCAAGCTGGTTTATAAAATAGGTCGTCAAGAAAAATTTTATAAAAAATTTCAGAGAATAAATAGGTGGGCACAAAATAATTTCTTTGCAATTGGGCCTCATATAAATTCTATTGTTTGGCTTCTAAAAAATTCTAAACAAAACTGACTAAAATCAACGACAAAGCTGCTTTTCTTTTTGTTGGGTTTGCATCCAAGCCCTAGAATCCTCTCATGCATTTTCTTTTGGCTTTTGCTAAATAAAAAGAAAACGAGGAAGACGCTATTTATAATTTGTAGCCTTTGTTTTGATGAGGGTTTGCAATCAAGGTCATCATATCTGCTTCTGAATTGTATGTAGAAGATGAGGACAACAATGTGCATTGCCTTTCGATAATGCAAGTCACCCAGCTTCAAAGCTATGAATGGTAGTGTGAAGAAAAATAAAGCCAATTGCTGAAAGAATTTCAAAAAGTGAGCTATTGGGAGCAATAACTCATATATCATACTTTTAGATGTTGAAATTCATCTAAATGCTAATGGTCTTGATGATACTATCAAAGAAGGAAATATTGCAACAACAAAAGACAAGATCAAAGCTATGTTCTTTCTTCGGTGCCATCTTGATAAAAATTTGAAAATTGAATATCTCACGGTAAAGATTTGTCCTCTGGAAAAATTTAAAAGAGAGATATGACCACCTAAAGATGGTTGTGCTTCCAAAGGCTCACTATAATAGGATACGTTTGTGACTTCAAAATTTTAAATCCATAAATAAATATAACTCCGCAATGTTTAAAATTACTTTTCAGTTGAAGTTGTGCTGAGAAATATTACAGATGCCGAGATGTTATAGAAAACATTATCTATTTTTCATGCTTCAAAATATACTCCTGCAATAGCACTATTGAGAAAATGTTTTAAGAGATATTCTAACCTAATTACATGCCTTCTTATGGCTGAGCAAAATAATGAATAATTAATGAACTATCATGAACCCGAACAATCAGTCATGCTCCATTCCCTGAAATGAATGTRACTAGAATATAATTCTAATAGTCAAAAAGGCCATGGTAGAGGCCAAAGACGCAATTGTGATCGTGGAAGATATTCTTATAATCATGATGGTCAAAATGAATAATCATATTCTGAAAATACAAATCACCACAGAAGTGGACTAGAAATGGAAAGAAATGAAAAGGAAAAAAGATATTCCAGAAATGAATGAAAAAAATGCTACTGATGGGATTTGTAAGGAGATTGGTCACATATCGTTCATATGGCCAAATATTTGATTGAGCTTTATCTAGCATCACTTGGTAAGAAATATAAAAGTGCTTAGGCAGATTTCACTTTCCTTGATGATGTTAATATTGATGATATTAATGTGAATGTGACACACCTAGATGTAGCTAATTTCTTTGAACATTCAGAAGGAATGATTGATCATTTGATTGATGATGGAAATGTTTAGATAAATGATAATTTTTGTATCAATTTTCTAGCTAGTGTTCGTACTTAAATATTCTACATAAGCATTAGTTTATTTTAATGATGTTAGCATGTTATTATCATTCATTTTTTCTACCTTTTGTAATTTTATTAGTTTGGTGCTTAATTATTGGGTCATGTACAAATGGACACTATGTCATATTATAGATCAAAGAATGGTGTTGAAGATATACACCTCATTGACAGTGGAACAACCAACACTATACTCAGATATAAGAAGTATTTCTCATGTGACGATGTGAGAGACAAATCTCAATAATATAAGTGGTAGTGTAAAATTGGTTGAAAGCTCCAAAAGTGGTGCCATATTTTTGCCTCGAGGGACGAAAATTATTATTGATAATGTTCTATTCTCCTTGAAGTCCCAAAGACATTTATTAAGTTTAAATATATCGAGAAAAATGGATATCATATTGAGACAATGATAGTTATTGGTTCAAAATTGAAAACACAAGAGGGGGTGAATTGGGTTTAAACCATTTTTCTTTGGATAATCTTAAGGAGCAAATGACTTTTAAAGATTTTCTATGAGATGCAAGATTAAATGTGTAGACGGTGCAATAGATGTATGCAATAAATATAGCAGGGAATGTTTAAAGTAAAAATAGATGATGAGATATTAGTGCGAGAGATAGACAAATACGGATATACAATGGTCCGATTCCTTTCTCGATTCTACATCCACTACTTAAGCCGCAATCTTAAATTTCACAATTCATTTCGTTATACAGACTGTTTTAGGAACATATGAAGGCTCACCCACATATAGAATTTATAATTTCTTTAACCCCATGGTCAAGGATCACCATTCTTTCCTAAGGGTTTTACACAATCTTGACTATCAGTTACTTTCCTCAAGAAACTACAAGGCTCACCCTCAAAGTGTTTTATGTAACTCGTATAACCTTRACACACCTATATACAACGTTCACCCTCTGAAGAGTTTTATTTCCTAGACAACCTTGATTTACACAGAGATTTTCAACAGTTTACAATCCAGAATTTCCATTCTAAATCAGTTGATATTTGGCAATCTAAGTTCACTTGGAGATATTGATTTTGCTAACTCGGATATTCAATTTTGCATAGATGAAACTCGGCTAAAGACTTTTCAAAATAATAACATGTAGAGCCTTTTTCATATTGAAGTTCAAGAATATCGAGAAGTCTAAGTTTTTAAGTTTTTCCGGTTTTGAAATCAATCTTCTCAAAATGACCAAAAAGGAAAACTATACGTTATATATCCCAATATCTAACGAAATGAATATGTCAGAAAGGTAATAAATCTATCTGTTGGGATTTTGACACGTGTAGTTCARATGGCTGAAATATCCATGGTCTTCATCCGATTTACGCATTCGAGGACTTGGAATGGATATTTGGTGTAATTATCAATTAAACACAAGGAAGTTAAGTTCGAAAACTTAACTTTTGAGTATCTCGGATAGTTGAAAAGTCACTAATTTGCATCTGAGTTCCTTGATGAAAGATATTGGACTTAGAACTTAACTTTCGACTATTTCGAATAGTCAAAAAGTCACTAATTTGCATTTGAGTTCCTCGATGAAAGATATCGGACTTAACTTACATAAAATATTTAAAGTATATTTAAAAGTGATCAAATTGTACGTTTCAAACATGAAAACATATCTTTAACCCACTTTCAAATTCAAATTCTATTATGTCTAACAAATTCATGTAGGGTTCTTTTATAAAACATGTTCTGCTAAATGCTTTGAAAATCATTTTTGAGTTTCAAATATCAAAACATAGTATCTGACATAGTTAATCACTGTCACAAAAAAGTAAGACTAAGTACTAAAGTCTCTATACAATGAAAATCATTATACGAATTAGCCTATAGCTTACTGGGAAGCTAGAAGAGCCTTTAAGATATCTTATCTTCAATTGGTTCAAGAAAATCTTATACTTCTTCATCAACTTCTTCAAAATATAAGTCCTCGATACTTCRAGACAATTGACCAAAGATTTTATTACTCTAAATAGCATAAATCTATAAATACAACAATGCAAGCTAGTAATCATATTAAACACATATCATATCAAAACAAAACTAAGGATCTTTAACCCTATAGAGTTAGCAAGAATATTTATGTTATCACCGCTATTGTCTTAGGGAAGAAATATATATTGGAGAAATTACCATTTCTTTTTTCAAAATTATATTATGCCAAAACTAATGTACTCGAAGTGCATCATCTAGTAAACCGAAAGTTTTGCATGTAATCCAAAAATTGTTATTATTTGGCATAATCGACTAGGTCATTTTGGATCAATACTGACACGGAGAAAATTGAAAGTTCACACGGCCAATCATTAAGAAATCAAAAGGTGTTAAATTCAAATGAACTTCATGTAAAAACATTTTTATTTTCGATCATATTGATATATGCATATAGATTTAAGATTATCCATATTATAAAATAGAGATAGTAAAATATGTTAACATATAATAAATAAAGTTAAATWATAAACGGAGGCGGTGACTTGTAACTGAGGAGGTGATTTTTCAATGTGAAATTCTTGGTTTGGTCAATGCATAGCATAGTGCCTGATTTGGATCCATGCATAATGCATTATTATGAGAGGTAAGATAGACTTATCCAGTGCACACATAGAAGGTACTCCACGTATTCAATGTTAAATTATGGAAAAGGTTATTGATGATATAGTAAGGTTTTTAGAACACCCATTAATTTGTCTGGTGGGTCCCAAAGACGGTTGGAATCATTTTCCCTACCTCCACCTATTTCATGGGAAACGATAAAGGTTRYTGCCAATCATGGAGGTAATTGTTGCTTTATATTCTGACATTTAATATAGAATAAGATACTTCCCATTTAAATTTAAAGTGACAAACTATGTCACCGAAACACACTTCTTTCTGACTCAACAGCTAAAAATGTAAAAATATCTAGCTTTCTGCATTTTTTTTTTTCTTTTAGCGAGGACTTTTTCCCAAAAAAAAAAAAATACTATTCCGTCCGCTTTTTAAAAATATAAGTCATCCTAAATTTATAAAAAAAATATTACAATTTTGTTCCTATTTATATATACCTTACTAGAATTATGTATTTCTTGAATAAGATTTTGAAGGAGATTACTCGTTTATTTAGATATAAAAAAGACAGAGAGACAAAATGATAATTAATTGATCTTAAATTCATAAAAGTTATAGAAGATGTTGTATACTCCCTCCTTTCTTTTATATGCGTCACCAATATCTAATTTCTTTATTCTTAAATAAGTGTCTCTTCACAAATAACAATATAAAAAATTTAAAAAGTCACAATTTTATCCTTCATTTAATGATACTAATTACTATTCTCTATTTTTTCACAAACTAAAATGACTCTTCATCTTATTTTTTTCTTAATCTAGGAAGATTTTTCATATACCACATGAAAATTTGAGAATATAATGAAGAAAATAGTAGTTAATTTAACCTTCTCGTAAATTAGTGCATGCTTTTCAATTGTGACATTTGTAAAAGAATACGAGAGTATTAGATAATTTATGTAAAAAAAATATTCTTATTTTCGTAGCATTGGTCTCTGTGCATAGGTCTGTACGTGACTTATACTTTGAAATACATATAGTACTTCCTTAATTTCAAAATAATTGTCAATTTCAATATAATTGTGCATATTARGGAACGGTTGATTTTTCTATAATTTTAAATAAAAAGATAAATCTAAGCTTATTTAAAACGTTCTTGATTCCCTGCAAGTTGAATGGGTTATGAGATAATAGAATAATTAATTTTGGGTAATATATATATATATTGATTTCATAACAGGAGAACTAATTCGAAATAAAAAATATAATTAAATGAATAATTATTTTGAAATAGAGAAAGTATTATACATACAAATTTTGTGTTCCTAAGATATTTCATCAAATAGGAAATGTGTGGTAAATTTGATAAACGCTTATTCGAATCTTTTAACTATTCTTTATTTTGAGAATGAAATATATTTATTTTATCTTTAAATTTTATTTTAATAATTCGCAACTTAATTTCAAATTTAACCTTGAAATTTGTGGAATAAGATTTCAAAGACTTCTAACCTTGAAATCAAATGCTAATTCTTGATTTGTTAGATGGATTTGATATCAAGGATTTCATAATTTGATCTCAGATGTGGTAGTGAAACATTTTCGAGATTTATTGTAGAAGAATTTTGAAACTTCTAGACTTTAAATCGAAGGCTAATATTTATGAATATTGCTACTTTGTCCACTCTAATTTGACGAGTTATTTGRCAACTCAGTTGTTGTAATAATATCTTATTATTTTTTATRATTTCTCATGAAATTTTAATTGTAATTTATCGCGATAAATTGTAATGAAAATTTTGAACATTATTTTTTTACATATATAACCCAAATCTAAACTTTGAATATTAGGATTTAGGATTTAGTATTTTAGATTTTAAGATTTGATATTAATTATTAAGGTTTAGGGTTAGGAATTAGAGTTTAGTGTTTAGAATTTTATATTAACGTATTAAGGTTTAGGGCTTGGAACTAGAGTTTGAGGCTTAAAATTTAGGATATGTTTGTCATTTGTATGAGTTGTCAGGTAGATTATCGAATTAAAATAGATAGGGTAACATGGTTCAACATTTATTTGTTCGACAAAAGATTTTGATAACTTAAAAAGAAATTAAGACCTTTAACCTTTATRCTTTCACAAATCCCGTCTTTTACATTTGGGATTTAACTATTATTTACATGTGTAAGGTAAATTTAATTGATGAAAAGTGTTATTTCTACATTTAAAATATTTTGAGAATAAAAATACATCAAATTAAAATATTCTAATTAGTTAAGAAATTAAACATTTCAATYTTGATGTTTGTCAATCGCATTATTATTCAAGATAGTTAACTTTAAGGATGCTAATAACAATAGTTTAACTTATTATTTATTTGATTTAAATAAAATTTTAAATTTTGAATTGAAATTTTATAAAGTTTTCATGCTTCRACATGTTAAACAAGTTGGGAATAATATAAAAGCGGTAACCAAAAGAATTAGATTTTTTTATGAGGCTTGTTAATAGACGAATTTAGGTCTGAATGTTATTTTAATATGCTATATGGCCTACCAAAATTATCTTTAATAAAAGTTGAAGAAATATATTATAAACGTTTAATTATCTTTAACACAAGTTAAATTGTCTTTRTATGGGACAAGAGGTGGAAACGTAAACGTTATATATTATAAAATGTATTGAATATAATAAAATAAAATAAAATAAATGAATAATATAGCAACTTGACAATAAAAAAAAAATAAATGATTCGCATGTCAAACTCCAACTTGACAATACACCTTTAGATCATTGATAGCCACTCACGAGTTTACAAGCTTTATATTTGGAAAGCATCTATACCAACTTTACACCTTTTCTTTTGCTTTTTGTTTTATTATGATACTTGATGTTTTCCTTTTTACCTTAAAGACCTTTTCGTAGATGTATCGGTGGAATCTCAGTTATTTGATTAAGTTATTTTCAGATTTGAAATCACTTCTTCGATAAAAGAAATACTATTCATTTCCATATAAAATAAGAGATGAGCACTTTGTCTCGATGCCCATTGAGTTTCCAATCTTAACAAATATCCTCTATGAAATCTTCTTGTAAAATTCGATTGGCCCAATATATGTGTATGAATGCCTTCTAGCCTATTTCTCTACTACCTTATTAGTTTTCTACCATGAAGAAAACCTAAATAGGTATTCTTAATATTGACTTAACTATATGAGAGAAAATATAGTAATTATTTAAACAATATTTCAATCATACAAAATTACTTAAAATGCGTCAGCAGCATTTTACCTKCTTAAATTTCTATTGACCAATAAAAACTGTGATGCAACAAATTGAACAATTGAAAACAAAARTCAGAAATACAACTATAGAACTATGCAAGCTTAGACCCAGGTATTTCCATTTAGCATATCAATGTATGATCATCTACAAACCCCGAATCAGCCACAAGTTCCACAAAAGAAGAAGAAAAAAATAGTAGTGCTGAAACTTAAGCTACAATCGGGCTTCTAGAATTAAATTCCTGATGAGGATTCATAGACAAGGAGAACCAGATACGTTAGCCCAGCGAGAACCAGTACATGATCAGAAATTCCCAAATCAGCATTATAGAGTCAACACTCAAAAAACCTTCTATACAGAATGTTTAATTGATTAAAACTATCATCATTTCTTAGCCCTTCTTGAGTTGATTATTCAGTTCTCAAGTAATTATAGAGCCCATAAAATAGAGTTATGAGTGACATTATTAGCTGTCATCTTTCCAATCAAAGGAAGCAAGAATAAAAAGATGTCCAAAAAACATTGATATGAGACCAAACTGTGAAATACTTTGTGTTCAAAACATTTTTTCATAGAACAGCAGACTAGCATCAGCATCTAGAACATCATTCTCCGAGACACTATACACTTCAGAATCTGAGATGCTGAACCATTGTGCATGAGTTGGTTCTGAGAGCACAACACGTTCTTCATCACTAGTCTCAAGTCTGACTCTCCTGTAAACTGTGTAATGCCCGCTTCCAACTTTTCCAAAGTGCTGCACAACAGAAACTAGTCGGTAGAGATTATCTCTGGGAGGTGAAGATGGGAAAGATCTATCTACCTGCATGGAAAATAACATAAAGGATTAACTCAAAAGGCAATAACCAAGTGGTACCCACTGACATTTACAATAAATATGATATGCCTTGGGCAGGCAGAATTMAACAACATGAAGCTATAAGATTAGGCCAAGATGTGAAGAGCAATGAACTCGCAACAGTAAAACAAACAAATGAAATCATGATTTAGGAGACGGTGCAGAATCAAAAGGGAGAATGGAATTAAGAAACCACATAATGTTCACAAGATTCCACAAGACTAAAAAGAAAGAAATAACAAAACATCCAAACATCTTAATTTCAAATGGTGCACACATTTTTCTCAAATATTTAAAAGTGCATAAATTTAAATGTCAGTACTTTGCAAATGCAGTCAATTAAGCACTATTTCCTTTGTAGTTTTTGAATTGCTTTCTTTTTTAATTTTCCACAACAGTGAAAACGTGTTCCCCTTTATATTTTTGAAAAGGCATTTAGGAAAAAAGAAAAAAGAAATAAAGTACTAAAACTAAAGACGACCAAAATTTTATTTGAGTATCTTCAAGTGAAAACACTCTCCTACGGTCAAAACACGGAAAATGTGTTTTCCGTTTCCTTCTCTCTAATGATTATCCAAAAAACTTCTAATTACCTAGATGAGACTTCATATTTGTGTTTAATTTTAGTTTGAACATATGCTAATATTCAATAATAGTACTTACAATTTAACCCATGGGTAGATTCATCACAAATAGTCAAAACTATTTTCTACCAAATTCTAAATAGTACATGTTTTTCAGTTTTCCATTTTCAAAAACAATTTTTAGAAATGACAAACCAAATGCCTTTCCAGCAAATTCGAAAACAGCATGTCAAAACAGAAAACTGAAAGTGTTTTCAAAAATGAAAACTGAAAATTGAAATAGAAACATAATGCAGCCTTGTTCTTTGGAAAACAGAAAAATTGATTGACATCAATTCTTCTTAAAGGTAAGGAGAGAGCTAAATAAATTCAAAGCTACTTCAGTACAACTGATGTCAAGAAACAACCATATATGATAACTCGAGCACATCGTATTTGTATTAGGATCTTTTCTTTCACTTTTTAGATGCTTCCTTTATTTTCTTTTCGTACATATTGCTCATGATAATGAATGTGAAGTTCCCAAAGGAGTACTACAAATTGAAATTTAACTACAGGAAAAGAATGTATATCTGTATGTAACTAGAAACTTTTCATATGTACTTTACTGCAGTTTTACCATGCAGAATCAAATGTATTTTAGGTGAGTTGTAAACACTTAACAGCTTAACCAAAAGATAATTTTAAAATCACAAACAATTCCCCCCCCCCCCCCCCAAAAGACATAATAATGAGCTGAAATTAACAATAGGCCTCATAGCACAAAAAAGAATGGGTATAACTTTGTGAGATAGAAGTAAGGCCCCGTTTGATAGAACTGAAGTCTAAATTTGAAGTTTGAAACTGAAGTCTGAAAAATAATTGAATTTCTAAATATCAAAAATTTACTTTATAAAACCTAAATCTGAATATTGAATTTGATAATTTAAYTTGAAATGTCTTAATATATTAAGTCAAAATATTATCACTTACAATTTATCGAAAGAATTAATATATTAAGATATTCCAAAATTAGATTACRAAACGAACTTAATKCAATAAGTATTTAATCCGTTCAGTTTTAAGTGTCGAATTGTTTTATCAAACAAGGCCTAAAATAACTCTTAAATCTTTTTTTTGCATCTTCTATTTTGACTAATGATGGTGTTCCTTAACCTTAAAACATAAACTTAAACATGACTAACAAACTATTAAGTGTGGTTGCAAGTATAAATTACTAAATTTGAATACATTGCTCAAAGCTAACCTTGCTTCCAGGATTTAGTGGCACAGTACTTTTTATAGAATGATCAGCAAATTTTCCGTTCTCAGGAAGATTGCAACATGATTTAATCTCATTAGCGTTATTTGCAAAAGCAAATTTTGATAGTTGCTGATACTGCAGTTGTCGCCCAGTTACTGAACTTTCTTCCAAGTTTTTACCTCCTCCGCTCTTGATGAATGGTGACAGATCCAAAATCAATGGAAAAGAGATATGCCCCTAGAATTATTAATAACATGGTCATGGCCCTAATAAAACAAAAACATATATTGGCTGGTTAAAGAAACTTAGCCTGGGAAATATTTTCATAGAAAAATCAAGACCTATAGAGCAGAAAACTGTACCTAGAAAATCTATTAACATAACTAGAAAAATATAACTGCAAACTCAATTTCTTATCCTGGCAAATGATATAAGGGGGCCTTATCTGAAAACAGCAATTATAATGCAACTGCAAAAATTTTATAGCTCAAAAAGAGTGAGTTACCAAGTAGACTTAACTAAAAGGCTGAAGTACCTGAAGTTTGACTAGTTCCCCAGAGATATAAACTGAAGCACGCTGGAGGTGAATACAAAGAATCTGCACATAGAAGATCAAAACTGATTAAGGCAAAAAAGAAGCTGCGGATATATCAATAGTCGAGGAAAAGAAACCAAAGATAGTACCGGGATTCTGGACTCAAAATCTCAAAATTGAGAATTCTATGTTATTGGCAATATTCAGATTGCCTATTACTTTGCATTAAAAGATATAATTTAGAAGCTTTCTCTCCTCCCAGCAATCAACTTAGTAAGGAAGACAATCTCTCCCTCTTCCCTCCCCCTCCTGAGTGGATATTGAAAGGCACAAACAGCCTTTTTCCAATTAAATTTTTTTCATGATGTCGCTTATTCAAGAATAACAAACAAGTAAACTTTGATTTGATACTTTGTCCTAATTTACCATTCGGGAGATTAGCATTGATGAATTACCACCAAAACTCCAATAAATGAGCCCAGCTATTGGTAGGACTCTTTGTAGTAGGCCCAACACCCAAGTAATTTTACTAACTAAAGGAGAAAAGAATTGAGCCAGGAAGTTTGTTTTCTCTTATTTAAAGTTGAATAATTGCACCTCAGGGTCTTGCGCAAGTCWATGAAAATAGAGATAATACCTGTGGACTACGTATCAAACTTAATTTCTTGAAACTTCTTGAGAATGCGTTGGACCACGGTAATGCTTTCAGGGAAGACAGATTCTTGCACTGACATGGATCATCCTCATTGCACCGCTGAAGCATTTCAATATCTGTCTGAGAAGAAAACGTAGTGACCAAAAAGAAGCATAAATATGTTTGACATTTAGAGCCTAAAAGTAGTATTTAATGAGAAAGCAAATGAGAGGTTGAAGAAAGATAAGCAGAGGGATGTAAGTGTTTTAGAATCAATCTTTTCAAAGCAAAGTATGTCTATCGAGCTACTTGGCACCTTAGTTAATGAGAGTTTGCTAAAACAATATTACCTCACTTTCACCCATCAAAGATAAATACTTCGCCGCACCAACATGCCAACAATGATTGCAGAAATAATTCTCAAGTCTTTCTGAAACAAAGAAGTGCTTCAGGCATTCTTCTACAGAGCATCCAGGCATCTAAAAGTGTGTAGACTAAATATCAACATGAAGACAAAATGTAGCAGTAAATGAATTCAAATGAATAACTATACAACATACAATTCTGCTGCCACTGGAGATTGGAGGTGAAAGGTGCAAGCTATGGAACAATTGAAATTCCCAGGATATCTATGAAGAAGCATGCAATGTGATTATTACAATGATCTAAATTTGATAATGTGATTATTACAATGATCTAAAATTGATAAGCATAAACAGAAGAGGAAGATGAAAAGGGAATAGGATGGTACTGCTCATTAGCAAAGTCAAGCATCCAAGACCAAAGGCATTATAGTTGGAAACATATGCGTGACATGAAAGCAAATATAGAGGGACAAAAACTATATATGATAAAATAGTATCATGTAAAAACATATTTCCTTTAGTTGAACAGACACATAGCACACTACAAGTTCGGCATATTCAAACTCAGTGCACGGGGCTGGCTAAGTCTCTGCCAATCAATTAGAGAGTAAGATTCAAATCTCACTTAGAATATGATAATCACTTTCTTACAAGTACCGTTCAACCTGAAACGAGCAACTTTGACAGGATAAAATGCTGCCAAGAATCCCATGAAATGGCCCAAGGAAATTTCGTCTCCACCTTTCTTCTTCAGATTTTTTCTCTCCCCATTTTGGAGCAAGTATTCTAAAATTAAATTGTGCAGTCACATCTGCCAACGAGCTATGGTTGGGGGTATAACAACCCCATAACTCTTCTCTTAGAGAAGATAAAAGGAGAGATAATGCTTCCTCTGCATCCTACATTCACAATATTGCAAATTAGGTAACACTATAATATTTAATAATCAATCACTCGGAAATCCGTTTCATCTTTAATGAATAAAAGGTTCACCTGTTGACTAGTTAAACTAAAACTTGGCATATAATGTTCCATCGCGATCATCACCTGTCGAGGACTTACTGCTGATCTATCATGCTGAACCATACATAACTCTGCAAGACATGATTATTATTGTCTTTACTTCCACGATCCAAATTGAGATAGACATAATATACTGATAGACTGATCATCCAGAGACACAGCTTATAAGATCATCAAGGTGGAGTAGGATGGTCTAAGCACTCTCCTATCCTTACGTTCATCTAGTAAATCACAATCAATTATTTCATTGCATTTTTAAAGTTCATGGTCATGAAGGACTCACAGAAATGTACTTGACAGAAATCATATTGAATGCCTCCATGGATGAGATTATGAAGTCATGAATGCTAACAGAATATGAAGTATGTTTTGTGAAATTCAAGTTACAGACCAACAATTTGATCAATAAAATTGACATTAATAAACAATATTCAATATCATATAATCAAAAGAATCAATTGAACTCAAATCTAGATATGGTACGATGATAGTTATTATAAAATATAAGAATTATGAATCAGTAATCCACTAATATATATGTCACTTTAATCTTGTAAAAACTCCAGATATTACGAATTTCTATAAACTTACCCTCTAGTAACCATGCCAATGTGGAAGTCAGAGGCAATTTCTCATCCCTTTCTTCAATTGACAAAAAACCATATTCCTCAAAAGTCATTTGAAGATATTTTCTAAAGCTCGCACAGCTAGCCAAAGCCTAATCCATGTGACAAACACAAGAAACAAATCAATAGCAATTGAGTAACGAAAGCAAAGAAAACCTCAACCATAAACATATCTACTTACCAGTACAAGAAGCATAACTACAAAATCAAAATCAAAACATAAAATTCAATTAACCAAATAAAACACCTACTTCCAATTATGAACTAGCAAAAGTAAAATCAAATTTCAACAACATAGGGCTAAAAGTACATAGCTGAGCCAATAGACTAAAAATAAACCTAGGAAAGAAAAGAGGGAAACCCAAGTGATGAAATTGATGGTACCTGCAAAACTACATTCAAGAAACAATTGTTACCAAGATTTCGCAATCCAGGAACAAGCCATGATTTGTCAGAACTTGCAAGTCCATCTGACAACCACGGTTGGCCAATGGTCACAAACTTGCCAATTTTGCCATCTCTTACAGAAAAAATCAATCCTGCAGCACCTAGAACACTGGCAGCCACTGATATTTGAAAACCATATGGTGAAACCCTCTTTACCTGGGGAAGAAATTTGGTCCCTTCTCTAAGCTTTAGTAAAAGTGTATGAATATCTATGTTCCCCTCGATTCTCATGTTACGCAACGTACCTAATCCCTAGGTTCCATTCGAAATGCTTATAATCAGGTTAAACCTTAACAAATAAAATACATCACAATCTTAAACTTAAACTATAAACAAAAAGCTAAGATTAAATGATCGATTGCAAGCTGCTCAAGATGTATTTACAGATAAACAAATTTAAACAAAACTTAAAAGGTATCAACTCATAATAATATTCACACTGAAAACTCTCAAAAGACTAGGAAGCGCTAACCAGAAGGGGCACTGCAATAAATTCAAGCCTACTATAAGAGAAATAACACATTGCTTGAGAAAGAGAAATTCCGGTCACAATACTTGATTAAATTTCATGGACTAAGAGTTTTAATCGCGGCTTGAAGAATCAGTCGTCGCTTGGCTAAAACATATATTCCATGCATGACATCATTCAAGAACATGTGCAAAACATATAATAAGCTTTCTTACTTTTCTTATGATTCAGATGAAAACGTTTCAAAATGTTGTTCAGTCACCTAAATTCATAAAACAATTACGACATGCAAAAATAACTTCGATAAATCTACTTTGTCGAATAGGAATTCAGAAGTTTGAGTACTTATTCCAATACTTCAATGTACCCATATAAGTCATGAAACTTTTCAAAATCATTAATACTGGMAACATTTTAAAACTTTGGAACTTACCTAGTTGTTCTCGCAGAATGGCACAATTCAATTATTTTTGGCTTGTGTCCTATACTCAACCAATAAAACATGATTACATATTTGATGTTATTCACACATTCTAAAAATAGTAGAGATCCACTAAAATATCATGAAATACCAATGCAATCAATTTACTGAAAGATGTCATTGAGATTGTTTTAGAGCCCAGCGTTCCACTCCTAGACCATTAATCCAAGTGTAACCTGGCACACAGATCTTATACTAAGAGACTAAAAGACATGGCTACATCAAGTAGGCAGGTGGAACAGACCCATTATGACAAGGTTAAACTACTTCTCATGATGAATGAAGACCTAACACTTGGCTAAAGTTAGTATACTTTTGCCTCTACCATTTTGCTCCAGATAGGCTTTACCATGATTGTGCAAATAAATTTATATTTGAAAGTCGAAATTAACTGTACCTATGGCATTAGGAACTAGAAATTCGAAGCTTCCATTTGTACCCAACTAGCTTATAAAAAGACAAAAGGTTTCTACACTTACAACTAAGAGTAGTTCCTAACTTGAGCTTCTCTTGTACTATAGACAGTTAGGTCTCCTGCAAGGAGATCAATGGTAGCTCTCGGAGGAAAAGTCTAAATTGTTCATCGTTTAAGCCATCAAAAAATACTCGAGGCTGGAAATTTTATGCATAATATAATAAAATGTAAAATCTGAACTATCAAACTACGCACTAGATATTCACAATCAGGCTTTATTTGATATACATTAGTAGAATTCATACTTGGTGATTGAATTTCCAACCTTTCAGCCTTATATTCGCAAGTGGCAGGATTAAAAAGAAGTTCAAGGGTTTTACGAGATTTAAAGATTTCTCAGACATCCGCCAAATTGTTCAAAACTAAATACTAATATCTATTAAGTCTTGCATTCATAATCAATCTAAATCAAACCGATAAAGCCCAACTCAAAGTATTTCAGGAAATCTGAAAAGCCATTGGAACAAAGTTGAAGAATTTTCACATAATTTTGAGAAGGAAAGAAAAAAGTACCACGGGAACGAGAGAAAAGAGCCGGGCGGTGAAACAGAGCTCAAACCTAAACAGTCAGGAAGTCGAGTTTAATTTATTCGAAGTTGTGTAGTAATTTCCAATGAGACCCGAATCGTTTCAACTATTACCAATCGGCCTTCAACACTTTCTGCCACTTCCATTTCTGAACCAAAATAATTTATTTGTAGATCCTTCTACCTATTTAGYAAAGCTAGTCTCGTACATATCTTATGGTAAACCAGGGTGAAGGGCATAACAACACTTATCTGTACTCTCTTTAGTACGATAAGTAAAATAAGGTTACAATTCTTTATATATTCTAGTGTCGGTATAAATTTTCTATCCTTTTATAAGTTAAGATACAATAGAATATCAGTTGTCAAAATACAAATACATGGTACAACCTGTTATTCCTATATTATATTTTTACGATTTTAAGATTCTTAAGCCTTGTTTAGTACAAAGATTTTGCTGACGAAAACAAATGTAGGAAAGAAAAAGAAACCCTAAAAATACTTAAATTCCACCTATTATATGATTAACTAKGTAAAGGAAAATGATTTTTTTAAAAAAAAGTAATTTCCTATATTTCGTTCCAAAAGTTTGAGATTCTTCTCTTTCTTGCCCTTTGCCAGATGGGGCATACTAATGAAATTCTGGTAACCATTGTGCAATTACCATTATGTTATTAAGAATTTCATACTCTAGTCAACCTAAGCATTCCAAATTTATATTCAAAATTGAGTTATTAATCTCTTATTGGGTGTAAGAATTGTAAACTAAGTTATATTAGAAATATGAAACTAGATTGATTAGGAACCTAATTGTATTTGAAGTYGGATATGTTAGATTTCTATATTAGGAGGTTCYGTCTAAGTCTTTAGTATAAGGAATCAGATAGATGTACTTTATTGTAACATCCCCAGATTAGGAACTGTCCTAAATTGAGAGTATTACTAACCTTACTATTAATCATATCAACTACTATAGGAAATAAAAGAGATCTGAATACTTGTCTAAAAAGTTAAAAATTTCGGCAGAGTTTCCTCTGTAATTTCAACAACTACTCTTTGCATACAATCACAAAGTTCCCAAACATTTTCAATATTCTTAACTAGCATGCATTCCATCCCAACAAACATCGAATATAAATAAATAGAGTATTTCAACAATCTTTTACTAACTTAATATTTACTAAAATTGAAATTTACGGAATTTGAAAAAAATCTAATGCACGAATAGTTAAATCAAATAAGAAATAACTTAAACAATACATAAAACCTCTCTATTTGACCATTTATCTTATTCACTAAAATTTATTTAAATAACACTTTGGGCTATCAAGGCTTGCCCACAAACGACATCCACGCACCATCTAGCTACACATCACCTGAAATGCAAAATAAAGGAAATGGAATGAACTATATAGCTAAATAAGTAAATCCCATGCATGAATGTATATGAAATGCACTATATACCATGAATTTATGTTTCACTTCCTCAATAAAACTTCCTAAATACTTCCATAAAACTTCCATTTCAAATGTAAGAACTTTTTGAAAACCTTTCCATTTCATTAAAGTCGTGAGCTCACTTAGTGTAACGCCTAACCATTAAGCTTGCAATGGACCATTGTCCTTTGGAACCCGATTACATTTCCTACCGGTAGAACCAATAGTGGTTAACATCACTTTAACTTTTTCTTTTATCTTTTTCACCTCCCAAGAGTTGAATGTTACTTAMCTCTCTACCCCATAAGAGGGTTAGGTTGATGCGCCGGTCCCCCACGCCCCATTTCCCACTCAYATCTTTTATAGCTAGGTTTGCACTCCTTTTCAAAATCTTRACATTTTCYTGATTATAATTCATTTATAAAATTTCATTTCCTTTCAAATTTTATTACCTAAACCATTCGYTTTCTAAATGCTCGAATAACTCATGCTGGAAATGATGTAAAATACTATAACTACATGCCCATGACATGAATCACATAAATCTTTATTAAAACCTTACATGAAATAATCCAACACAATCATAACACATCACATAACATAGTCCAATATAATGACCACATAACATACAACGGAATAAATAGGTGGGCTTGGGGATTTACTTGCATGGAGTCCTTAACGTTAAAATTCTATTTAAATTGTAAAGTGAGTCCCTTGACCGCTCTTAACGTCAACGTGCCCAAAAATGACTTAATTATCATTACAAAAAAGAAAATTCATTTAACACGATTGTCCAAGCTTAAAAATTCAACGCTTATCCTATGAACGTCATTTGGCAATATGAACCTGTACTTAATTTCCACATCGCAAAACTATCACATTCTTAAAGGTACAACTTATTACATGGCTTCTTACCCCTCTCAACAGTTGATAATGATAATACCAAATACAATACATTTTGACTTTCTTCATACAATTTAAACTCATTCTTAGATAGATCAGTTATTAAACCTAATCTATGTTCTCCCACAATTTACACTATAGAACATAATTACATAAGTCATTAAATTTCTAAAAATTGAATAACAATGTTTTCACCTTTAAATCAACAAACTCTAAGTGCCACGGAAGCTGCGTTGCACCCCAGGCATGTGCTCAGGTAGCACGCGTGCAATAGTCCTGGTCGCGCACGGTGCTTGATCGCTTGGGCTCTGTTGGCCTAGGCATCTGGTTGCTAGGTTGCCTAGGTGCCTGATGGCCTAGGCACCTGGACGCTTGGTTATTGGGTGCCTGACCAGCCTTATTGCTTCTAGCCGAAAACCTATCGACCAAAACAGAAGCTAGATGGAATCAGACAGCACCGATCTAGCAGAGGAGAACGGCTTCTTTGTGTGGCAGCGGATCTAGTAGGCATGGGTCGTGCGCCTCTGGCGGATGACTTCTGGTCGACAATGGCACAGACCACAGATCCACCGGTCTGAAATGAGAGAGAGAGAGAGAGAGAGAGAGAGAGAGAAAGAGAGAGCTGGAGAAGAGATCTGCTCAAACAAAGTCAAGATCACCGCGACTCATGCAAATAGGCGAGCAGCAGTAGTGATTGGCAAGCAGGATGTTCCCTRTTCTGGTCAAAGCCGACGAGTTGGAAGCAAATCCCATCAAGCAGTGAGCAGTGATCGAACAACCAGGTTGTGCATGGCTCTAGACAATGAAGATAGATCTTGGTCGATCCGAGTTTGCTCGAGTCGTGAAATTATCTTCTCTTTTGGCAGCAAGTCAAATCTGTCAAGGAGATCTTTTCGCGTGCAGATCTGGTGTGAATAAGTGATGATAGCAAGAACCACTTCTTCAGAGCAGTAAGCCAGTGCGGTGTGCAGCGGCAGTGGATCGATGGCAAGCAGAAATGGGATCGCTGTAAGCAATCGCATTGAGCAACAACGAGTGGACCTGGCCAGACAATGATCGATTGCGGAGGGCGACAAGCTTGATTGTGCAATATAATGGGAAAAAGGGGGCGGTACAAGCAGCRGGAAGGGTTTGGGGATGAGGGTAGACGGCRCTAGGCTATAAAAACTTTAGGCCTYCTYATTCCATAACCAATCCAATCCAATAAATTAAATTCTATGGGCTTTCCTTTCAGTAAAAAACTAGTTTCCGAATGACAAACAAATAAGCCTAACAAGTCGAGCCACTAACTAACCAAAAACCCTAATTCGATTAACACGATAATTCCATACTTAAACGTACAATTAAATAATGATCACATGGAAAATTATCAAATCCTAGTTAGCACACAATTCATACGATATATAAAATTCATAAAAATCCTTTATACGATATATAAAAGGCAATATCTCGGGTATTACATTTGTACTCCGAGTAAGAAACTTATTGAGTTTCTTGAGCTTTCAATTAAGATAGTTTGTCTCTATAAAAATCCTTTGTTCGATTAAATTTATTTGTTTGATTTCTACAAAGTGGTATGAGAGCTAGCAACTGGAGGCCAAGGTGACTCCTCCTAATTGTCTAATTTTTGACTTTGAGGGAAAACAATTTCAATCAATGGTATATGTAGATGCAAACTTATTCARATTGGATTTCAGCAATCTTCCCCTTGAGATTCAGTTRACTACACAACAACAGAAGCTGAAGTATCAAGATATTACAACTAGACATATCTTGCAGATAAAAGTAGCTTTACCTGTATATAATAAATTTAAGTATGTAGGTACAACGAAAGAGATGTGGAAAATATTGATGATTTCATACACGGGGAAGCCTGATGTGAAGAAGATCAAAAAAATTRCAGCTATTAAGAGGTGAGTATGAATTGACTCGAATGAAACCCACAAAGTCAATTAAAGATTACACTATCAGAGTTCAAGAACTTGTAGGGTTCATGAGATCTAACAATAACACTCTTTCTGATTCTCAAGTTTATGGTAAATTCTAAGATTTCTAATTAACAAGTTTCATACCAAGAAGACTGTTATTAAATCTACCAAGGAATTGGATAAATTAACTGTTAATGAATTAAAAGGTGAATTTTTGTCGAATGAGTTGTCTTTTAAATATGAAATCAGATAATACTTCTGAGGATAAGGTGTTACATGCTTAAGTGGACTTACAAAAGGAAATGACACGTCCTATAAACTCATGCTGAATTGGATTTGCATGGTGATCAAAATAATTTTGATAATCCTTATCAAAGATGGGATAAATCAACAATACAATATTTTTATTGCAAAAAGTATAGCCATATTGAGAAGGATTGTATATTTAAAAGAACACAGAGCATAATTGCGTGCACAACTTCCTGAGACTAAAGTTGATGACTCTCTTGAGTCTTTATTGTTGGTTACTACTGGATTTGGTGAAACTAATCAGGATGAATGGATTTTAGATTTAGGATGCAGTAATCATATGTGTGGTAATAAAATATGTTTTTAGAATTAGTCATCTATTGAGACCACTGTTAGACTTGGAAATAACATTCATGTGTCTATTCTGAAAAAGGAAAAGTTGCTATTACTTTGAAGAATGGTTCTTCAAGTTTTATTTCTGATGTTTATTATGTTCCAAGACTTCATCACAATTTATAAGTGTTAGACARCTATCTGCAAAAGGTTACAATATTAGTTTCAACGGAGGTGTTTGCACTATTAATGACTCACTTAAAGGATTAATTGCAAAGATAAACATGAGTCATAATCGCTTACTCTCTCTATATGTGGCATCTTGTGACTTATCTCGCTTCAATTTTTTGACTTTTGATGATAATTGGCTGTGGCATATGARATTTGGACACTTGAATTTTAATAGTTTGAATTTCCTTGCGAAGAAAATTTTGGTATAGGCATTATTCTCTTGATTTCGATGATAAAAAGTGTGAGTCTTGCATTGTTGGAAAGAAGCACACGAAATGTTTTGAAAAAGGAAAAGCATGGAGAGAAAACTCACCATTGAAATTAATTCATTCTATTTATATTTAGTAGAGGCTCCCTCTTTTGGTGGTAAAAATTGTTTCATTGATTTTATTGGTGAATTTAGTAGAAATATTTAGGTGTACTTTTGCAACATAAATGTAAGGCATGTAACGTGTTTAGAAGTTTCAAGGTTTATGTGAAGAAACAAAGCGGACATTTTATTAAAACCTTGAGAACTGACACAAAAACTAAATATATGGTGTGTCATATATATATTTTTTAAAAAGTATGGTATTAGACATANTTCTATTTATATTTAGTAGAGGCTCCCTCTTTTGGTGGTAAAAATTGTTTCATTGATTTTATTGGTGAATTTAGTAGAAATATTTAGGTGTATTTTTGCAACATAAATGTAAGGCTGTAATGTGTTTAGAAGTTTCAAGGTTTATGTGAAGAAACAAAGCGGACATTTTATTAAAACCTTGAGAACTGACACGAAAACTAAATATATGGTGTGTCATATATATATTTTTTAAAAAGTATGGTATTAGACATAATTGACAGCTAGATATATTCCCAAATAGAATGGAGCAGCTAAAAGGAAGAATAGGACAATTATAGATATGGTGAGATGCATGTTACATTCTTAAAATTTGGCTRAAGATTTTTGGGCTGAAACGGTTGCTTGTGCAGTTTATGTTATGAACAGGTGTATGACAAGAACTAATGGGGGACGGACACCTCAAAATCTTTGAGATGGTCAAAAACTCAATGTTAGCCACCTTAAAGTTTTTGGATATCTTGCATATTCTCATATTCTAGATGCTCTTAGAAAGAAGTTAGATGACAGAGTAGAAAGATGTATTTTTTCTTGGTTATAGTCATGGGACTAAAGGCTAGAAATTGTATAATTCTATTACCAAGAAGTTGATTATAAGTAGGGATGCTACTTTTGATGAGCAAGCAACTTGGAATTGGTCTTCTGAAGCATCTAAACAGTTAGAACCATCACTTTTTGTTCCACATAAGTTTCAAACTTTAGTGGATAATGAATCCATTAGACAAGAAGAAGAGCAAGTTGAAACTCTAGTAGTTCACAGCCTTCTGGAAGGCCTCAGCAAGAACATTGTCAACCAGTTCGTTTGCAAGATTATGTCATTAATAGTGATAATAATTTATYTGATGAGAATATTGTGAATTRTGCTTTATTTGCATAATGTGATCCAATCACTTATAAGGATTCTACTAAGGATGACCGTTGCATTCATACTATGGATGAGGAAATTCGCACTATTGAGAAAAATAAAACTTGGTAATTTACTACTCTTCCCACTAATAAAAATTCCATTGGTGTCAAATGGGTGTAAAAGAHAAAGTACAAACCTTCTAGAGAAGTAGATCTTTTCAAAGCAAGGTTAGTTGCTAAAGGTTATAAACAAAAAGTTGGAATTAACTATTTTGAGGTCATTGCACTTGTTTCAAGACTTGATATAGTTCGCATGTTGGTTTCAAGACTTGATACAGTTCGCATGTTGGTTTCTCTTGCTACATGTGATTCTTCGAGAATTTATAGACTGGATGTTAAGTCTGCTTTCTTAAACTGTGTAGAACAACTTGAATGTTATGTACTTAAGGGTCATGGAAATAAAGTCTACARGTTGAAGAAAGCATTATATGGAGTAAAACAAGCTCCAAGAGCATGGTACACTCGTATTGCCTCTTATTTTATTGAACATGGATTTGAAAAGTGTCCATATGAGCATATTTCATATTCAAATGTTAATGATAATGGTGATATCCTTATTGTATGCTTATATATTGATGATCTGATATTTACTAGCAACAATCTCAAATTAATTTCTGAGTTCAGGGAGGCTATGATTAGTAACTTTTAGATTGATAGATTTTGGATTAATGTCTTATTTTCTTGGCTTGGWGATTATCAGTTGGATGGAGGGACTTCTATTTGTTAGAAAATATATGTTGGTGATATTGTGAACCAATGTAAGATGCATTCTTGTAAACTTATCATGACTMCTATAGAGGAGAAATTGAAGTTGACAAAATATGACATTGGTGAACTTGTTGATGCTATTAATTTTAAAATTGGTTGGGAGTTTGAGATACTTGATGCATGATATTAGTTTTGGTTTGGCCTAATTAGTAAACAAGTTACCTCGCCAATCACACTTACAAGTTGCTGAAAGAATCTTGAGATATATTAAAGGTACACAATCCGACAGTATATTTTATTCACGTACTAATAATATATCTTCTGTTAGATACACAAATAGTGATTGGGTTGGTGATATTGTAAAATACAAGAGTACTTCTGGTTATGCATTTTATTTGGATTATGGTATATTCTTTCGAAGAGTCAGCAGTTGTGCCTTTATCTATAGCAGAAGATGAATACATRGCAATAACAAACAGTGCTACACAAGTATTATGGTTGAGAAGAATGACTGGCTTTCTACTACATCAACAAGAAGACCCAACTCTAATGTTTTGTGAGAACAAGTTAGCTATTGATTTGTCTAAAAATCTAGTTTTGCATTGTTGCAACAAACACATCAAATTCTATTTTATTCATGATTTGGTTCGTAATAAAGAGGTAGTTATTGGTTATTATCTGAGTGAAGATCAAGTTGCAGATATATTCACCAAACCATTGAASATGAGATAATTCATCAAATTGAAGAAGATGCTTAGGATGACGAGATTTGAAGATTTGTAGATAGATCTTGATTTAAGGAGGCATGTAGGAATTGTAAACCAAGTTATATTAGAAATAGGAAATTAGATTTGATGAGGAGTCCTAATTGTATTTTAAAGTCAGGTAAGTTATCCTCCTATATAAGGAGGTTCCGTCTAAGTCTTTAGTATAAAAAATTATATAGATGTTGTAACACTCCCAGATTAGGAACCTTATCCTAATCCGAGAATGTTACGTCATTTCATTCGCAAATAATCAACCATCATTTAAAACTGAACATTTACTCAAAATGAAGACAGCAGAAGCCTTTCTAAACCATTCAAAAATAAAAATCACAAAGAAACTTCAATAATTTAAAACATTCACAAATATTCATCTTATTTCATAAATAAATTCGAAAATCAGTTYTCGGGTATYGTAGCTCGCCCACAAGCGATTTCCTTGCCCCATCTGGTTACATATCATCTGAAATGACACATAAGAAAAGGAATGAGAAAAAAGCCCAMTAAGTAACCTCATGCATGAGTGCATGAACATGTCCTACATGTYATGAAATTATAAAATTTCGCCTTTAAATAAAAACTACTTTCCAAACATTCCTTTTTTAAAATCTCATTACAAAACATTTCCTTCAAAATTCTCTTACAGTAAAACATTCCATTTTCTTTCGTTCGTGAGCTCACTAGAGTGTAACGCTTAGCCATTAGGCTGCAGTGGGCCATTTGTTCTTTGGAACCCGATTACATTCTATTCCTTTAACTTTTCTTTTTCTCTTCACCTTCCACAGGTGAATCATTACCTCTTTCCCAGAGGGTTGGTTTGGGTGCGCCGGTCCCCTACGCCCCATTTCCCACTCACATCCTTCATGGCTAGGTTTACACTCCTTTCCAAAAACTTTAACATTTTTAAAACTTCACCTTTTCCTTTAAAATTCCATTTCCTAAACCCTTCACCTTCTAGGTGTGTGAAAGGCTCATGCCAAATGTGATGTAAAATTCTAACTACATGCTCAATGACATGAAATGCGTACGACCCTCATATAACGATAAAACTTCGCACAATTAGTACAAGATATGAAATATAATAGCATATCATTTGACATATAAAGTGCTACAAGATATAGAAAACACGTTAACGATTCCACACAGATTATACACACATCATCATCATATCACTCCCATATCACACATAATATCTAGCAACCGAAAATATTCATTACATTCAATTCATAACTTTAATCGATGGAGATTCTTACATAAATCTCAGATTAAAAAACAATCACCACATACGTTAATGGAGATGAGAGATTTACTTACAGTAAAATCTCAGATTAAATAACAATCACCACACATACGTTAATGAGATGAGATGGATTACCTTACTTAAATCTCAGATTAAATAACAATACAACACATACGCTTAATGAGATAGCAGGATATACTTATATAATCTCGATTAATAACAATCACACACATACGTCAATGAGATGAGAGGATTACTGTTACTCGACGTCCCTGTACGCTTAACGGGTTCTTACTTAATGTTGAAAGTGGACCTCCTTCGACTCCGATCTTCACCGGTAAGACTCGAAATAAAACTAGTTGATTACGAAGAGTGATCGTACTTAGTTTCCGATCGTTCTCAACTTAAGCTATTATGCGGTTTAGATCCAACAATGTCCCTTGATAAGTTGTAATAACTACTTAAATTAGTTCTCATAATATTGGCCGACTATTACCGTTTTAAAGGGTAACAATCCGCGCTCTTAGCTCGGTCATAGAACCCATCTGTAACTACGTTATCCATGATATTCACTTCAAGTAGATATTATTTACAAGTCTTAAAACTTTAATATAAGTTAGCCGTTCCACCTTAAATTCACCGGTATTTCGGGGTGCCTGCCAGCGAGGCAGTAATGAAATTCCAGGACGTGCCCATTTCAAAGAACGCGCACAATGGCCCTTAGCGTCCCGGTCGATCGGCCGCGCCTGAGCGTCCGGGCGCCTGGGTCTCCTGGGCGACTGGCACTAGCACTGGCACCTGGCGGCCCTGGGCTGCTGGCAAGCCTTGGCGCTAGCGGCAGCTGGGCGCCTGGTGCCCTCGCTGGTCTAGGCTAGCACCTGCGGCGTCTCTGTATCTGGAAGCTGCAAATCGCCAGTCAGGACCAAGATTTTTCGACGAGCTCCGCGACGGGTAAGATCAGCACATGCCGTTGTGTTCGGACTTGGCGATCCTGGCGGCGAGCAAGGAAAGATCAGGATCGTTGCTGCATTGTCTGGCGAGCCAGATCGATCGAGTCGAGAAGAGGAAGGAGTGACGGCCAGATTAGGCCGGACCACCTGTCTCTGAGTGGTTATGGCTGACTCCTGAGAGCGCTGAAAAATCTGTGCTCTGGCGTGCCCAGCCCGACCTCGCGACGCCGCACAAAAGCGCCCGACGAGCAGTAAGACGAGAATGGATGACATGTATCGAGCGAGATTGGTTGTTGCGGGTCGCTTGCAGCGTTTCCTAGAAGCGCGTGCACAGATCTGATAGCAGCCCAGATCTGTCGCAGCCCCGACAACTGACCAATCTGGTGCGGCGGTCGCAGAGCGTAGCGAGCAGATATGCGGAGAGGTGAGCGGTCGGTAGAGGGAGAAAAGAGCGGCAGGCTGGCATTCCAGATGGGCGGCGGCGAGAGAAGAGAGGAAGAAGGAGGCAGGCTAGGGGCTCCTGGAAGTGGAACGGCCGACCGCACCGCTTAAGGGTAGGAAGACAAAGGGTTTCTTATATGCGTTTTTCTTTTTCCTTTCTTTTCTTTCTTCCTTTTATTCTCTATACATTTTCTTTTCTTCATATTCTCTTTTTTTTTTGGAGCCGTAATCCGAACCCGTGCGGGCCTTCCCATCCAAATCTGAAGCCTAACAATCCGTATGTCTAAAACAACGGCTCTTTCTTAAAAATCGATAAAAGCCTCACTTCTGCCGACTACAAACTAAGTAGGACCACGAGTCGAGCCTCTCTCATAACTAACGAGTAATTCTTTATTCGACATGGACGAATATTCGGCACCTATTAAACATACGATTTTAAAAAAATATGAACACCATATAAAATGGTCTAACCCTAGTGAGCTACACAAATTTCATGAGATTAAACAAATATTCATAAAGTAAACTCCGGGTGTTACAAGATGTGTGTTTGTAATCCGAGCCGAAGAAACTTCTTGAGTTTGTTGAGTTTCTAAATACAAGTCTCTTTGTTCTATTTGCTTTTTAAAAAAAAAGAAATACCTAGCGGGGAACTTGAATTGCTGCATATGCAATAAGAATTCCATCATAAGTTATTGATACTTTGAGTACTAGACATCCGCGCTCGGTCGCACAAGGCATAATTACGAGCCTCTACAATACATTATATTAAAGAGTGTGTGACAAGGAATTAGGAAATGAACGTACCTAATCGCTATATTTTGATTAGAACATTTCATCTAACTCTAATTAAGTAATGCGGTATGACAAAGAATTCGGCGAAGCCAGATTATTACTACACCACATTACTTGATCCTACTAAGTTACCTAATTCTAATTAGGTAAAATAATGAATTTTTTATTTGAACGGTGAGTACAATATTAATTTTATGATACGCTTATTATTTATTAATTTATCCAATTAATTAATATCTCTCTAATTAGTAGAATAGTGAAGGTTGCACTTTTTTGAAAAATTTGTTACTATGCTCAACACTATATTTAGAGAAGTTTGTTTTCCCATTCACATTACAATAATGTTCATAAAGGTAACAAATACCTAGCTATAGCCGTTTTGCAGGCCTCGTTGTGAAATAATTTCACATTCAGGAAAGTAATATATATTTTAATTATTAAATTCTCATGTTTGGGACATTACTTTTTTTTTTTTATAAAGGAATAGACCATTTTACAAGCAAAAAAAGGTAGTTGCGATATACAGGGACAAAATTAGCCTTATAGAATTTAAATTTTGATTACCTTTTTTTAGGATTTTAGACGATATAAGCGTAATAGTTTTTAGCAATTTAATAACCTTTTTATCCTTCCTTTATTTCTTCTTCCTTCTTTTTTTTTTTTTTCAGCTTACGCGTTTCAGTTTTTATTTTTATGCTTCTTCTTCTTTTGCTCCTTTGGTTTTCTCATCACCCTTATTTTTTTTCCTCCTCTTCTTTCCTCTCTCCTCTTTTCTCTTTCTTTC
>MEJB01000026.1:658045-678023 GCA_001752375.1 Rhazya stricta
TTTCTTTTCTGCTACTAACTTGTTTTTAAAAACATCCTCTACTTCTCTCTATGGTATTTTGACATATGTGCCTCTATTGTTCAACTAGTTCAAAGGTGGGTTATGTTGCTTACGTTCCTTGAGGTGGAATAAAAGTTCACTATCTATCAATTACAAAAAATAAGGTAAAAAAATGAAAAATGAAAAATGAAAAATGAAAAACAACACACATCAATATCAAACCTATAATTTCATTTACATTAGTTTAGAGGATTGCTAAACACAACACTGCAAAATTTCAAATAACATATTTTTGAGATTTCCRATAATGTCTCTTTCATATTTTAATAGACTTTATCTCTCTAGAAATTTTTCTCTACCTCCTTTCTAAAGTATCGATCAGATCTACTGGTTATTTTGGATTTTGACTACATATCTTACAAATGTCATAATGGTTAATGATCGGAATTAAAAAAATTAACTTTTGGGGTTAAAAATCATTAAAAAATAACATTTTTTTTTTTTTTTGCATTTCATCACATTTTTCATAAAAACCGATGCATAATATATTAGCATACTGAAATGTAAATAGATTTTTAGCATAATAAAAAAAAGTAAAGCTATTAATGAAGTATATTAAGCATATAATTCAAATATAATACGTAATGAAAAAAATTAAAAAGAAAAATAATGTTCTCTTTTTAAAAAATTCGAAATAAATAAAAGAAAAAAGAACATAGCTGGGTACCTCCATTCAAGTTGCAAGTCGCATGGAGTTGGCTCAGCAACTCCATGCGTGCTTAGCGGAGCCAGCTCAACAGAACCACTTTTTAAATTTTCTTTTTCAATTTTCATCAAGTTTGAATGGAAGTTGAAATGAAATAATAACATCATAGGAATGATAAACTATTCTTTTCCTTACATGTTTCGATTTGATCTAAAATGAGACTTTTTTTAAGAGAAAAATGAGGTTTTTTTAGAAAGATGAAAGTGAATTTTGTGAGGAGGGTGGTAATATAAATGATGTTACTTATGTTAGGAGTATTTTAGGAAACATGTCCAYAATAGTGTCATGTTTGAAAATTTGAGGTGTTGTGTCCAACAAACATGTTAATTTATCAATATAACTTCAAACTATATGTATGTATGGTCTATTATCATTATTTTCCTTGTTGACATTCCTATACACTTCAAAGACAAATGAATCTTGAAAGATTTACATCTGGTAGATTCTAATTGCAAATAATTTGATTCCACATACACGTTTCCTTTCTTGTCAATCAAATGAAGCCTTGTTATCAAATAAGAAAATGAATTTAGAGTTACAATATATATTTTTAAAGACGCCCCTTGCACTAGCATCTTTGTTGGTAATGAAAATTTTTGCTACACTGAAAAAACCTTTATCAGAGGCGTCTTTGCTTGATAAAAGCGCCACTTCAAGTGGCATTCATGTAAAAGAAGACCATCCACCCAAAACCTAGGTCAAYGGCGTATCAGTTTRTCAAAACTGGGTTACTTTTGTCAAAACCCTCATTTTCCCCTTTGCTACTTTTGGCCATAACTGTAACACCTCGAATAATTTTTAGGCTATGGATTTTATATGATCTAATTTATTTGGTGGTTAGTATGATTGTTTTTTGGTTGTTTTTGTTCTTTAATTAATTATATTTGAATGATCATGGTAATTTTATCCCTAGGTAATTTAGATTAGGCTGATGGAATCCATTTATATTTTTATTTATCGAGTTGGGTTGGCTGTATTAACATAGCCCGAAAAGATTAAGTAGTGAAACAGTTCAAGGATGGGTTTAGTTTGGCCTAAGATCCATAGATACGCCCTTTTATCAACACCCTAAAATTAGTCTTACGTTAGAAACTAATCACGTTAACATTTATACTCCATTTTATGAACTAAGGAAGAAGGAAAGGAAGCTTGGAAGGGGAAAATTGCCTTGAACAACCTCGAGTATCATTTGAAAATGGAATTGTTGTGGCTAAAGGTAAGTCTTATCTTGATCTAATGTTTATTGATGCATTTCTTAAAGTTAGCCGGTAACTTCTAGGTTATGAACTTATTCCTATGGATTTTTATTAATTATGRTTAGAGAAAAGATGTTCTTCCAAGTATGATTGGTTTGTATGCATAATGTTATTTTAAGGTAGAATGAACCTAAGGTAATGAAATGGGGGATTTARGTTCCATGAGTTTCTGCTGTTTTGGCCTCTAAATTCATGATTTTGGGTTTACGTGCATGCATGGATGCAAGCACAGATGAAAGGGATCTTTCTTGGCTCCATCCATATTAAACTGGGTGCTCACTGGGCACTCACRGTTGCACACAAACTTACCGTCCATGTGTACTTGTTGGCTAAGGACGCAGAGTAGCATCAGTGGCCTCCCATTTTYGAGAAAATGATGACTTTTTAGGTACTTCAGGGCTAGAATGTTTTCTAATATTTTTCTAAGAGGGTGTCTTAGAGTTTTACAATCTAGAAGACCCTTTTTAAGAGTTTCCCTTAATTTGAATTAGGAAGTGGATGCTTTGACGTCAAGGACAACTAAGGAACTCAATTGCCCTCTATAAACTAAGTTAAAACCCTTAAGAGTTTAGGTAAATGAAATCCCACATCCTCAGCAATTTTGATGTATGTGAATGGTTGTTACGATTGAATTTTTCTTATGTGAATTGCATGCGAGTTTATGGTTGATATTCAAGTATGTAAGTAAACTACCACTTCTTTATCCATTTTCATGTATGATTATTATGTACAAATGTGTAAGAGTACTACGATTGAGTTGTTTGTACGTGAAGTGATATAAGTTTAAAGTTGATTTGAACTTTGTGAATTTCGCTATGTTTAAGATATGAAACCACATGTGCATTGTTTAATGCTATAATATATATTCATGAACATTGACTCCTTAAGTCACGACATGTTGGATGTTCATGATAACTATAAGGCAAGCGTTTTCAAACTGATGTGAAAATGAGTTTGAAATATCCTATATCCCAAGTTTTAAGAAAGAAAATGGTGTATGCAGAAGCCATGAAGGATGTGAGTGAGAAATGGGGCATGGGAGACCGACGCACCCGACCTAACCCTCGTCGAGGGTATTAAGGAAATGGTAAARTGGAGCTTCTTGTGGAGTGAARGTAAATGGAAACGTAATGTAAACCACTCTATAGTACTACCGGTACAAAATGTGACCTAGTTCCAAAAAATAACTGCCCATTGTAGAGCCTAGTGGCTGGGCARTAGACCAAGTTAGCTCACGTCAGTCAAGAAAAGCAAACTTTTGAAAAGTTAAAGGAAAAATGGGGATAAGGTTTTCAAATGTAGCATAAGCTATTATATACCATTGGCATACATGCATGGGGTTTACTTATTGAGCTYTARCTCACCCCTTTCTCTTTTATTTCATGTTTCATGGGATGAAAGTTAGGTGATTGGAGGAGATCACTTGGGAGGTAGACTCGGACCAGTATAACACTTGTTTTAGAAGTTCAATTTTATTGAGTCTTTAACGTTTAGAACACTTCAGTTCAACGATTACGCTTTGAATGTTTTATGAGTTTTGGTATTCCAATGGTATTTTGATTTTAGACTTCTGACATATGATTTTATCAGAGCTTTTGCATATGGAAACCTCTTCTAATTAAAGTTCAAAATTATTTTCCTTATTTCCGCATCTATGAAAAGGGTTAACACTAACATTCTTAGGTTAGGGTACTTCCTTAATTGGGTATTACAATAACGCTCTCTTAGTGAGTGTTATCCTAAATGGAAAACATGACCTCATAAGACGTTTTCTTTTTTTTTTTTTTTGTAATTCAAATTTGATAGAAAGATAAATACTTAAGATGTATGGATAACATTCCCCTGCTAAGCGTTATCATCATCTTTGACGTAGTACGAAAATGTAAAAAAGGAAAAGTCTTATTTGTAAAACAAACGAACAGTTGTTTGCTCGAATAAATGACAAATAAGCTGGAATTCTCCAGAAAAGGTCCTAAAATTCATATCCAAGAAACTGCTCAAAAAAGAGAATGAAGTCTCTACTTATACAAATGGAAATAATCCCTAATAATCGGCTGTACGGTACAGCAGTGTGAATGGTTGTTACGATTGAATTTTTCTTATGTGAATTGCATGCGAGTTTNGGAATTCTCCAGAAAAAGTCCTAAAATTCATATCCAAGAAACTGCTCAAAAAAGAGAATGAAGTCTCTACTTATACAAATGGAAATAATCCCTAATAATAAAAGGATTAGGAAATTAGGAAAAAAGTCCTTAGATGATCTAGAGTGCAAAAATGATATAAATCCTAACAATAAAAGAATAAGGAAACTGCATAAACTCCTTAAATAATTTAGAAACCGAAAAGGATTAAGAAACTGGGCAAAGTTATGCTTGTTTCCACGAACACTTCTTATTGCGCCTCTTCTCAAGCTGCTCCATGAATAATTCTTCCAGCTGTTCTGCATCATTCCCTTCTGCTTCAGAGCAACTTGACCCTGAGTTATCACTAGGATATACGATGTATCATCATCAGGAACATACCTAAAAAAATCAGCAACAGTAAATGTCAGAGAAATATGCATATGCTTAGGGAGCTCAATGAAATAGGTATTTTCGTTAATCTTTTTAAGATCCGAAAAGGACCATATTTCTTCTGATCTAGCTTTCTTCTAACTTTCTCCATGCACCTTCCTGAGAAATGATATAACCAGATTACCGAATGAAAATGTCTTAGAATGCCAATGTTTATATGCAACAGCTTTGTACTGCCTATTAGAGGACTGCAACTGTTTCTTTACCTTTTCAATCACTTCACGTGCTTGATAGCTAGATGTTTGTAAGCTGCACTCTTCTAATCAAAAGTCAGCAACCTAACTAAATCCACTGCCAGCCTTGGAAGTGTTGGATTGAATCTTAGATTATAGCAACCCACACACGCAAGTATACGTGATCAACACGTAATAAATAGTGAGTAGAGTAACATTCCCAGGAGGATTGGATTGAGGAAAACTTAATGTGAAAGTTCCATAAAAATAGATAAAAAATGCTATAGCAATAGATGGGACAATTAATGGGGATGACTGAAAMGTAAATGACTGAAAGCGAGTAAATAAATGTAAAATGACTGAAGTAAATGTAAATGAAAGTAAGACAAAAAACTGTAAAAAGTTAGTGGCAAGAATTAGAAGTTAGAGTCAGTTCTAGATGCTATATCACTAATGAGCTGTGTCATGTGATGTCTTCCATGAAGCCATCCATAGTGCAAATGTAGGAGGTGTAAGGAGATCAGACCATATTTCTATGGTAATTTTTCCAACATTTTTGTACTGCTCTAGGATCGTTCATTGGTGAGATAAGTGTCCTTATCTCTACTTGGTCCTAGAATGCTATAGCAATAAGTCACTGAAGGCTTAGAGATTGTTATTCCTTTAACCCGTAGCAACTCTTTTTCAAATCTCACTTCATATACAAACCATATGTATATAGCTATGATACTTAGTTATTTTCCTTGCCAATATTGAGTTCCAAAAATGGTTAGGTTGAGCTTTTGGCTTCCTAAACTTCAAATGGATTTCCTTAATATCTGAAAGGAGTTTACTTAATAAAAACTTAGACTATSCTAATCTTGGGCAGTTAGCTTTGTCAAACTTCCTACTSCTGAATTAGATGATGAAACCACACCTTTGTAGAAGTATAAAGAATGCATAACTCATAAAAGAACCTCTATCATTTTGCCAAAGCTTGAAATTAATTGTTTTGAAATGTAAGAAAGCTTTTGATTAAAGATGAAGAAAGATTACACTAAGAGATACGTGACTTTCGTCCATTTTCTCTAATCTAAACTACAAACTAAAGTAAAGCTAACTAAGGTGGTTCTTTTTGTGAAGAGAACTCTAAGAATTAAACTCTAGTYTGAAAATCTAATATCTAACTCTTTGTCCTGCTGAAGACCTTTTCCTTATATAGAGGTTGAAATGTTGCTGAATTGGCAATTGCTATAGCATTTCTCTATTGACAAGTCAGTGTTGACTCAGCAGATATTCATCTTGTAGTGTCTATTTTCAGTAGTGTAGTCCTCAATATTTTTCACTGGTCTGGCCATTTCGGGTAATTTTGTGAAGTCAACTTTGACACTTTCCTTTATGTCAATTTTGCTCAAATCCTTTATTAAATGCAAGGGATTTGTTTTGCTTTATTTGAAARTGCTCCTCAAACCCGTTCCTCGAATATATGAAAGTGGTAGCATTTTGCTCTTCTTGACCATAAGTTAGTTCTTTGGAGGGGCACCTGGATGTCAACATCAGATAGCTGTCCGTGTTGTTTTATTCCTTTTGTCCATTTTACTTTGGTCCATTTTACTTTGGTCCTTCTTGTCTCGTTTGACCCAACATGGACCAAGGTCAACTTGAACAAATCTTTTCTAAGTCCTTTTAGCTAATATCCCCATAGAAAACATATTTGATTCGATTAAAGTCCTTTGTTTGACTACCTCATGTCATGAAGAYATTTATGTAGTACTTCTGTCAATCAGTTTTGTTGTAGCATTGTCTCATCCAGAATTCTTCCTTTTCTCCTCTTAGATCTTTTCTTGTTCCATATGCCCTCTCAGCTTTCTTCTCTGATGTGCGGTTGCTATAGTATTATTGACATTCCTACAAATAGATTTGAAGACCAAGTTTTTTAGCAATAAATAAGCACTTCAAGGACTATTTTAAGCTACAAGCATGCTAACTCTTATTTATCTAAAAGTAAGGGAAAATACTACTGTGTATAGCTAAAATACTRAAAATAATTAACACAAAATGGGCAAAAATAGAGATTCAAGTGGGATATTTCCTAAGCTTATCAAAAACCTTCATATAGACAATAGCAAAAGGAGATTTACCCGTGGAGCGACTCATTGCACTATAATAAGTGAATTCAGCTTGAGCAAAAGGAGATTTAACCATGGAGCGACTCATTGCACTATCATAAGCGAATTTAGCTTGAGCCAACGTAGATCCCATTGTTTCTTCTTCTCACCACAGATACATTATAACAATTTACCAAATGTCTTATTGATCACTTCTGTTTGGCCATCAGTTTGAGAACGGGCGGTGCTACTGAGTTGTAGTTTAGTAAGAAATTTTTTCCACAAAACAGACCAAAAGTTTGCTAGAAACTTCAGGTCACAATCTGAATTAATAGACCTTGGTATCCYATGCAATTGAACAATATCCTAAAAGAATAGTTTAGCAATATAGGGTGCATCACTAGTGTTACAACATAGAATGAAGTGAGCCATATTTGGCAACCTGTCAATAACAACAAAAATAGAATCAGAACCGCGCTAAGTGCCAGGTAAACCTAACATGAAATCCATGGATATATCCTCTCATAGTTGCTCCGGAATAGTTAGAGGCATGTATAATCTAGCATTCTACCCCTGCCCTTTCTGAGTTTGACAAATCGGACATTTTCGTACTAGTCGACTGGTATCTCGCTTCAATTGTGGCTAGTGGAAGCCCTCCTCAAGACTTCTAATTATTTTTTCCCACCCTAAATAACCACTCAATCCGCCAGCATGTAACTCTCTAATCAGTTTCTCACGAAGAGAAGTAAACGAAATACAAAAATGATTGCCCTTAAAAAGGACTCCGCCATAACCAAAAAGTCAGCCATGGGCTGCTGCATCAAGTGTTTTACCCATAAGTCCCCAAAATAATTGTCTCCATCATAGAGCTTCTTAAGGAAATCAAACCTAGCCATCTCACTTYTTACAGTAACAAGTAAGGTTGCTCTCCTACTCAAAGCATCAGCAACTCTGTTGGATACTTCAGACTCATGCTTAATCACATAATGGAATAGGCCAAAATAGGTTGCCCAACAAACATGCATATGATTCTTCAAGTCTCTTTTGTTTTTGAAATGCACTAAGGACTAGTGATCGAAGAATTCTCATGGAAGTAATAATGCTCCAAGTTCTTTAGTACTCGGAACATGACATACAATTCTTGCTCATAAGTCGACCACTTCTATCTAACTTCATTAAATTTCTCGTTAAAATAAGTGACCAGCCTTCCTTCTCGAGAGAGTACTCCTTCAATACCAGTACCCCAYACATCACATTCAATTTTGAAAATTCTCTTGAAATATGGTAAGTCTAAAACAGGTGCAGATGTTAATTTTTGCTTGATCTCGGCGAAACTCCATGCAACAGCTTCGGTCAATTGAAATCCATCCCCTTTTCTCGCCTTCAAACAGTTTTTTAAGAGTGATAAAATGCCAATAGAAAGTAGCAAGACCACGAAAATAGCGTACCTCACGAGAGAGCATGGCATTGGGCAATCTCGAATCACCCTTATTTTCTGATCATCAACATTTATACCTTCCTTCCCAACAATATACCCTAGGAACAAGACTCCATTTGTCATAAAACTGCATTTTTTTTATATTGATAAATAATTCATGTTCTTGCGAAGCTGTGAATACTTAACGGAAGGGTCCCTTAGGGTCTGCCTTACGACGAGTAAAAATGAGAATGTTGTCAAGATAGACAATCATAGATTTGCCCAGAGAAGGCTTCAAAACCTAGTTTATCAGTTGCAGATAAGTACTAGGCCCATTAGAAATACCAAACAACATTATTAACCACTCATACAAGCCTTCTTTTTTTTTTTTTTTAACGTTGTTTTTCATTTATCTCCCGATTTAACTTGTATTATGATATTCACTCTTCAAATCGATCTTTGAAAACATTACAGATCTTGCTAATTGATCTAACATATTTAACTAGTTCATTGTGAATTTATGCTATTAATCTTGATTTGTGACCTCAATTACTTGAGAATGAAAAAGTAGCTATTTCGAACCTAAAAAGCTTGATCTTTAAGGAAGTTTTGCAGGAGAACAAAAATGCTACAACCTTCATAATTATAAGAAACAAGTCTAAGAGTTTCTATCAAAGCAGCACAAATCCCTTGCATTTAATGAAGAATCTGAGTGAGAACAACAGAAAGAGGATTGTCTACGTTGACTTCTATACTTCACCTGAAATGGCCAGACAACAAAAAGTATTGAGGACCATATTACCCGAATTAGACACTACAAGACGAATGTCTGCTGAGTCAGCATGGACCTATCAGAGAGAAATGCTTTAGCAATTGCTAACTCAGCTACATTTTGGACTCTATATAAGGAATGWGACTTCAAGAARAAGAGAATCAGTTTTTAGTTTTAGAAATTAGTTCTTTAGATTGTARTGTAAGTTTCTCTTGGATAGAAAAAACCACTCTAGTTTATCTACATTTCAGTTGTAATTTAGAGTTAAGAAAAGGCACGAAAGTCACCTGTCTTATAGTGTAATACATCCTCATTTCTATTCAAAAGTTCTCTTATGCTCTAATGCTAGAAGATCAAGGTTTTGGCAAGGCAATAATAGTTCTTGTGAGTTCTGAATCTCTTCTTCTAGAAAAGTCGAGTTTTCATTAGCCTATTCAAGGGTAGGAAGCTTGACAAATCTAAACGCCTAAGATTAAGTTGTTTAAGTTCATGTTAACTGAAACCCTTTGAGAGATTAAAGGAAACTGATTGAGCCATAGATATATGGTTTATGTACTAAGTAAAATCTACAAAAGAGTTGCTAAGGGTTAAAGGAATAACAATCTCTAAGCCTTCAGTGACTTATTGCTACAGATTTCTAGTACCTGGCTGAGATAAGGATACTCAATCTTACCAATGAACGATCCTACAACATTACAAAATTGTTGGGAAGATTACCACAGAAATGTGGTCTGGTCTCCCTATATCTCCTACATTTGCGTTACAAATGGCTTCACGTAAGACATTACATGAGAATTCTCATTGGTGCTATAATATCTAGAACTAACTCTAACTCCTAACTATTGTCACTGACTTTTACAACTTTCTGTCTTACTTTCATTTACATTTACTTCAGTCATTTTACATTTATTTACTCATTTTTAGTCATTTACTTTTTAGTCATCCCTACTAGCTGTTCCCTTTTTTGCTACAAAATTTTTATCATTTTTATATAAAGTTTCCACAATTTTTCCATTCATTTAACTATCCTCATGGAATTGACACTCTATTTGCTCTTACTAATTTTGGGCCGCGTATACTTACACATGTATTAAGTCTAATCACAAACAGATTAGATCGTAATAAATTTTTGGCACGTTAGGGATAGCACAAATGAAGCTAAATTGTGTAAAACTTTCTTGCTTTAACATTTGTTAATCCTTTTAAGCTACTATTCACGACTAGGAATGCTAGTTTATGAGAACTAGAGGAAAAGTCAAATAACAAATTCCCGAAGCATCTGTCCTTGACAAGGTCCCCGAGAAAATCATAAAAAAAGGAAGAAAAAAGTTGAGGATGGAAGCACAACAAGTAAATGGAGGTGAACAATGCAATAATAACCTACCACAAGTTAATGTTGCCAGCATTTTCARATGAAAGAAATCGTGCTATACGATAATATGTATACTGTCTTGCATGATTTGAATCCTGGCATTGTGATACCTGAAATTCAAGCCTATTAGTTTGAACTTAAACCAGTCATGTTCCAAATGCTATAGACAGTTGGACAGTTTAGTGGAATGGCTATCGAAGAGCCTTATCTGCATTTAAGATTTTTCATGGAGGTGAATRACTCCTTCCAACTCCAAGGCATTTCAAAATAAGCACTAAGAATGAAATTATTTCTTTTTTCCCTGAGAGATAGAGCAAGGGAATGGCTAAACTCTTTACCTCTAAATTACGTAACATTAAGGACTGACTTGGTAGAGAAATTTTTGATGAAATATACCAATAAAGAATGTAAAGCTAAGAAATGAGATCACCTTATTCCAGCAACATGGTGATGAAACCTTATACTAAGCATGGGAAAGATTCAAGGAATTGCTCAGGAAATGCCCACATTATGGCATCCAACAATGGATTCAAATGGAGAACTTTTATAATGGACTCAACGCTCAAACAAGTTGATGCTTCAGCAAATGGAGCATTGTTGTCAAAATCATATAGTGAGGCATTTAATATCTTGGAGATAATAACAAGCAACAACTACCAGTGGATGATAACTAGGATAGCAACCACAAAAAGAGTCCAAGGAGTCCATGAAGTTGATGCTATCACAACACTCTTGGCAGAAATAGCATGTTTGACCAATATGTTGTAAAACATGAAGTTGCCCACTGCGCAACAATCACAGTAGCAAAACATTATCAAATTTRTACTGTGAGGACCCACATACTTTTGATAATGCCTATCTAATCTAGAATCCATGTGCTACATTGGAAACTTCAGCAAGGCAAATAATCCTTTTTCTAATACTTACAACCTTAGATGGAGGCAACATCCAAATTTCTCATGGAGTCATCAAGGAGAAAATACTACAACAAATCCACAACATAGACCATTTCAGCCTCTTGGATTTCTACAGTAGAACCAACATCAAAGACCAGTATAACAAGAACAGCTAACCTTTATGGATGCATTATTCAAGGAATACATGTTCGAAACTAATTCCCTCGTCCAGAACTAAGCAACATCATTAAGGAACCTGGATTACTTTGGCATTGAGCACTAGATAGCAAGGCACATTCCCTAGTGATATAGAAAATCCTAGAAGAGAAGGAAAAGAGCAGTATAAAGCTATAACCCTCAAAAATGGAAATGAATTGAAGGAACCAATAGCTACCTAGGAGCAAGAAAGGAGCTGGCAACTATTTAGAAAGATAATAGCTTTGAAATCAATCAAGGATCAGGTCCATGACTAGCAAAAGAACAAAATGCTGCTACAAATCGACTAAGTAGCATTCACAATAAATCACCACCATTATTTCCTCAAAGGCTCATTGCAAGGTAGCAAGATAAGTAGTTTAGTAAATCCTTGGAGATCCTTAAACAATTGGAGCAAATGGCAATTATGTTAAATTCATGAAGGAGATCTTATCAAATAAAAAGAGCCGAGAGAAGTAGCATTGACCAGAAAGGATCCTAAAAGTCTTCACTATACCATGTTCTATTAGGAACTCTTAATGTGGGAGTGAATTATGTGATCTTAGGGAAAGTAATAACCTCATATCCATGTCTACTTTCAAACAACTCAGGATTGGAGAGGTAAGACCAACCATGGTTATTTTACAAGTGGTGGACAGTAACTATGCATACCCTGAAGGAAAGATTGATGATGTCTTGGTCTAAGTTGAGAAGTTCATTTTTCTAGTAGATTTCATAATTTTGGATTATGAAAATGACAAAGAAGTGCCTATCATTTTGAGAAGACCCTTCATTGCTACAGGATGGACTGTTATTGATGTCCAAAAAGGGGAACTAACAATGAGGATGGACGATCAACAAGTCACGTTCAACATCTTCAATGCACTAACTTCCCCTAATGAACAAGAAGAGTGCTCTATATTGAAGGAAACAATCAACAAATCCCAAAAATATTGAAGAATACTACAGCATCCTGCACTCAGATGATGAAGAAGACAATTGTGATGGAAGTGAAGAATCAGATAATGATACAACATTGGCATGGGTAAATTCCTAGCAAACCTTTGAAGGAGTTGACCAAAGGTTTGAATCATTGGACTTATCTTAGAGGATTGTCCAACCACTGAGACCATCAGTTGAAGACCCATTAGTAGTAGAAGAAAAGGCATTGCCATCTCATTTGAAGTATTCCTATTTGGGAGAAGAAAGAAAGTTGCCAGTTGCTAGTTGTTCTTCATTTCTTTAGCGTTAGACCAGCAAAAGAAGGATAAGTTGCTACTTGTTCTAAGAAGTCATAGGAAGGCTTTCAGATGGACAATGAGGAATATAAAGTGAATAAGTCCCACTATATGTATGAACAAAATCATCTTGGAAGAATGTTGYAGCAACTCGATGGAACCTCAAACGAGACTCAACTCGATTATGAAAGAGGTTATGAAGAAGAAAATCATCAAATGGTTAGATGCCGGAATAATTTACCCAATTTCGATAGCTAATGTGTGAGCCCAATCCAATGTGTTCCAAAGAACAGAGGTGTGACAATGGTAAGGATTGAAAAGAAAATGAAATTCCAACAAGAACCCTGATCAGTTAGAGAGTATGCATGGACTACTAAAAGCTCAACAAAGCTACAAGGAAAGATCATTTCCTTCTTCCTTTCATATACTAGATGTTGGATAGACTTTTCGAGCAAGATTGTTATTGCTTCCTTGATGGGTATTCTGGGTACAACCAGATTGCTATAGCAYCGGAAGACTAGGAGAAAACCACATTACCTGTCTTTATGGAACATTTGCATTTCGAATGATGCCTTTTAGGCTCTGTATTGCTATAGTAGAATTTCAAAGGTGCATGATGGCAATTTTCATAGATATAGTAGAAAAGACTTTGGAAATCTTCATGGACGATTTCTCTAATTTTGCAAAAACATTTGATGAAAGCCTAGATAATCTTGAAAAACTGTTGATAAGGTGTGAAGAAACCAACTTCGTATTGAAATGGGAAAATGCCATTTTATTGTTCAAGAAATCATTGTATTGGGACATTAGATTCAATGGAAGGAATGGAAGTTGATATGGTAAAGATTGAAGTCATCCAAAAGTTACCTCTATCATCTAATGTGAAGAGAGTTAGGAATTTTCTTGAACATGCTGGTTTTACAGAAGATTCATCAAAGACTTCTCGAAGATTTCAAAACCCTTATGGTCCTTGCTACAACATAATATTCCATTCAATTTTGATGATTGCTGTAGCAAATCTTTTGAACAACTCAAACAAGCACTGGTCTCATCCCGTGTTATAAYAGCACTAGATTAGACATTACCATTTGACTTAATGTGCGATGCCAGGGATTATGCAGTAGGAGCATTACTTGGGCAAAGAAAAAAGAAGTTGTTTCATCCTATTTACTATGCAAGCAAAACCCTCAATGAAGCACAAAAAAACTATACAACCAATGAGAAGGAATTGCTTACAGTAGTATTTGAAAAGTTCCAAGTTTGTTTGGTAAGAAGAAAAGTGATTGTATTCACTGACCACTCAAAAATCAAATACCTTATTTTAGAGAAGGATGCTAATGTCGTCGATTTCCTGCAACCAGTGTTACCCGCTCGGTGCCTGCCAAGATTCGAGCTCAACCAGTCCTCCTTGTCCATATCGGGAGCTTGCTGATTACATGCTCGTTGTGTTCGGCCAGCATACGCGCCGCTGCTTGGCTGGAGCTCACAACAACTCACTTAGACTGTTCGCCAAATTCGTCATCGGAAGTTTGACTGGAAACGGATTTACCGGAGCAGTGTCGGAGCTTGCCCAGTGCCAGCGCCTGTTCCAGCATTCAAGGAGCAGCAACAGGCGCTAGGCACCCAGATGCCAGCGCAAGTGCAGTGGGCGCCTAGTGCTGGTGCCAGCGCAAGTGCAGTGGGCGCCAGGTACTTGCGGTGGGCACCAGGTGCCCAGCACCAGGCGCCCAGTGCCCAGCACGCACAGGGCCAGCGCCTATTCCAGCATTCAAGGAGCAGCAACAGGCGCTAGGCACCCAGATGCCAGCGCAAGTGCAGTGGGCGCCTAGTGCTGGTGCCAGCGCAAGTGCAGTGGGTGCCAGGTACTTGTGGTGGGCACCAGGTGCCCAGCACCAGGCGCCCAGTGCCCAGCACGCACAGGTTCCCAGCGCCCGAAGCCCAGCACACCGATGCTCAGGCACCCAGACGCTATTGTGCGAGTTGTTTGAGCGCACGCCCTAGGACCTATCGCTATTCTCGACACATTTGGATATCATGAACTTAAAGGAGAAAACGTTAATACATGATCTTTATATTTTATGACTTGTACATAATTATGTCCTAAAGTGAATTGATGAGAGAACATAGTTAGATTTATACCCGAGCTAAGGAATTGAAATTGTAGCCTTAAAAAGACATGACAATTGGTAATGTAGGAACTAAGAATGGATTAATAATTAATAAAGGACATTTTTGGATTAGACACATAATACGTAAGTTGGAACGATCGAAYTAAGTAGACTCTCCTTTTGTAATCAACTAGGTCATTTCGAGGCCTTACGTTGAGATCGATTGAAGGAGTCCACTTCGCAACTTAAGTAAGAACCTGTTTATGTAAAGGACTCTGGGTAAGTAAGCCTCACATTTCATTAATATTTTGAATGAATGTAATGGAACTATTTTGGTTGCTCGAATATGTTGTGTATGGGATTGTATGATGATGTGTGTATAATTGCGAGGAATGTTAATGTGTTCGTATCCTGTAGCACTTTTATGTCAAATGATATGCTATTATGATTCATATCTTGTACTATTTGTTGAATGTTATGTTATATACGGATGTAAGCATTTCATGTCATGGGCATGTAGTTAGAATTTTACATCAMATTTGGCATGAGCCATTCACACACTTAGAAGGTGAATGGTTTAGGAAATGAAATTTTAAAGGAAAATTTTAAGTTTTGAAAATGTTAAGGTTTTTGGAAGAGGGTGTAAACCTAGCCATGAAGGATATGAGTGGGAAATGGGGCGTGGGGGACCGACGCACCCGACCTTACTCTCGAGGAGGGTAGGACATGATTCACCTCGGGGAGGTGAAGAATGTAATTGGGTTCCAGATAAGAATGGCCCACTGCAAGCCTAATGGCTAGGCGTTACACTCTAGTGAGCTCAAGAGCGAATCAAAATGGAAAGTTTTTATTGTAAGTGAATTTTGAAAGGAATGTTGAAAAGAAATTTGGAAAGGAAATGTTTTGAAAAGTTTTTCACTTAAAAGGCGAAACTTTAAAATTTCATGACATGTAGGACATGTTCATGCATTCATGCATGAGGTTACTTTCTGGGCTTTTTAACTCATTCTTTTTCCTTACGTTTCATTGCAGATGATATGTAACCAGATRGGGCGAGGAGGTCGCTTGTGGRCGAGCTACGATACCCGAGAACTGGTTTTCGAACTTATTTTATGTAATAAGATGATTATATTATTTTTGAATGTTTTAAATTCTTGAGGCTTCCGCTGTCTTCMTTTTTGAATGGTTTAAATTGTTAAGACTTTCGCCGTACTTCATTTTTGAATGAATATTGAGTTTTAAATGATAGTTAATTAATTACGAGTGGAATGACGTAACATTCCCAGGTTAGGATAAGGTTCCTAATCTGGGGGGTGTTACAGGTAGGGTGTAGGGAATGGTGGTTAATCAATGTCGCGCAAATAAGCTTTCCATATGCTATTAAAACATAATAAAATCACCAAATCACAATTAGTATAAGTACCACATCCATAATTAACCCAAGATAATTATAGGATAGAAAATCCCTAAATTCAAGTAAAACCTCAACCAACAATTAAGAGAATATGCTCAATCACATTAAAACTCATAACCCAAGTGGATAAGGTTAACAAAGCTACATAATTCTCAAAAAAATTAAAATTGAACAAGAAAATTCAAGAAAATTCGTAACTCTTGAAAAAACCTAGTGAAAAATGTCCAAAAGTTGAAATTTCCTTGCAAAGAAGCTTGAAATCTTGAGTAATCTTAATGGGTAAGTGATGCATATTGAAATTATGGAAGAAATTTGAGTAAATTTGGTGAACAAATGAGAAAGAAGGAGACTTTTGAAGTTTAGAAGTACAAAAAATTGAGCTTAGGGTGGATAAAGGAAGGAAATCTGATTTTTGGGTGAAAAAACATGGAGAAATGCCTCGAAAAAGCTCAAATCGGTGATTTTTGGGCCAAATTGGCGCCAGTTTGAGTCTGGACAAGCAAAGCTCAGCAAACTCTCTAAATCAACACTTGATTCATATTACATGTTGGGTTGATCAGGTCTGATCCTGTAAAACCCTTTTTTAAAATTTTAAATATGCTTAAAAGGTTAAAACAAGAATAAGAAAAATAATGAAAAATTCCAATGAACGAGAAAGTGCTTCTTTAACATCTTTAGTTGGACCATCTAAACTTGATACTAAGTAAGGCTAATTTTTGTGGGGAACCGATCGACCTCACTCGTATAGTAGTATTTCAATCTTTGGCCATTGACCTTGAATGTTCCTTAGGATTCATTGGAGATTTCTACTGCACCGTAAGTGAAAAAGTTAGTTGTAACAAAAGGGCTAGACCACTTAGATTTCAACTTAACTGGAAACAATCAAAGACGTGAGTTAAATAGGAGAACTTGTTGGCTAATTTGAAATTCCCTCCTTAAAATCCTCTTGTCATGAACTTCTTGGTCTATTCTTTTAGATTTTTGTACTCTCATAAGCTTCAAGGTAATTCATTCATCTGCAAAAATCTTTCCTAGCCTTCATCTGATAAATCAAGGCTTAACAATTTCAACGCCCAATAAGCCTTATGTTCTAAATTAACAGGTATGTGACATGMTTTCCCAAACACTAGAAAATATTGGTGACATACCTATGGGAGTTTTGAAAGTAGTTCTATATGTCCATAAAATATCATCTAGTTTAAGTGACCAATCTTTCCTAGATTTGCTAAAAACCTTTTCAAGTATTCGTTTAATTTCCCTATTAGACACCTCTACTTGACCATTAGTTTGGGGGGGTGATAAAGAATGGCTATCTGGTAACCCCATAATTCTTCAAAAGTGTTTCCAATTGCTTATTACAAAAGTGAGTGCCCTAATCACTAATAAGAGTCCTAGGAGTGCCAAAATGACAAGATATATTCTTTTTAAGAAAGTGAATGACAACCTTAGCTATCATTAATGGGGGTGACCAAGGTTTCTACCCACTTAGACACATTATCCAAAAAACCAAGAATATACATATTGGAACAATAAGAAGGGAAAGAACCCATGAAATCTATGCCCCAAATGTGGAACACTTTAACAACAAAGATATTAGTAAGGGGCATCTCATTATGCCTAGAAATAGTACCACTTCTTTGACATTGATCACAAATAAGAAAGAAACAATTACAATCTTTAAATAAGGTAGGCTAATAAATTCTAGATTGTCGTACCTTAGCTGCCATTCTTGTTGGATCAAAGTGCCCACATATGGTGCSATTATGAAAATGATATAAAGTATCATGTGTCTCATTCTAAGAGACACATCTTTGAAGAACTTGGTCAAAACACGGTTTGAACAAGTATGCTACATCCCATAAATAATGTTTCATATTAGAGAAGAATTTCTTTTTTTGTTGATAAGTAAGCTGGAGTGGAATAATATAACTACCCAAAAAATTAGCAAAATCAGCAAACTAAAGGGTAGGGGATGGAGATATTGCAAAGAGATGCTCACTAAAAAAAGATTCACTAATSGGGGTGTTTTCACCAAATTCTTTTAATCTAGATAAATAATTTGTAACATCCCCAGATTAGGAACTATCCTAAACTGCGAATATTACATTACCTTACTCATAGAACAATTAACTACTATAGGAAATAAAAGAAGTCTTAATCCTTGTCAAAGATTTTATAAAGATTTTGACAGAGTTTCCTCTGCAATCTCAATAATTACCCCCTACGGAAGAATGGTGAACGGGCGCGGTGGTCCGGGTGAGGTGAAGTAGCGACTAAGAGATAGAGTGGCTGTGATGCGAGTGGCTGCTAAGATGTGCAGCTCGGTGAGTTCGACCAGGCAGTAGCGTGCGGGGTCCAATCCGAGGAGTAGACAGCGGTGCGCGTAAAGAGGAGTGAGAGAGCGTGCGAACAGAGCGAAGGCTGCAGACAGGAGGTGTGAGTGCTGAGATAGAAATTTGAAGAGAAGCCAGAAAGAGGTGAAGAGAAGCCGCGAGCGAAGAGGCGAGAGAGCTAAATGAAAGAAATGGTTAGACGGTACTATCTTATGCCTGTAAAATTTATGTAGTAAGCGAGCGGCGAGAGCGTGTGCGCGCGAGCGAAGGAAGCGCGCGAGCGCGAGTGGGCTAAAATCCACCCTGAAATTGCAAAATGAGAGTAAATAGGAATGAGCTACTAAACTCAGTAAGTAAATCTCATGCATGAATGCATGAACATGCCCAACATGTCATGAATTATAAAATCTCACTTTCTCAATGAAAATTTTCAAATCATTTTCTCGTATAACCTTTCCATAAAATCTTTCCTTTCAAAATTCATAACTTGTAAAACCTTTCATTTCATTACATTCGTGAGCTCACTAGAGTGTAACCCCTAGCCACTAAACTCTGCAGTAGGCTATAGTTATTTGGAATCCGATTACATTCCTACCAGTAGTACCGCAAAGCGGTTAACATTCATTTACTTTTCCTTTCATCTTTTCACCTCCAAAGAAGTCAACATTACATTTTTTCCTACCCTGCAATAGGATAGGGTCGGGTGTGCTAGTCCCCCACGCCCTATTTCCCACTCACATCTTTCATGGCTAGGTTTTAGACCCCTTTTTCAAAAACTTTAACATTTTCCTGAACACGTTACAATTTATAAAATACCTTCCCTTTAAAAATTTCATTTCCTAAACCATTCTCTTTCTAAGTGTATGAATGGCTCATGCCAGTAATGATGTAGAACACTAACTACATGCYCATGACATGAAATGCATACAACTGTAATTAACATGCCATTCGACATAAAAACAGTACAAGATATGAAACACATAAATCATTGCACATAATTAACACATCTCATAATACAATCCAATACTGCCASCACATAACACATAACAAAAGAGATAGGCRGTATGGGGGTTTACGTGTATAAAATCCATATACAACATATTAAACTATCTAAAAGAATTTAATTACATCCATTCATAAGCATCAATGAGATGTGAAAATTTAATTAYCTAGAACTCAGATTCAATGACAATCATACATATGCTTTAATGAGAGTGTGAGAGAATTTACTTACTCGGAGTCCTTTATGTTACAGGATTCTTATTTAAATCGCAAAGTGAAATCCCTCGACTGTTCTCAACGTCAAGGCACTCGAAACGACCTAATTTTGATTACGGAAAGATAGTCTATTTAGTATGATTGTCCCAACTTAGATATT
>MEJB01000026.1:705649-723828 GCA_001752375.1 Rhazya stricta
GCACGGGACGAATAAAAGTCTAGACTGAACCAGGAAGATGACGCTGATTGTACAGAAATGACAGAGAAGACAGAAGGGAATCTCGAGGATTTGCCAATGTGAAGTCCATGGTTCCCTTGGCAGAACAACTAAGCCATTGACTGGTATACAGTGCTGGAATACGATCGTCGTCCAATTGGCAGGCAGGCCTGATAATTGCTTTAGTTCTCTACTGTGTCACAGTACAAGTCTCCATGGCATTCAGTTCCGACCTTATAATGATGTTCTTCACTCTGTCTTGTCAGAAACTCATTACAAAGATGTTAAGGATGACATGGAAGGGGACGGCACTGAGCAGACAGATCTCCCTTCGGATCCACAGGCATGCCGATCGCACCGCAGCAACGAGCCGGCAGCCACTTCAAGGTCGGCCAAGAGAATGAAAGAGAAGAGGAGAAGGAAAGTCCCACGCGAGGAGCGTCGGGTAGGTTAGAAGGAAAGAGCGGCGTGGCGGCGGTGAGAAGAGAAGAAAAAGAGGCGGCGGGTAGGGCTTTGGACTTGGCGGCGGCAGGAGGAAGAAAGAAGATAGTTTGCCAAGGTTTTTTTTTCTTTTTCTTTTCTTTTCTTTTTCTTTTTTTTTCTTTTTATTTTCTTAATATTTTTTCTTTTTCTTTTCTTTTCTTTTCTCTTTTTTTAATATTTTTCGGGCATAACCCGAATCTTTTAGGCCTTCCCGTCCAATTCTAACCTAAAATTCGTAGTTTAAATATAACGAGCTTCCTTTCGATAAAAAAGCCCAACTTCTGACTAACAAATAAATAGGCCCACGAGTCGAGCCTTTAACCAAATGATAATTCTTATTCGACATGGACAATATTTTCGCACCTACTAAATGTGCGATTTAGAAATATTAATCAATATAAAGTGTCCAACCTTAGTTGGCACACAATTTCACGAGATCAAACAAAAATTCATAAAAGTAAAATCTGGGGTGTTACAATGTTCGTACRCCAGAGCATATTCCTTTTCCAGAGCGCTATTGAACCCATTACACCTTAGACTTGATACCACACCTAAGGTTCGGGATTCAAGATGAATCCTTAATTTCATCATTTAAATTAATCGAACGGCCTAGGTTTTGTATTAGGTATTTAAGAAAAAATATGGAATATGGTTAGTATAAAATTTAAGTTAGTATGATAAAGTAAAAGGAGAACATAATTCTAGAAATACATTGGAATACAATTTAAAATGGAATTTAGGGTTTGTACGATAGAATAATGTATATTGTGATTAAGATTATTATTATTRTTTTAAGAATGATTAGGAGTCATGTAATTAAATTATACTATTAATAGTTCGATTTTTATTGACATGGAAATTAATCTTGAGAAATTATTGGTTAATGTCACCATAGGAAAAATGATGAATGTATTCACGGTAAACACCTATGTTWAATRAGTRTATTTGGTTAAACAAATTTCAGATGAATATTCTTTGTGTAATAATATTAGGATACTGTGGCACATTGACATCGTGGGCAACCAAGGYAGCCCACGAGCAATCTAAAGCAACTATATTTACTAAGGACTAAAGTAAGTAAATTTTGACATTCTCATTTAGTTATGATGCAATTGTGTTGTTATTATGATTGAATCTCAATGTGAATTGAATGTGAGTTTATGGTTTATATTGATGTAGGTAAATCTTTTTCTTTTTATGTAAGAAAATTTCTTTCTTTTTATGTAAGTAAACTCCCTCATTTTCATTTACTGTAGTGAATGTGTATTGTTATTATGATTGAATATCTATGTGAATTGAATGCGAGTTCATGGTTATAATTGGATTGCTTTTATGTGATATGATTTATGGTTTTATTTCAAGTATGTGAATTTTAATACTTGATGACATGTTGGGAAGTTTAAATTAAGAATTTATGTGATCCATGTTCACCTGCATATAGTCTATAGTATTTTGCATAGTTTTTGGCATGGGCATAATCATGCATTTAAGAAAACATATGTTTTAAAGAATGAAGTTTGGAAAAAAAATGTTTTGAGGAATAAAGTTCTGGAAAGCTGTGATTTTATGTTAAATGATTTCCAAACTTAAAGAATTTTGAAAAAAAGGTGTAAGCCTAGACCATGAAAGGTGCGAGTGGAAAATAGGGTGTGGGGGACCAGGTTCACCTCTCGTAGGCTAGGAAAGTAAGTAATRTTCACCTCTTGCGAGGTAAAAGTGAAAGGAAAAGTTTAAAGTAATGTTAATCGCTTTGCGGTTCTATCGGTARAACTTGACCGGGTTCCAAATAATAATTGCCCACTATAGAGCTTAATCACTAGGCGTTACACCAAATGAGCTCACAATTTTATGAAATGAAAATGTTTGAAAAGTTTGATGAAATGGTAATTTTGGAAAGTTCTCACGGTTTGAAAAGAAAGTTTTTCTRAAAGTTTTGGTAAAGTGAATTTTTGAACTTCATGACATATATTGCATGACACATGCATTCATGCATGAAATTTATTTACTGAGCTTATTAGCTCATTCCATTTTCTCTTATTTTATGTTTCAGGTGATGACATGCCAAATGGTGTATGACGAATGTTTGGAAGCTGACTTTGATACCTAAGACTCATTTTGTTAATTAAAGTTTCTATTTATTTATGAACTTGTTTAACATTTAAATTTGATTCATTTATTTTCAAAAGCTTCCGCTGGAATTTAAATATATGAGTATTAAGTTGGTGACATTCTTGGATTAGGGTAGTTTCTGATCTGGGGGTGTTACAGTTGTGGTATCAGAGCTTAGTGTTTTTAAAACGATTCTGCAGACTTTATAAGAAATATATTTATAAATTCTTGAAAAGTATATGGGTATCAAGTCATGCCACAAGCGTTTCTTCTAGGACCATTTGGTAAGGTTTATGTTTACTTTAAATTATTGATTGATATTTAATGTCAATATTTGTAAGTGTATGTTTCATTTATGTTTAGAATTATTATGGAAAATAGTATTCTAGATTAGTTATATATGCTTAGAATTCTTATGGGAAATARTTTTTCTAGTTTTTAGAAATGGTTCGTACCACCYGTTTGTAAGCTCAAAAAGGGCACAATTCATCCCCAGAACGAAAAGACAGCCAGTACCCATGCTTCTCGAGGAACTCCAATGACCATGGAGGCATTCGTGCAGGCAATGACTACTTTTGGACAAGCTAGTCARTCGAGGAGAAGTGAAACATGAGAATACGGGAAGATCTCTGAATTCAAGTACTCGTCCTACCGCCAGCTAGCACTACTCATCCTCTAGAAGTTGAGGAGTGGTTGACAGAGATTCAAAAAGCTTTCTCTATCATGCGATGTACGAATGAGGAAAAAGTAGATGTTGCTGCTTACATGCTCCAAAGAGAGGCATACGATTGGTGGATTATGGTTCAGCTCCAACATGAGAGCACACAAGTCCCTTCACTTGGAAAATGTTATTGTGGCCTTCCACCATAAATATTTTTGCAAGAGCGTGCATCAGCAGAAGGAGCGAGAATTTGTGAGGCGGGAGCAGGGAAGCTGATTAGTGAGTGAGTATGAAACTGAGTTTGCTCGGTTAACCAAGTTTGCTCCCGACTTGGTTGCTACGGAAGATAGGAGAGCAAGGCATTTTGAAGAGGGACTCAGGTCTGAAACTGGCAGTAGTCCCTTTTGAACTCTACATRCCAGGAGATTGTCAACAAATCTCTTTTAGTAGAAAGGGCTCAATTGATAAGTAAAGAAGAGGTCAAGAGTCAAACTAGCAGTTAGGGATTTAGTGTAACAACCCGAATTTTTTTCTTCATTAACTTTGTTTGATTTTAAGTGAAATTTGGGTGCCAACTAGGGTTGGACATTTTATATGATTAATATTTTTAAATCGAGCATTTAATAGGTGCRGAAATGTTGTCCATGTCAAATAAGAGTTATCGTTGGCTAAAGGCTTGACTTGTGGGCCTGTTCATTAGYTAGTCAGAAGTTAGGCTTTTTATCGAAAGAAAGCCCGTTACGTTTAATTTATGGGTTTTGGTTAGATTTGGATGGGAAGGCCCGACGGGTTGAGTTGCGGCCCAAAATAAAATTATAAAAAAAGAAAGAAAAGAAAAGAAAATATATAAGAAAATAAAAAGAAAGAAAAGAAAAGAAAAGAAAAACCCTAAAGGAACCCTTTATCTTCTTCTCCTTCCGGTCGCTGCCGCCGCCGCCGCCGCCGCCATTCTTCCTCTGCTAGACCCGACGCTGCTCGTCGTGGTTTTCCCAAATTCTCTTTCTCTTTTCCTTTCCTCCACTGCCGGCRCTTGTAGTGGCCACTTTGCCATAGTTTGTGATYGGCCGTCGCAGTGTGTCGCTGCTCGAACGCCACTGCTAGGYGCATACGGKAGATCGCCTGYTTTTCTTGAGTCTCTTCTYCGATTTCCTTCTCTCGCTCTCGGACTCGCCAGCACCGACCAACCGCTCCAGATTCGGTAAGCCAGCCATCTTCTTTCCTTTTCTTCTTCTTCTTTCCGGCGTAACCCGATCWGCGCAACGCAGTCACCAGATCTGCCGCCGCTATGGTTTTTCTCCCTCTACTCAACGTTTTCCTCTTTAATAGAAGCCCGATCTCTTGCTGTTGATCGATGCTCTGCCCATTTCCTTGCTGCTCAGTGCAACCAGAGCCGCCGCTGTGTTTTCTCCTTCTGCTCGACGAATTTTCCCCTCAAAACTGAAGCTGAACCTTTACAGTTGGCCGTCAATTTGGCCTTCTGTTCTGCTACCGCGTCGCTGGTTGTTCTTGCCGTCAACCAGTCGTCGGAAGTGGTCGGCTGAGGCATTATTCTGGCCAAGAGCAAGACCCGGCACAGCAGTGCCAGATCCGCCCAGCAAGCACAAGCGCCCAGTGCGTGACGCCCAGGTGCCCAGCGCCCAACGTCCAGGCTCACCGATGCCCAGACGCCTAGGGCCATTGTGCGCGTCTCTTGAATGCACGTTTGGAAATCCATTACCGCTGCCGCAACATCCGAATATCGTGAATTTAAGGTGAAATGCTAATACTTGATATTAAATTTTAAGACTTGTAAATAAATATACTTGAAGGGAATTTWTAGGAGAACATAGTTAGGTAGGTTTATACCCGAGCTAAGGAGTCGGATTGTACCCTTAAAACGTAATATGCAATATTATGAGAACTAAATTAGATTTATAAATTTATAAAGGACATTGTTGGATTAACCGCATAATACTTAAGTTGAAACGATCGAAACTAAGTAGACCCTCTTCTGTAATCAACGAGGTTATTTCAAGGGCTTACATTGAGATCGATTGGAGGAGTCCACTTCCAACTTAAGTAAGAACCCTTTATGTACMGGACTTCGGGTAAGTAATCCTCTCATTCATTAACATTATAAATGAATGAAATTGAACGCTTTTAATTGCTTTAATATGTTTTGGATAAAATTCTATGTTGATGTGTGTAATTGTGAAGGATGTTGATTTGTTCATATCTAGTAGCACTTTATGTTAAARAATATGCTATTGTGTTTTCATATCATGTGCTATTTATTGAACGTTACGTTACATGAGATTGTATGCGTTTCATGTCATGAGCATGTAGTTAGAATTCTATATCACATTTGGCATAAGTCGTTCACGCACTTAGAAAGTGAAGGGTTAGAAAATAGAATTTTAAAGGAAAAGGTTAAAGTTTTGGAAATGTTAAAATTTTCGGAAAGGAGTGTAAACCTGGCCACGAAAGATGTGAGTGGGAAATGGGGCATGGGGGACCGGCGCCCCGACCCWACTCTCTTGAAGGGTAGGTAAGAATGGAAAGAAAACATTTTTTAAATGTTAACTGCTTTGCGATTCTACCGGTAGGAATGGAATTGGGTTCCAGATAAGAATGGTCCAATGCAAGCTTAGTGGCCAGGCGCTACACTCTAGTGAGCTCACGAATGAAAAGAAATGGAAGGTTTTTATTGTAAGTGAATTTTGAAGGGAATATTTGTAAGGAAATTTGAAAAGGGAACATTTTGAAAAGTTTTTCACTTGAAAGGCGAAACTTTAAAATTTCATGACATGTAGGACATGTTCATGCATTCATGCATGAGTTTACCTACTGGGCTTTTTAGCTCATTCCTGTTTCTTACGTTTCATTGCAGGTGATATGTGACCAGATGGGGAGAGAAGGTCGCCTGTGGGCGAACTTTGATACCTGAGAACTGGTTTTCAACTTATGTATGTAATAAGATTAACATTTCTGAATGTTTTTAAATTCTTGAAGTTTTTGTGATTTTGTTTTTGAATAGTTTAAAAAGTCTTTCGCTGTATTTATTTTTGAATAAATGTTGGGTTTTAAATAGATAWATGTTTATTTTCGAGTAGAATGACATAGCATTCTCAGCTTAGGATGGTTCCTAATCTGGGGGTGTTACATTTAGGGATGGCAATTCTCGAGGTTGGGATAAGAGTGGTCAAAAGAGGAGATATGGCCAAGAGGGTAGACAAGGTAGCCAATCAAACAAACAAGGGAAGGCATGTTCGAATTGTGGTAATGAATATCTTGGTGAATGCCTTCTAGGCAAAGGGGTGTGCTTCAGGTGGTGGAAAATCTGGACATTTTGCAAATGAATGTAAACCACCTTATTTTAATTGTAGGAAGCCACAACATCTGGCTAGGGATTGTAAGGAGAAAAGGAAAGCTACGCAAGCACATGTCTTCACGATGACTAGGAAAGATGTTGAGCAAAAAGACGATAGCATTAGTCAAGATTCTTTGTAGGAACCATGCCTTGAAGAGGCTACTTAGGAACGAGAAGATGTGTGTTCATCCATATCTAGAGTTGTCGGTGCTTCAGTTCGCTTACTGCTCGTCGATTTACCCAGATATGCTAGCCGACCACACGTCGTTCCCAACCAGAGACCGCCCTTGTTGCTCGACAACTTGATTGGACTTGGTGATTCGCTGCTTATCGTGTTTGAGCTATCAAATTTCGTAGCTTCAACCATCACTTGCTGTGTTCGGTCAGTGCCTCCGCTCGAGCCCATTGYTGTGACCGACTAGCTACTGCTTATCTAGTCCCTGCAATCTGCGCAGGGCCACGATAGGTGCCGTCACCCATAGTCCGAGCACCATTCTTCAGATCTGCAGTCCGCGCTGACCAGGAGCATAAAGCCGGTGCACTGCCAGTCTCGCGCGCGCTGCCAATTTGCACATCCAAGGCACAACGTAGCTCCATACACAACACTTAGGAATTATTGAATTAAAGTTGAAACCGTTGTTATTCGATTTTATTAATCAAAGGATTTATATAATTTTGTTCTGTATCGTCAATTGTGGGAGAACATAGATTAAGTTTATACATGGTTTAAGGTGGAATGTAATTAGTTGAGGAATATGTTTTGACTTAGAAATGTATTATGTTTTGTGTTATCATTTTCCATAGTTAGGGAGAGCAGAAAGCCATGAAATAATTTATACCCTTAGGAATGTTATTGTTTTCGATGTGGAAATTAAGTATGGGTATTATGGGCGAGTGGTGTTCATATGATAAATGTGATGTTTTAAAGTCGAACAATCATGTTAAATGAATCTCGCTTTGTAATAAACATTAGGATATTTTCTGGCACATTGACATTGTGGATGGCCAGGGGACTTTGCTTTGCGTTTAAAGTAAAATTCTARCATTAAGGACTTCAGGTAAGTAAACTCCATTCTTTTCATATGGACTTCCATTTCAAATGTAATGTGATATAAGTTAATTGYTCTAGTATCTTTACTATRTGATCATGTTGAAGTAAAATTTGTGAGAATGCTATCTGTTACACGTTAGAACATTATTTTTTGTTCATTTCATTATCATAATGTATTTTCCTTGGGAAAGTTGCATGTTCATGGTTTTGACAAGGGAAATGAGTCTGGAAATGGAAATTGTAAATGGTAATGAATTTTGAAAGTTAGAAAATGGGAAAGGGGTGTAAGCCTAAGCCATGAAAGATGTGAGTGAGAAATGGGGCATGGGGGACAACTGCACCTGACCTAACCCTATTTGTAGGGTGGAAATGAAAGCAAAATGTACCTCTGATGAGGTGAAAGTAAAAGGAAAAGTTAATGAATTGTTAATCGTGCAGTGGTTCTATCGGTAGAATTTATCTAGTTCCAAAGAATAACGGTCCATTGCAGAGCTTAATGCTAGATGGTACACCAAGTGAGCTCACATTAGAAATGGAAAACTTTAGAGAACTTAGACGAAATGAATTTTGAAATTCAAAACAGATTACGCATGTCATATGCATTCATGCATATRAATTTACTTACTGAATTTTGTAGCTCACCCCTTTCCCCTCATTTAGCATTTCAGGTGATGAGTGGTCAGATGGTTGGTGGAGGTCACTTGTATGTAGGCTTGATAAACCYAGGGTCTTGTTTTGAATTAAATTCTTGTTGAATAATGGGAGTAATTTCGTAGGAAAATATTTAATCATGTACTCAATCATTTATTTGTTTATTCGTCCATTGATTTATTTTTTAAAATTATCTTTGAGTTGTAATTTAAAGGAGTACTTTCTTGGTCGAGCAGGGTTGGAGTTTAGTTGACGATTTGTTTTTATTTGATATATGGGCAAACTGATAGAATGTTGGATTTTACTTAATAAGTCATTCCAGTAGGAGAGGAACATTGATATCACAGATAAACACAGTAGCGAAAATTCTGTTAGCAACCTCTTATGTTTTAACACAATATCTTGTATAATCAATTTAAATTTTTTTTTCCTCAGTGTTTTCCCAATATCAGAGTGATTATAATTTGTGGCTAACATTTTCCGGATTATGACGAATTTCTATTCTCGCTGGGTGTTACAATGCACGGCTCGCGCCTATTATTGGGCGAGTTGACTGGCAACACTATTCACCCCTCTTGTCGCTGTGGTGTCATGAGGTCGCGGCACCAATCCTGACGTACAGGACTTGATCCATTTAACACTAGGTGATACCTATTAGATCAGCTGGCTTGTCGATGAATAGCACGACCTATCTGATTCATGCAACTACTATGAAATGAATGTCCCACACACCGTTCGTGGTCAACACAGAGAATCACGGCAAATAACTAACACGTCTACGTTCGTCGTGCTTTAAGCTTATACAAGGAAATCCGCAAGCAGCGAGATTCTCGAACTATGAAACAGTATATTCTGTGTTACATGCCAAACCGCACGATGAGCCCGAAAGTAGAACACTGCTCGCCCATATTCATAAAGCAGCAGCCAGCGTCGATCATCTTCTGAAGTCCTACACCTAAGCCAGCTTAGATAGCCAGTGCTGGAGGCAAGCCCTCACACAGCCACTATTAGCGTCGCACCAGGCTCGAAAGGCAAAACACCATCGGTTCTGCTTGAAGCTTCAATGTCCGCATCGCTCTGAACACAGATTTTGGCTCGCAGCTGCCTCAGATCATGCTGTGCGATAAATGCAGGACTTGCGACTAAGCGCTAGAAATGCCTACTCGACTAGCTTCCACCAAGCAGGCGATTCGATTAGGCAATCTGCCGCTTGACGTTTAGAGGTGCATCAACACGTGCTACAACGGATCAATAGATTCAAAGTCGAGTTCGTAATTCCTTTAATTACGATTGAACCCATTACGTTATACATAGTAGGCTCGATAATGACCCTTAGGAAAGATTGTGATTCCTGTATTTTACTCGTTAATCTGAATGTAGTTTCGTATTACGTAATAATAATTAAGGAAAAATATGGAATATGGTTAATATGAAATTTAACTTAGTATGAAAAAGTAAAAGGAGAATATAATTCTAGAAATATATTGAAATGCAATTTAAAATGGAATTTATGGTTTGTACGATAAAATAATGTATATTGTGATTAAGATTATTATTGTTGTTTTAAGAATGATAAGGAGTCATGCAATTAAATAATACTATTAATAGTTCGATTTTTATTGACATGAAAATTAATCTTGGGAAATTATTGGTTAACATCACCGTAGGAAAAACGATGAATGTATCACAGTAAACACCTATGTTAAATGAATGTATTTGGTTAAACAAGTTTTAGATGAATATTCTTTCTCTAACAATATCAGGATACTGTGGTATATTGACATTATGGGYAACCAAGGCACCCCGCTAGCGATATGAAGTAACTAAATTTACTAAGGACTAAAGTAAGTAAATTTTGACATTCTCATTTAGTTATAATGCAAGTGTATTGTTACTATGATTGAATCTCAATTTGAATGAAATGTGAGTTTATGATTTATATTGATGTAAGTAAATCTCTTTCTTTTTATGTAAGAAAATTCCTTTCTTTTTATGTAAGTAAATTTCATCATTTTCATTTATTGTAGTGAATGTGTATTGTTGTTATGATTGAATCTCTATGTGAATTGAATGTGAGTTCATGGTTATAATTAGATTGCTTTATGTGATATGATTTATGGTTTTATTTCAAGTATGTGAATTTTTCGATTTGATGACATGTTGGGAAGTATAAGTTAAGAATTTATGTGATCCATTGTCATGTGCATATAGTCTATAGTATTTTGCAAATTTTTTGGCATGTGCATAATCATGCATCTAATAAAGCATATGTTTTAAAGAATGAAGTTTCGAAAGGAAAATATTTTGAGGAATRAAGTTCTGGACCATGCAAAAGTGGTGGAAAGCCTAGACCATGTAAGGTGTAAGTGAGAAATGGGGCATAGGGGACCGGCGCACCCGACCTAACCCTCTTGTATGGTAGAAAAGTAAGTCATGTTCACCTCTTGCAAGGTGAAAGTGAAGGGAAAAGATTAAAGTAACGTTAACCACTTTGCGGTTCTATCGATACAATGTGACCAGGATTCAAATAATAATTGCCCACTGTARAGCTTAATGGCTAAGCGTTACACCAAATGAGCTCATGATTTTATGAAATGGAAATGTTTTGGAAAGTTTGATAAAATGGAAATTTTTGGAAAGTTCTCACGATTGGAAAAGAAAGTTTTTCTTAAAGTTTTGGTAAAGTGAATTTTTGAACTTCATGACATATATTGCATGAACATGCATTCATGCATGGGATTTACTTACTCAACTTAGTAGCTCATTCCATTTTCTATTATTTTACGTTTCAAGAAATGCCAGATGGTGTGTGGAGAACATTTGGAAACTGACTTTGATACCCAAGACTCGTTCTGATAATTAAATTTTCTATTTATTTATGAACTTATTGAACGTTTAAATTTGATTCGCTTATTTTCAAGAGCTTTTGCTGGAATTTAAATATATGAGTATTAAGTTGGTGATATTCTTGGATTAGGGTAGTTCTGATCTGAGGGTGTTACAGATTCTTATTTGTACAAATTGTACTTCGAACTTGGAATGGCATAAAGAAATTAATGATACTTCTTTATCTTTTGAGTTGTTTTGTCGGATCGGTTGCTCAAGACCTTTGGTCTCTACCTGGACCTAATAAAAAAAATGGCATCACTTCTTATAGACTCATTGAAAATGATTCAGGTCTAGTTCAYGGCCTATTAGAAGTAGAAGACACTTTGGTGGTATCTTCACGGATAGAAAAAGATTGTAGTCAGTTTGATAATAATAGAGTGGATTGCTTCTTCGGCCTGAACTGAGGAATCCCTTAGATATGATGCAAAGCGRATCTTGTTCTATCCTTGATCAGAGATTTCTCTATGAAAAATACAAAATGAAGTTTGAAGGGGTGAGGGAGAAGGAGTCCTTGACCCGCAATAGATAAAGGAGGATTTATTCAATCACATAGTTTGGGCTCCTAAAATATGGCGTCCTTGGGCCTTTCATTACAATCAAATAGAAATGCCTAATAAATTAGCATTTTCCTATTAGGCTAAGTCATTCAGGGGGCAAGCAGATCCAYGAGATAGATCTTCCAAAGAACAAGGCCTTTTTCAAATAAGCCAATTTATTTGGGACCCTGYGGTTGCTGTCGCTGCGTTCGCCCGAAGCCGGCCACCTTCCCTTATCRCTACGTTCACCCAAGCACACCACCTAGCTGTGTTGCTGCGTTCGCCCAAAGCAGACCACCTATCTGTGTCACTGCATTTGCCCGAAGTCAACCACCTGTCCTTGTCGCTGTGTTCGCCCGAAGCTGACCACCTAAGTCCGATCTGTTTCCGTGTATCCACCTGAAGCAGATCTAGCCGCTACACGACTCTCGGCCTTCCGCTTGATCCATGCTGCACGCTGATCCGAGCTAGCCTTGTCCAAATTCAGCACAATTAGATCTGGATCGGTGGAGCTTTCCTCTGCGCGCTGTTGTGGCTACTGGTCAGGCTGCTCAACGGACTGACTAGACCAGTACCGGCTCGCCGCCTTCGTCCGTCTAGTTTCTATTTCGTTCAATAGATTTCTACCTAGAGGCAGCAAGGCTCGTCAGGAGCCCAGTGACCAGCGCCCAGGCGCCACGACCATTAAGCGCCCAGACGGCTAAGCGCCTATGTGCCCAATGCGGCCGAGTGCCAGGCCCCGTGTACGACAAGGGCTATTGTGCGCGCGCTACCTGAGCACATGCCTGGGGCGCAATGCCACATCCGCGACACTTAGAGTTTGTTGATTTAAATGTGAAAATGTTAATATTCGATATTGGAATTTGATGACTTATGTATTTATGTCCTAAAGTGAAATTGTGGGAGAACATAGATTAGGTTTAGTACCCGATCTAAGGAGTTTAAGTTGTATCATTAAGAATGTGATAGTTTAGTGATGTGGGAATTAAGTATGAATTACAAATTAGCAAATGACGTTCTTGGATTAAGCGTTAAATATTTAAGCTTGGACAATCGCATCAAATGGACTTTCTTTGTAATCACAAKCAGGTCGTTTTCGAGCACATTGACGTTAAGAGCGGTCGAGCGATTTCGTTTTGTAATTTAAATAAGAACTTTAACGTAAAGGACTCCAAGTAAGTAAATTCTCACATTTTCATTAACGCATATGTATTGTTGTTATAATTAAATTTCTYTTGGGTAAATTAAATGTGTATTGAATATGAGTTCTATGCAAGTAAATTCTCACATTTTCATTAACGCATATGTATTGTTGTTATAATTAAATTTCTCTTGGGTAAATTGAATGTGTATTGAATATGAGTTCAATGTAAGTAAATCCCCATACCCGCCTACCTTTTTTGTTGTGTGTTATGTGATGGCTGTATTGGACTATGTTATGAAATGTGTTGTGATTATGTTGAATGATCTCATGCAATATGTATTTCTTAATGTTATTTTATTGAATGATATTTATATATGAAATTTCTTACTATTTTAGTATTCTACATCATTCCTGGCATGAGCCATTTGTATATTTAGAAAACAAAGGGTTTAGGAAATAAAATTTGAAAGGAAATGAAATTTTATGAATGATTTATCACCAGGAAAATGACAATCTTTTGGAAAGGAGTGTAAACCTAGCCATGAAAGATTTGAGTGGGAAATGAGGCATGGGGGACTGAGGCACCCGATCCAACACTCTTGTAGGGCAGGGAGATAAGTAACGTTCACCTCTTGGGAGGTGAAAAGATGAAAGGAAAAGTTAGGTGATGTTAACCGTATTTTGGTTCTATCGGTAGGAAATATGATCAGGTTCCAAAGAATAATGGCCCACTGCGAGCTTAAAGCTTACGACTTAAATGAAATAGAAAGGTTTTTACAAGTTCTTACATTTTGAAATGGAAATTTTATGGAAGTATTCAGAGAGTTTTATTGAGGAAGTGAACTATGAATTTGTAACATATAGTGCATTTTACATASGTTCATGTATGAGATTTGCTTATTGAGCATTATAGCTCATTCCATTTCCTTCATTCACCATTTTAGGTGATGTGTAGCCAGATGGTACGTGGAGGTCGCTTCTGGGCAAGCCTTGATACCCTAAAGTATTATTTAAATAAATTTTACTGAATAAAATAGATAGTTGACTAGAGAGGTTTTATGTATTGTTCAAGATATTTCTTTATTTGTTTAACTAATCGTGTTTTAAAATTCTTTCAAATCTTGCAAATTTCAGTTTTGGTAAATGTTAGGTTGGTWATGGGTTGTTGGAATACAATATTTATTATATCAGATATTTGTTGAGTTGGAATGCATGTTGTTTATGGGCATTGAAAGTGTTTGAGGACCTTTAATTTATACAGGGGTAGTTGTTGAAATTACAGAGGAAACTCTGTCAAAATTTTTATAGAATATTTTTAGTCAAGTGTTCAGATTTCTTTTGTCCTATAGTAATTTATACAATTGTTGAGTAAGGTCAGTAATACTCTCAGCTTAGGACAGTTCCTAATCTGGGGGTGTTACAAGAAGGATATGTGGTCATGAAAGAAGGATTGAATGGATGGGTGGTAGAGTCGTGGAAATGCTTGTTTCTTCCATATTTTGGACCTTAGCTCCATAGAACAATATGTTATTCTTGAAACACGTAAGAATTTAAATCATAGATCAGAATACTATATATGGATAGTATGAACTGGCTAAATAAGAATTCTTGAACTGCGAACAACTAGTTCAGATATTCACGACCAAGAAGTAAATGCAAAGCAGACGATTTTAAAGYAAACTCCCAATTCATTAGATAGAGAAGATTGCTAAGATAATGTGATCTGCTACCAAACTTATTCCCATTCCAAGAGCTCGTTCCAAAGCGGTATGTCAATATCAATTAGATTCGAGCGCGCTTATTGAATTGTTCATTCAATGAGCATTCTCCATATTATGCCTTGATGAYGACTCAAACCTCCACGCTCTTTAGCACGAGATTTTGATTCTTGTGTGTCTACCATTTCACCACCTAGGAATCTTTGAAAGTGAATCACATTCAATGAATATGATATCTATCTAGTGTGAATGAAATATATGACAAAGGTGGAGTATTTCTATTGATCGGTCATGTTATCCAGAGAATGCCTTAGATATGTCAAAAACTGATCCCGGACTATCTTCACCTTTCGGTAACTGGTTATCTTTCCAAATTTAACTTTCTCTTGTTTCTTCCATAGTAATTGGGGATCAACATCTTCTCCTATTGAGGCCTTCGTAAGTGCCATTCCCATTGACGATGGATAGCTGTTATTAGAGGCGGACTCTGCGACTGCTAGGTTATCCGTCCATTTGTTCCCAAAATCCATGATGCAGGCTCATAGCATGTCTTTCAAGATTTGTATAGTCCTTTTCGATTGTCCATCGATTTTAGAATGAGTGGTAGTACTAAAGCTTAATGTAGCACCCATCACCTTTGGAACTTAAGCCAAAACCTCRAAGTGAATCTTGAGTCTGGGGCGAAACTATGCTCATGGGTATTGCATGCAATATCACAACTTCTTGTATATATACTTAGGTGATGAAATGGGCTAATTGGTTAAGCAATCCACTACTACCCAGACAGCATTTTTATTTTTTCAAGTGTTGGGCAAGCCCATCACAAGATCCATAGTTATGCATTCCCACTTCCATTCTAGCACAAGTAGGGATTGAAGTAACCTCCAGGTCATTGGTGTTCAGCCTTTACTTTCTGGCATGTCAAACATGTTGACACGTCCCACAYGATCTTTCTTTTCATATTATTCCACCAGAAGTGCTACTTAAGATCGCAGTACATCTTATTACTTCCAGGATGGATTGTGTATCGACTCTAATGAGCTTTGTCTAGGATACTCTTCTTCAACTTRGGACGGTCTGGTACACATATTCTATTTTAGAATTGCACCACGCATTGATTAATTGTGAAGTCAAGAGATTCTCCAGATTGCATATTCTCTTTCAATTTTTGTTTACCTTCTTTCTACTCTTGTCTTTCTTAACCTGTTGCTTCAGATTGGAAGTTATGCTAATATTAGCCAAGAGAATCACCTCATTTCTTATTTCGGCCTCAGACATTATCACATTCTCCAACTCTTTTACCTTTCAAAATCACATCATTGATAGCCTCACCTTTCTACTCAAGACATCTACGATAATGTTTGCCTTTCCTGGGTGATAGTTAATTGGACATCAATACACTTCAAGGAATTCAATCTATCTTTTTTGCCTCATGTTTAAGTCCTTCTATGTGAACAAGTATTTGAGGCTTTTATGGTTAGTCTATATCTCGTAATCTRTCCTGTATAGATAATGCGTCCATTTATTTTGGGCAAATACGTTAGCAGTCAAATCTAGGTCAAGAGTAGAGTTATGCAGTTTGAGTTTGCATGAAGCATAGGCCACCAATCGGCCTTCTTGATTAATATTGCTCCTAGTCCTTCACTTGATGCATCAATATATAATGCATATTTCTTTCCTAGCTTCAGGAGTACTAACATGGGTGTAGATGTCAACATTTTCTTCAATTCCTAATAATTTCATTTACATTTTTCATCCTACTTAAATTGCTCCTCAATTTTCGTAAAACTAGGTGCAAATGTCTCTCATGTTCCTCTTGGGCCTTCCTACTAAATCTGGTGGCGGAGWAGAGTTGACCAAGGGATTAGACCCTGCTACCTCCCTACCTAGCCTCTGGTACTGTTTTAATCTACTAGCCAAATCCTTGTTACTAAAATGGAGGTGAAGTACCTCCTCCTCAAGCTCTTGCCGCTTCTTACGGCCTCTGGTGAGAAAGTACTCCTGATAGAGTTCTCTTCCTGCCACCTTTCCCTATCACYTTTAAGTAACCCTATCTTGGTAGATTGGAAGATAACTTGCTCTTCCAGTTCTCAAATCCTAGCTACCAAGGCATCAGTTCCTAGCTGCTCAAGCATCCTACAATAGTAACAAGGTTAGCCTAGATAATCAACATAACACAAATAAGATCATTACTTAAACGTAGCAATATAATTTAAAACTTAAACACTCACCAAATGCCTGTAGATCATAACCTAAGCTATAATACCAACTGTGATGACCTGCCCTCCCCTAGGTTCCACTTGGATTGTACGGGTGTCGCTTGTCTCTCAATAGTCGAACAGTTAAATAATCAAAGCATCTATAACCCATGGATATCATAAAGTTTATACTAATTACATGACCTTATAATCTTACAACTTCCAAAAAATACATACCAAATTACAACTATGAATAATTGAAGGTCCATAATATTAAAATATACAACTCCCAAATCAAATATTAGAAATACTATAACTATTACAAAACCCCGAAATTCACAAGATATATTCCTACGATATGCTCCTGAGCTCAATACCACTTGATAGCTCTAGTAGTTTGTACCTATCACCAAAACATGTAAGAAAAATAGCGAGCTAGGCTCAGTGAGTCTTAGGGTATTTGCAACTTGTAAGTTACAAACATTCCCATGTGCATACTTTATTTAAACAGATAATCAAAATGCGRAAAACTCAGTAAAATGCATTAAAACAGTTAATGCTCAAAGCATAGTATAAACTAGAGTAGAAAATAATCAAGTTACATGGAAGTTAAGAAAAATCCAAGAATATCACAAAGGGTTGCTTTGTAGTAAAAACAAAATATTTCTTAGAGTGGGACATCACTCAAAGTAGAATGTTACCCAATTACCACATGTTTGATTTGGAGGAATCAAGTTACTAGCCTTAGTATCTCATCTGCACACTTCATGCATTGGTCAATTCAAAATATGGGTAGTCTGGTAAATACTCTAAGGTAGGAATTAAATAATATATGACGTGCCCGTTTCCGAAGAAATACTTGAATTTCCCTATCGCGATAAAAATTCCCACGACTCAGTTTTAAAATTAAAAAAAGTAATATGCTAATAAGGAGCTAATTTAAAATTAAATAATATTAAACTAACCTAATTATTATTGGAAATATCTAATTCTCGAACGTGTACTCATTATTATGGAATACTAAATAGGTATTTGGAAATCGAAAAAGCCTAGGGATTTACATTAAAATTCCATTGAAATATTTTGATGCTATAGCAACAAACCAAATGATTTGAAAAATAAGTCTTTGTTCTATTTTACTTCACATTTTTATACACTAGCACCTTTAGGACACTCTTGTTACACAAGTCGTCTTGCTGATGTAATTGCTACAACAAGGCTTTGATAAAGCAAAACTTGGATAAGAAACTGCTAAGTACTATCTTTGTAATATCCCCAAATTAGGAACCTTTATCCTAATCCGGGAATGTCACCATTTACTCACTGACACAAATTTGCGGAAGCTCAAAAGAATTTAAACCAAATAATAAAT
>MEJB01000026.1:731206-796487 GCA_001752375.1 Rhazya stricta
CTCTGTGCCGAAAATCTGCAAACATCCGAAACGACCCTAGAAGATCCTGGAACGCTCTAGCCCTCTAGGATGGTAGAGGTTCTAGGGCTGCAAGAAACCTTTGGAATCTTGTACATATTATAGACTATGCTAGAAAACTATAATAGAGTAAGTAATTGGAGTTATTGGACAATTCTAGACTCTCTTGCACATTCTTGGAGACTAGGCACTCTAGAACGTTCCCAAGAGAAGGTGGAAGGCTAGGCCTACTATTATAAATAGGGGTGGAGCTCATTTGCTCTAACCTTCCTGGGGAAAAAAAGTTCTCTTGTAAAGTTCTTCCAAAAGCTTTCTCAAAACAAAAACCTCTGCCACCCATACCAAAGCCTTCTTAATATCAAACCTTCATATCATAAAGTCTTAATAACCTCTAAGAAGTGTAGCAAGCCTGACTTAGTCTTGAACAAGCTAAGTGGCACACGATTCTCGACTAGTAAAAGAGTCGTCCCATGATACGTGGTATCAGAGTGAGGTTTCGAGGTAGAGATTATGGCTGAAAGAGAAGGTCTTGGTATCGTTATGGAAAATGTCAACACCCCCGAAGTTGCTACGRTGGTTGACAAAGATAAGAAGAAGGAAGGAAAGAAGAGAGACAAATCCGTAAATATCTTGGCTAGCTTAGAGAGAAAGCTAACCAAGCTGGAGATTAACTTAGGAGATACTATAAAGAAGGTAAAAGACCTCGAGCTGAGCATTGAAGTAATAAGTAATGGTTTGAGGCCTTAAGAGAGGAGTTCCTTGGCCTCATAAACAGATTAAGATCTGAGTTGGAGGAGGAAGTGGGCATCTCCTAGAAGAAGTCACCAAGGGAGTTGATGATGTGAGTGGGAAGGTAACCTTGTGCAAGGCAGTAATAGCCGGAAGAGCTATTGCGAAAGAGTTGCCAAGGAYAAAGGCACCCAAACCATTGAAGTATGGAGGTAAGCACAACCCCAAAGATCTTGAAGAGTTCTTTTGGTCACTTGAGTGCTACTTCAATGCTTCAGAAATCAAGGATGAAGTGTCCAAGTTAAACATAGCGGTTCTCTACTTGAAAGAAAATGCAGCATTGTGGTGGAGGAGAAAACATAGAGAAATCCAAAAGGGTCTATGCACCATAGACTCTGAGGAGGAGTTTAAGAGGCAACTCAAAAAGYAATTCTGCCCACACAATGTGGAAGATGTAGCTATGAGGAAGCTTCATGGGTTGAAGCATATTGGGAGTATCAAGTACAATGTAGTGGAGTTCACAACCGTGATGCTAAGAGTTATCCAATTTGCAAGAGAAAGATAACCTCTTCTATTTCTTAGATGGTCTACAATCTTAGGCTAATCTAGAGCTCAAGAGAAGGAACATACAAARCATAGATGAGGCTATTGCCATAGCAGAAGACCATCTAGATTATAAGAGGGATACTACTACCGTTAAGAAGAAGATTGGGAGAGATAAACCCGCACCCAAAGCACAAGTGCGGAATGACAAATTCCTGATCAAACCYTCTACTTCTAAGGGCAAAGCCCATGAAGGAGGCCTAGGAAAGGAATGGAAAGAACTCAAATACTTCTTGTGCGATGGTCCCCACATGATCCGTGAATGTCCAAAAAAGAAGTCGTTCAATTCAATGGTCCTTGAGGAGGAAAAGAATGAAGCAAAAGTGAGCTCTATGCGTGTCCTAAACTTATTGGCAAAGATGAGGCGGTAACACTTAAGGAGAAGAAGACCAACAAGGGAGGCCTCGTGTTTGTCGAAGCTAAGGTGAACGGAGGTTACACCAAGGCCCTTATAGACATAGGTGCTACCCATAACTACCTTACYCTTGATGAAGATACAAAGTTAGGCATACAATATACTATAGAGTTAGGTTGGGTAAAAGCTRTTAACTCTCTTTCCCAACCTACCACAGATTACCCATCTAGTTGGCGGAGTGGGAAGGTACCGTGGACTTGAAAGGTTGTACCTATGGATGATTATTACATAGTACTAGGGATGGAGTTCTTAAATAAGACTATGCCAATTTTCTTTGAGAGAGATCAAACCATGYATATCACCAAAGGTTTAACCACCTATATCGTACCTCTGGAGATGAGAAGGATGCGGTCCCAAATCTTATCATCAATGCAACTTACTAAGGGTCTCAAGAAGGGAGAGATGACATTCTTGGCGACCTTGAATGAAGAAGATACCCCCACTCATGTCAAGGTACCAAAGGAGATCCAAAGAGTGCTAGATGAGTCCAAGGACATGATGCCACCTGAGTTGCCGAAGAAGCTACCTCGAAGGAGAAAGGTGGATCACGTAATTGAACTTGAACCAGCAGTGAAGCCACCAGCCGTAGGTCCCTATAGGATGGCACCACCCGAGTTGGAGGAACTTAGGAGGCAACTAAAGGAGTTATTAGATGCGGGGTTCATCAGGCCATCCAAAGCCCTATATGGTGCTCTGGTATTGTTCCAGAAGAAGTAGGATGGAAGCTTAAAGATGTGCATAGACTATCGGGCACTAAACATGATAACGGTGAAGAATAAGTACCCCATCCCAATTGTAGCCGATCTCTTCGACCAACTTGTGCATGCTCGATGGTTTACAAAATTGGATTTAAGGTTGGGATATTGGCAAGTATGCATAGCCAAAGGAGACAAACCAAAGACCACATGTGTGATGAGATACGGTTCATACGAATTCCTAGTCATGCCTTTTGGTCTCACAAATGCACCGGCCACATTTTGCACTCTTATGAACAAGATCTTCCATCCGTTTCTAGATAAGTTCGTAGTAGTGTACTTGGATGACATTGTAGTCTATTCAGAGACGTTTGAAGATCATGTTGAGTACCTCCGACTAGTCTTCCAAGTACTAAGGGAGAACGAATTATATGTGAAGTTGGAGAAATGCTCCTTTGCCCAACCGAAGGTGATGTTTTTAGGGCACAAGGTAAATCGGGAGAAGATACATATGGACGGTGCCAAGATGAAGGCTATCGCGAAATGAGAGCGGCCTAAGAATGTGTCTGGGCTAAGATCATTTTTAGGCCTAGTGAATTATTATCGGAGGTTTATCTAGGGGTTCTCAGCTAAAGCTACACCTTTGACGAAGCTACTCAAGAAGAAGGCAACATGGGAGTGGACAAGTAAGTGCCAAGCAACCTTCAAAGACTTGAAGCTAGCCGTCACGAAGGAGACAGTTCTAAAGCTCCTCGATTACTCGAAACCGTTTGAAGTATACACAGACGCATTCGACTTTGCCATTGAGGAGTAATTGATGCAGGAAGACACCCAGTGGCCCTATGAAAGTCGAAGCGAATGAACAAAGAGGAGAATCCATGCATGAAAGAGATGACATCTATCATACTTTTCATTGTCTCGGTATTATGAGGATTATCTGCTTGGGGCAGTTTGTGATCAAGACTGATAAACGTAGTGACCCGTTACTTTTAGAACCAGAAGAAGGTTAAGTCCTAAGCGAAGCTCGAATTGGCAAAGGACTCTTGGCGGAGTTCGACTATATCATTCGGAGTACAAGCCAGGAAAGCCAACGCATTGCTGATGGTTAAGTCATAAGATGGAGTTATGCAGCCATAAACTCCAAGTGACGGTACGCTCCACTGATCGGATCGAGAAGGATTGAACCACGACCCTTTTGCTAACGAACTTAAGGAGATGGGGCAAAAGTAAGGCAAGACCGTGGGCAAGGGTTTGAGTTGATAGTACGGACTTCTCCTCACAATTGGGAGTCGATATATGTTTCAAAGATGGAACAACCCTTGAGGAGGAAGTCTAAAGAGTGCTATGACCAAAGTGGGCTGGTAATCCAGGCACCCATGCAATTGAAGAGCGATTGGAATGACTTTCCTATTGCCTAATCTAATGGATCGATGTGGGATGGCAAGTTGAGAGACTTGCCTTGTGTGCTAACAAGACAAGAGTCCAAACGAGCCAGGGTTGTTGACCCCATTGCCTTCCAAACACCTGTGGGAGAGCATATCTATGGCTTACATTCATCAACATGCCCATGTTTGAGATATAGTTCCATAATAGTGGTCGTGGATTGATTATCTAAGTATGAAACGTTCATCCTTGCCCCGAAAGATTGTACGGCCAAGGAAGCTGCACGGTCGCTATTCAAACATGTAGTGAAGTATTGGGGACTTCCTCAGACCATCATAAGTGATCGAGATCCGTATTTCATAGGGAAGCTGTTCAAGCTTATGGGCTTGGATCTCTACTTCTCCACCAGTTTTCACCCACAGACAGATGACCACACAGAGAGGGTGAATCATTTATTGGAGATATACTTAAGGCACTTTGTGAGCACCCAACCAGAAGGATTGGGTGAAGCTAATGGATGTTCCAATTTTCCTACAACCTGCAGCAGAATGAGTCTTCTAGTAGGAGTCTTTTTGAGCTAGTCATGGGTCAACAACCACTAACACCGCAATAACTACCCAAAGAATACAAAGGAGCTAGCCCACCTGCATACAAGTTTGCCAAAGGATGGACGAAAGAGATGGACATTGCTAGGTCCTACTTAACCAAGGCAGCCAGACGTATGAAGAAATGGGCCGATRAAAAGAGACAGCTACAGGAGTTCATTGTAGGAGACGAGGTGATGGTAAAGCTTCCTCAGAAGATGTTCAAGTCTACACGAAAGGTGCACAAAGGCTTGACTCAGAGGTACGAAGGTCCATACAAAGTGGTTCAAAAAGTAAGGACTCATTCGYACCAGTTGGCTTTACCACCACACTTGAAGATCCATCTAGTGTTCCATGTAAATCTTCTCAAACCTTATCATCGGGATAAAGAAGACCCATCGAGGAATGAATCTCAYCGCGCTTGAGATTCTARTAGATAGAGTAATCCACAAGCGAGGCATACCCAACTGGACAGAGTATTATTTTCGATGGAAGGGACAACCAGATAGTGAAGCCAGCTAGGAGCGGGAACATGACTTGTGGCAATTTCGGGACAAGATCGAGGAGTACTGATCTAAGGCTTGATGAGGACGTCAAGACTTTAACTAGGGGAGGATGTCACGTACGATGCTTTAGAAGATTCTGGAATGCTCAAGGATGAGCTAGAAGGTCCCAAAACACTCCAAAAGGTTCCAGAAGACTCCGGAAGAGTATGGTGCTGCTCAGAAGAATCCGAAACATCCCGAATGACCCAACAAGATCCTGGAACGTCCTAGGCCCTCTCTAGGACGTGGTAGAAGGTTCTAGGCTGCCCAAGAACCTTTAGGAATTTGTACATACTTATAAGACTATTCTAGAACTATATAGAGTAGTATAGGAGTTATAGGAACACTCTAGAGCTCTCTTGCACAATCCTTGAAGCTAGGCCACTCTAGAACCTTCCCAAGAGGAGGTGGAAGGCTAGGCCTACTACTATAAATAGGAGTGGAGCTCATTTGCTCTAACCTTCCTGGGAAAAGAAGTTTTCTTGTAAAGTTCTCCCAAAAGCTTTCTTAATACAAAAACCTCTTCCACCCATATCAAAGCCTTCTTAATATCAAACCTTCATATCATAATGCCTTAATAACCTCTAAGAAGTGTGGTAAGTCTGACTTAGTCTCGAACAAGCTAAGTGGCACACGGTTCCCGACTAGTAAAAGAGTCGTCCCGTGACAGCCTACTCGCCTGGGCKCCTGGGCATCTGGTCGCGGAGCATCTGGGCGTCAGGTCGCAGGGCATCCAGGTGCTTGGTCGCTTGGGCGTATGGTCGCCGGGCATTTGGGCACCTAGTTGCATGACGAGAACGGAGGAGATGGAGTGGCATTCGGCATCGATAGAGAAGAGGAGAGAGAGAGAGAGAGAGAGAAATAGGGTGGGAAGGCCGGTATCGGTGAGGGCAAAAGGAGGAGGTGCTGGTTAGTGGCGGCTATGGTTAGGAGGTTTAGGTTTAGGTTTTCTTTGGGAAAAAGATGAATWGTAATCTTCATCTTTAAATAGTTTTTTTTAAAGCTAATTTAACCCTAACTAAAATTTCTTCGTGGGCTATTTTTATTACTTAACCAACTAAGCCCAACTAAACTAAAATCTAGTAGTTTTCTTCTGCCCAAAATCTAACTCTAAATCCGATTTTAGATTTGAATAAGAAGAGGACGGGCTTTAACGGGTCAACTCTAAATTAATTAACTAWGATTTCTAATTAAAGTAAGGTGATAAAATTTCACCTTTAAATAAACATACTCACATATTAACGCATAACAAATAATAAATCAAGGAAATAATTATTTATTTATGATTGGCACATCGAACATTATGGCCTCCAAGTCCTTTCACCGTAAATTAATCAATTTACTAACAATCATGAATATAATCTAATTAGTGGATTAGAACATAAATTGTATATTTATATATATATATAAAGTTGAAAAAGAAAAATGGAAACTAAATCTCGGGGTATTACACATATGCACTACAGAAATGTCTACATGACATGTGGCAATCAAAGGTCAAACAAAGGATTTGAATGAAATAAGATATGTTATCTATGGGGTTATTAGTTGAAAAGGACTTGAAGAAGATTTGTTCAAGTTGACCTTGGTCCATGTTGGGTTAARGGGACAAGAAGGACAAAAAAAAATGGAGAAAAAGATAAAACAAGAAGGACAGCTATCTGATGTTGGCATCCAAATTGACCTGTCCAAAGAATCTYAGTTATGTTCAGGAAGAGCAAAATGCTACAGCATTTACTTCAGAACCCAGAAATTCAAAATACAACATGTGTGGCACAAGACAAAAAAGAATCCTTTGCATTTAATGAAAAATTGATTGAAAAGAACATATGCCCATTGGTCTAAGTTCACTTCAATCTTTTACTTGAAATGTTGAAGCATAGAAGAGACGGTGGTCCCACATTTCCCAAAACAGACAAATAGAGAYAAAGAATGTTRAGTCATCAGCTGTCTGGCAAAACRTTGAAAGCGATAGCATCACCAAGTGAGCCCCAAATCTACCTATATAAGAAGAACTCAGTTGAACAAGAAGAAAGAAATGGTAATAAATAAATTAGTTAACTAGTTAGAATAGAATAAGTAGTTCTTAGTTTTAGAAATCTTTCAAATAGAATTTAGGGGTTTCCTTTGAAAGAAGAACCGATATTTAGCTTAAATCTTTACTTTGTTAAAGGGATTAGATGACAGTCTTTCCTTCACTTTTCTTTAATCATTTTCTGCATTTATCTAAGTTTCTTGAAATTTATTTTGTTYGCAACTTAGTTCTTATTTTATGAAGAGAAGTTTAGCAAGTGAGAGTGAGTTGTTTAGAGTTTGGAGTGTAAATCTGATTCTCTTTTCTTAAAGTGCTTCTTAGGATACTTAATCAAGGTAATGAAACTTGACAAAACCAAGTTTCTGATGTTAAGGTTGTTTAAACTACAGATGTTAAGTTAGAGTCCTTTCAGACATCAAAGAAATTAGCCAGTGACTGAGGGGGTCAAAAGCCATTCTTATCTTTTTTGATAACTCATCTTCATCTTTAGTCAGTATTAGTCTTCATTACCATAGGCAATGGGTTAGTGAGTTGGCCCAAACCAGTTGCTAAGGGGTTAAGGAAGAACCATCTTTAAACTTTAAGTAACTCTCTGAGATAACATTTGAGAACCAAGTGAAGGTAAGGTCACTTGCCTCATCAGGGGAATCCTATAGCATTCTAAAACGTAGTTAAAAGTCAACATAGACATATGTATGATTTTTCTACTATTCCTACATTTGTGCATTGAATAGTCTCGGGTAAGACACTTGATTATGTTCTCVAGTGCTACAACATTTCAGAGYTAACTCTAACTTTACTTGCTTTCTAACTTAATTACTTTTAGTTCTTTACTTATCGTTGCTTCAACATTTAYTTTCTTTTACTCTTGCTTTATAGTGATCACCTATACTACATTATTATTATYTATTCCTATGAATTTTTCACACGAAGTTTTCATTAATCCAATGCACRTGGGAACACACTCTACTCACTCTTTATTACTTGTTGACCATTTATATTTACATGTGATTGTTGCTATAATCTAATCTAAGATCTGACCTATCACTCTTAGAAAACTATTTCCATTTTCTTTAACAGATAGGAAAGGGAATGGCTAAATTATTTGCCCCCAATTCTGTCACTACTTGAACTGATCTAGYAGAAAGTTCCTAATGAAATATTTCCTACCAATAAGGAATGCAAAATTGAGGAGTGAACTTACTTCTTTCCAACAATAGGGGGATGAAACTTTGTATGAAGCTTAGGAAAGATTTAAAGAAATACTACAGCAATTCCCACACCATGGCATTCAATATTGGGTTTAGATGAAAATTTTCTACAATAGACTCAATGCTCRGATAATTTATATGGTCGATGCTTCAGCAAATGAAGCATTACTGTCAAAATCCTACAATGAAGCATTCAGCATCATGGAAACCGTTGCCARTAACAATTATCAGAGAACCACCACAAGAAATGACCTCAGCAAAGATAGTCCAAGGAATCCATGAGGTTGATGTTGTTACTATACTTTCAGCAGAAGTAGCATCTCTGACCAACATGCTAAAAAGTATGAAAATACCTACTAGTCAAAAAAHGCCACAAAAATCAAGTGTCAATTGTGTTTGTTGCAGAGATCATCATACTTTTGATAATTGCCCATCTATCCAGAGTCCATACGTTGTGTCAGAAATTTCAGTAAGAGAAACAACCCTTTCTCAAACAACTACAATCTTGGATAGAGGCAGCATCCAAATTTTTTGTGGAGTAAACAAGGAGGAAATGCTCTAGCAATTTAACACCAAAGACCATTATATCCTCTTGGTTTCCCATAGCAACCGCAAAATCAACATCAGAGGACAGTACAACATGAATATTTAGCCACTAAGAGACACTTCTAAAAGAATATGTGSAACGAAATTATTCCATTATTCAAAATCGAGCCACCTCATTAATAAACCTGGAAAATCAAGTGGGATAGACAACTTCAACACTGAATATACTAGATAATAGGGCACTTTACGCAGTGAAATGGAGAATCCTAGGAGGGGCAGGAAAGAGCACTACAAAACAATAACCCTCAAAACTGGAAAGGAATTGAAAAATCCAGTTACCACACCAAAAATTCAAAAGGACCAATTGCTAAGTCAACATAACAATGAACCAGAAGAGAGTTGGGAGATAACACCACAACAACTAAATGTGCTAAATGCTATAGCAATCAAACCAAACAACACGATTAATAAATCTACCACCACCATTCCCACAAAGACTCATGAAGAAGGAGCAAGACAAGCAATTTGGAAAATTCTTGGAGATTCTTTAACAGTTACACAACATTCCCTTGGTTTAAGCTTTGGAACAAATGCCCAACTACGTTAAGTTTGTGAAAGAAATTCCATCAAGAAAGTGAACGCTGGGAGAATTTGAGACTATAGCATTTACCAAATAGTGTATATCAATTCTCCAAAATAATTACCTCCAAAGTTTTAAGGATCGTGGGAGTTTCACCATACCATATCCAATCGAGAATTCTTATTGTGGCATTGTGTAATCTTGCAGCAAGCATCAACCTTATACCAACGTCCATTTTCAAACAACTAGGAATTGAAGTAAGGCCAAGCACTGTGGCATTGCAACTCGCAAATTGTACTTACTAATACCAATGAAGGAAATATTGATGATGTGTTGGTGCAAGTTGAAAAATTCATATTCTAGTTGATTTCAAAATCTTTGATTACGAAGATGACAAAGATGTCCCCATCATTTTAGGAAGACCTTTCTGGCTACATGGAGGACTCCCATTGATGTCCACAAAGAAGAAGTGACAATGAGGGTGGACAACCARAAAGTCACCTTCAACATCTTCAATGCATTGAACTTCCCTAATGAATTAGATGAATGTTCCACTATGAATGAAGTGTACTCATTGATTACTCAGCATATTGAAGAATGATATAGCATTATATACTATGATGAAGAAGGCGATGAATGTGGAGAAAGTGATCATTCAATAAGGAATGAACTATTAGCCTGGCTAGACGCTCAACAAGCATTTGAAGAAATTGGCTGAAGTTTTGAAGCACTTGATTTATCTTAGAGAAGCATCTAATCACTTAAACCATCAACTGAAGACCCACCAACTTTGGTGGAAAAAGCACTACTACCCTGCTTTAAGTATGCTTACCTAGAGGAATAAAGAAGTTAAATGTTATCATTTCTTCAACATTGGGTGAACAAAAAGAAGACCAACTACTCTCTGTTTCATAGAAAAGATCTTGTATGGATGATTGCAAACATAAAAGGAATCAGTCCTAAGGTGTGTACACACAAGATTATTTTGAAAAAGAGCTATAGCATTTCCATAGAACCACAAAGGAGACTCAACCCAATTATGAAGGATGTTTTGAAAAACGAAATCATCAAATGGTTGGATGCTAGAATAATCTACCCAACCTTAGACAATCAAATGGGTGAGTCTAGTCCAATATGTTCCAAATAATGGAGGAGTAACGGTGATGAAGAACGAAAAAATAAATTGATCCCAACTAGAACTGTGATTGGTTGACGAATATGCATGGATTACAGAAAGCTCAACAAAACAAAACTGCATGATCATTTCCCTTTGCCTTTCATTGATCAAATGCTGGAATATTGTTGGAATATTGTTGTTTTCTTGATGGCTATTCGAGCTATAACCAGATTACTATAGCACCAGAGGACCAAAAGAAAACTACATTCACCTACCCATATGGGACTTTCGCATTTCGAAGGATGCCATTTGGACTATGTAATTCTCTAGCAACATTCCAAGGATGCATGATCGCAATCTTCACAAACATGGTGGAAAAGACATTGGAAATTTTCATGGATGATTTTTTAGTCAGAAACTTTTGATGAATGTCTAAACAACCTGGAGAAAGTACTGAAAAGATGCGAGGAGAYCAATCTAGTGCTAAATTRGGAGAAATGTCATTTCATGGTGCAAGAAGGCATTGCACTAGGACATCAAATTTTCAACGAAAGAAATAAAAGTGACAAGGCTGAGATAGAGGTGATAAAAAAGATACCCCCAGCATCTACTGTGAGAGGAGTCAGAAGCTTCATTGGTCATGCTGGTCTTTACAGAAGATTTAGCAAGGACTTCTCAAAAATTTCAAATCCCTTGGGCTCTCTACTACAACATAACTCTTCATTCATCTTTGATGAATGTTGTAACAAGGCGTTTAAGCAACTCAAAAAACCATTTGTCTCAGCCCCTATTATCATCGCACTACATTGGTCCTCACCATTTGACCTAATGTGTGATGCAAATGATTATATTATGGGTGCAATTCTTGGACAAAAAAAGAAGAAGTTATTCCATCCTATTTACTATGCAAGTAAAACTCTCAATGAGGCATTAAAAAAATTACACCGCAACTGAGAAGAAGCTGCTTCTTGTAGTGTTTGCATTTCAAAAGTTCGAAAGTAACAGTGTTCATTGATCATTCAACAATTAAGTACTTGATCTTGAAAAAGGATGGCAAACCAAGATCGATGAGATGAATACTGCTGCTACAAGAGTTTTGGAAATCAAAGATAAAAAGGGTACTGAAAATCAAGTAGATGACTATCTATTTTCATATTGGAGAAGAAAGAAAAAAAACCCTCGGGTACAAATTGCTGAATCATTTCCTGGTGAACAAAAATTCTATTTGTTTCTAATGCTGCAACAATATGTTATGCCAACATAGTGAATTATATAGTCAATGGGATAAAAGCCACTGAACTTTAACAAGCATCATCAAGRAGATTCATGCATAATGTAAGGTCTTACTACTGGGATGACCCTTTTAAGGAGATACGCTACTAATAAAGAATTTCAAAATTTACTATAGAATTGTGACAACGCAAGACATTTTGGGGGAACTTGAACTACAACTAAGGTACTTCAAACTTGTTATTATTATTGGCTATCATTGTTTAAGGATGCTTATGAATTTATTAAGTCATGTAATAGATGTCAACGAATGGAAAATGTTTCTCAAAGACATGAAATGACCTTGAATAATATTTTGAAAGTTGAACTTTTCAATGTATAGGGAATTGACTTCATGGGGCCATTTCCCAATTCCTTTAGGAACAAATACATTCTGGTCACCATGGATTACATTTCAAAGTAGATTGAAGCTGTAGCATTGCCCAGCAATGATGCTAAAGCAATGGTCAAATTTCTTTAGAAGAAAATGTTAACTGTATTTGGCACACCTAGAGCATTAATCAAATATGAGGAATCTCACTTCTGCAATAGATTAATAGAAAAGATGCTTATCAAGTATGGTGTCGGGCACAAGATTGCTACAATATACCATCCCCAAACTATTGGGTAGGTAGAAATCTCCAATAGACAGATTACAAGAATTTTGGAAAAAATTGTAAGTCCAAACAGAAAAAATTGGTCGTTGAGACTTGATGAAGCATTGTTGGCATATAGAATAGCATTCAAAACACCATTTGGAATGTCACCATTCAAGTTATTCAATGGAAAGGCTTGCCATTTACCATATGAATTCGTGCACAAGGCGTAATGGGCAATCAATGCTTTGAATCTAGATTTGAATTAGTTGGCCAACACAGAATGCTACAGCTTAATAAACAAATGTTGGTTATGAGAATGATAAAATGTACAAGGAGAAGACCATGAAATTGCACGATCAAAGATTCCTAACAAGATATTTTGAGGAAARACAACAAGTTCTATTGCTCAATTCTAGACTTACACTTTTTCTTGGAAAATTAAGTCTAGATGGTCGGGTCCTTTTGAGGTCATCAAAGTTCACTCATATGGAGCAGTGGAGTTCAAAGATGAAAAAAATGGAAGTATATTCCAAGTGAACARACAAAGATTGAAGCATTATCAAATTGGAGAACAACAAGAAGGGAGATCGGCCTTGATATAAGTGCTCTAACATACAAAAATGCAACAACAAAGCCAGGGTGAAGACTACAAAATAAGTGCTCTAAGGAGGCAACCCTTAGGTAACATTATCTTTATTCTTTTCTTTATTTTCCTCTTTAACTAAAGTTATTTCATCCTATTTTGTTTGATGATTCATTATATACGAAGGATAGCATGCTAGCCTACGCATTCTTTCCTTATTTTTAAGTCTTAAGGGAACAACAAGAGAGAGGACCTCATTTAATTAGAGTGCAGGCAAAATAGTCCAAGGTGAAAGTTAATGCTGACTCATCAAAATCTAAAAGCATAAGCAACACTAGGACAGGATGAAGTCACGTCACCCATAAAACTGAATCCTTAGAAAAGAAAAAAGATGGCTTTTTCTCATTTGCTTTTGGCAGAGACAATCCATCTGAATACTCAAAAGGGCTGTTGATATCCTTGAGAATCAAAAAGTCATGATTAAGAGAAGGCAACGTATCACTCCACAAAGAGCTCTTCTCAAATATGAATAAATACAACTCTCTCATTCCTTGGCAGCAACATTCGTGCCTTAAGCAAAATAAAATGCTAAACTCACTAAAGSATTACAATAGTGAGGAAACTTGTTACCACAATGAAAAAGAAGGAACCCTTACCAAGGTTCGCAATTGAGGAGGAAAAAAAAGAGATATGAAGAGATTTTTCAAATAAGACACTATAAATGTCACACCCCTAGAWTAGGAACCTTTATCCTATCTCAGGAATGTCACCATTTTCTCATTGACATGAATTTGCTGAAGCTCAAAAGAATBTAAACCAAATAATAAATACTTAATACAACCGTCTTAATCTATAACATTCATTTACATTAACTTTAGGGTATCTTGGTTTGCCACAAGCAACCTCCTCGCACCATCTAGCCACACTTYACTTGAGATGCAAAATGAGAGAAATGGAATGAGCTATAAAGCCCAGTAAGTAAACCTCATGCATGAATGCGTAAACATGTCCTACATGTCATGAATTATAAAATCTCATTTTCTCGATGAAAGCCTTCAAAACATTCTCTTTTCGAAATCTCTTTACAAAACCTTTCCTTCAAAATATATAATTTGTAAAACATTCCACTTCCTTTCATTCGTGAGCTCACTAGAATGTAACACCTAGCCACTAAGCTCTGCAGTGGGCCATAGTTATTTGGAACTCGATTACATTCCTACCGATAGTACCGCAAAGCGGTTAGCATTCCTTTTCCAAAAACGTTTTCTTTCCATACTTTCACCTCCAAAGAGGTGAACATTCCATTCTTACCTACCCTCCAAAAGGGTAGAGTCGGGTGCACCAGTCCCCCACGCCCTATYTCCCACTCATATCCTTCRTAGCTAGGTTTTACACCCCTTTTTCAAAATCCTTAACGTTTGGAAATCATTCATCTTAAAAATAACATCTTTAAAAAAAACTCCATTCCTCAAAACATTTACTTTTTCATATTTTATTCTTTAAAAACATTTCCTTTCTTGAATGTATGATTATGTCCATACAAGAGAATATGCAACTGCTGCAATCTACATGCTCATGGACCATATGAACCCTTAACTTAAAATTTCTAACAAGTCAATGAGTAATAAAATTCACAAACTGGAAGTAATATCACATTATAACACATAATATCAATTCACATAGGAAGATTCAATCATGATAACAACACACTTACATCATCACTAAATGAGAATGTTGGAATTTACTTACATAGAACTCAGATTCAATRACAACAACACATATACGTCAATGGGAAAGTGAGAGTTTACTTACATAAAAATCTCATATCCAGCACATTAATCTACTTGAAGAAATTCAGATACATCCAACAATATGCGTTAATGAAATGGGAGAATTTACTTACATAGAACTCAGATAATAATAACGCATATATGTTAATGAGAATGTAAGAGTTTACTTATATACACATTCAATTCATGTAAGAAAATTCAATCATAATAACAACACACTTACATCACCACTAAATGAGAATGAGAGAATTTATTACCCGGAGTCCTTTACGTTAAAGGTTTCTTATTTAAATCTTGAAGTGAAATCCTTTGACTGTTCTCAATGTTAGGGCACTCTAATCAACCTTTTTGTGATTACAGAAAGAAAGTCTATTTAGTTCAATTGTCCCAACTTAGATATTCAGGGTTCATTCCAAGAATATCATTCGTAAATTATTAATCCATACTTAGTCCCCACATTACCAATTATCACGTCTTTTAAGGATACAATTTAAACTCCTTCGTTCAGGTATTAAACTTAATTTATGTTCTCCCAGAATTTTACTTTATAATGTAATTTTATAAGTCATAAATTTCAATATTAATTATTAACATTTTCACCTTTCAAGTCACAAAGTCGAAGAGTCTCGCGAATGGTTTTGGGTTCTCAGGCATCTGGGAGCCTAGGCATCGAGCGCTTGGGCTTTGGGCACTGGGCACCTGGGTGCCGGGCGTCGGTGAGCCCAAGCATCGGGCGCATGGGCGCTGGGCATTGGGTGCCTGGCACTAGGCGCTGGGTGCCCGTTGGTCTGGCGCTGGCACCTAGGCGCTCCGCTGCAGACGGCGGCTGGCGGCATGCACAGATGGTCGAGCGAAAGGCTGGGCTAAAGCAGTGACGCGTACAGATCAGCTGGCCACTTGGCAGAGCTTTGATTCGAGTGGCAAAGGCTTTCTGGTCAAAGCGAGCAGGACGCAGAGATTCAACGAGCAGAGCAGATCGTCAATCGCTGCAGGTCCGACTGTTATGTGCAGAAATCGACGAGCAAGAACTGCGGCTTCAGCGGTTGTTCATTAGTGATGTAGACAAGACAAAGGAGGAGGGGAGGCGATGAAGCCAGAGGGAAAGGGGTGGCAGTTAGGGTTTGCTTKGGGCGGCGGCAGCATGATAAGGAAGAAGAAGAAGAAGATTCTAGGATTTTTAGGTTTTTCTCTTTTTTTATTTATTTATTTTTTAACTTGGGCCCTAACCCAAATTTTTCAAGCCTTCYCATCCGTAACTAATCCAATTCATTAAATTAAATTTAACGAGCCTTACTTTCGACAAAAATCTAATTTTTCGAATGAAAACAAATAAGCCTAACAAGTCGAGCCTCTAACCAACTGAGGACCTAATCTGACAAACACGATAATTCCGCACTTATTAATGTATAAATAAAACATTAACCACATAGAAAATTTTGTCGAACCCTAGTTGGCTCACAGATTTGCACGATCAAACAAAAATCCATAAAAAGAAATCTCGGGTATTACAATAAAACCCTAAAATTTTTTGATAATTAGTTATCACTATAGAACCTCGTATATTAGATCAAGATATAAGCTGAGACTTTGAGTACTAGGGATTCTTGAGATTAGATTATTTTATTATTAATTTATTATAAAATTTAATTAGATACGTATTAGTTATGTTAAGTCCAAATTATAGTTTGATATGTTTTGATTAGAATGAATCAAGATGTTTTCCTCTGTAGAACTGAAAAGCTTGTTTAGAATCCTAACCTGAATATATTCCCTTCATCAATTGAAACTGACCATAGGGGAAGACTTGTGCCACCTTGCCTGCATGCAAGGGGTTGCCTTCAAAACTAACCTATAAGAACATTTTTGCATGCCTTTTATCTATTTAGTTTTCTTTGTTGCTTTACCTACCTAGCACATGAGCCCCAAATCTGAATGTAAATTCCACTTTTGCATGCAATTTTGTCTTGCTCTTCACATGCAATCTCTCCTTCATTCTCTCGCTCTCTCACTTGGCAAAACCAYGCCAGCAATATCCACTTAGCTTATTTTATAAGCTTGCTCTTCCTCATTTCTTTTGCATCCTCATGACTCTACCTCTTCTCATTCTTTATTGCACTCAATTCTCTCTCCTTCTTCTATATTTATCTTCACCAAAAATAGAGATCTCTTCTCTTATTGGATGAAGTTCCATAGTTGCTGCCTGAGTTTCTTCTTGCTGCTAGAGGCTTTCTACCGTTCTGGTGCTCCACTTTGCCATCTTGTTGTTGTCTGTCTCTCCCTTCTCACTTGTTGCTGTCTAGCCTTCTAGCAACCAAGGAAAATAACTTCTTGTCTCAAGGTAAGCTAAAAATTACTCCCTTCCTCCTTCAAATTGAGTGCCAAAAATGGATGATAGAAAGCCTCATAGTTTAGTCATGTCTATCCCAGAAATATTTCTGCCATAAGCTTGCATAGACATTAGTCTTATTGATAGAACTTGATGTCACACTTGAGTTGATTAGTATTTTCCAGTTGCTTTTTGGATTTCCTCACGGATGAGAAACTGTAGGGTTATACTTGGTGGAGTACTCCTAGAGTGCTCATCATGGATAGGGATCGAGCATTGATGAATGCTATCGATGAAGTATTTCCAGAGTACAAGCACATTTTATGCTGGTGACACATTTTCAAGAATGTGGAGAGTTATGCCAAACAGGTCRCTCGAAGTAAGGATTTGAGGTCTTCATTCTCTTAAGGTAAATGGAAGAAGGTGGTTGAGGCTAAGAMAGAGAAAGAATATGAGGAATGTACCCTGGAAAGAGTATTCTTTTAATTGAAATCAATGTATAAGTGAGTATTTAAATTACATATCTCTAATGGATTACAACATCTATCTAACTATCTACAATTTGTTCAAGAAACATACCCGAGTTTTTAGTACAAATAGGTTAAGAYGGCATCACCCATTTTATTTCACTTCTTATTTCATCAACTTGGTAGTTCATTGTATTTGATGAATGACGGTAAAGTTATTTTCGRTAATTTATCTTGGTCTTGCCTATCAAATGTTGTTTTAGTTTTTCCACTGCTTATTTGCCTAACATGGGTCACCGAGAAAAGGATCCTATTTTGAATTCTATTGTTTGAGAGTTGTCTTATTTTCACACACATCCTTCAAGGACTTTTCTTTTCCTTTGATCTGTTGACTTTTTCCATCTTTTCTTGTTCACTATTGTCACTATTTTCTTTTCCTTCTTTTGATTATTTATCTCCTTTTTTGTTGGGTTATTTAATGGCTTCCATGACTCATTCGATTTATTTATTGTTTCATGACTTTTTTGTTGCGTCTTTCTTCTTATGTTTTCATAAACTACACTTTAGGATCCTTCGAATCATAGGGTTGTCACAGTAGAATAGGAATTAATCAATGGAACTTTTGGAATAAGGACTAAGTAGAATTGATTAGAATTTGTTTAAGAGAACTTATAATTTGTAAGAATGCAAGYGAGGATTTTTGTCACAGCATTTCAAAACTTAGGCTTTTTAGTTGGATATTCTCCTGTGTCATAGGTGCCTTTTGATGCAAAATTAGATATGGATTTCATAAGTGCTTCAGTTACTTAGCACAATAGTCACAACTTATGAATTGTTGTAGCATACTCTTACTTTGTTCCCCTTTTTATGTAAAAGCAAACATGGGTTTCATGAATACCCCTAGATACTTAGGTACTAAAAATAGCAATGTAATCATTGTTTATTTTTTTTCTAAGCCTTTCATTAATTTTCCCCAAACTTATTTGAAATATTATTCTCATTTCTTTCAAGTAACTATCATTTTTTTATTTTTAATATTGGTAATTATTCTAATATAATGACGCTTTTAATTCATATTGGCCAAAAAAGTCCCAATTTATGACACTTATATTTAATAGTATCTCCATTTTTCATATTATTCGATAAGAGGACACTTGTCTTAAAAAGCATTCGGAATATTTCTAATACACTAACCCTTTTTAATTATTGTCAGTAATTCTTCTACTATGATGACACTCCTAATTAATATCGTAAAGAAGCGTCACAATATGAGGCTTTTGTTGTAATGAACACTTATTGCTCTAGCTGAAACTCCCTCTTTAAGATTCTCTGGTCATTCCGTCTCTTTATTTTCTCATTGTTCGTGCATTCGTATATGCCAAACCTCTAAGTTCTTCAAGCTCATCAAGCTATAGCATTCGTCTCTATCTTGCTGCTTGAAGATCWAGTTTAAAGCTTTGAGCCCAGTTTGCCTTGTGCCTGGCTCTAATGGTAGATGATATACCTTACCGTAGACTATATGGTAGGGTATCATTGCCAAAGAAGTCTTGAAAGTTATCTCATAGGCCCATAATGCATCTTTTAATCTTAAAGACAAATATCACGTATTTGGACTTACCATTTCTCCAAGATTGTCTTTATTTCTCTATTTGATAACTTTGTCTCGCCGTTAGATTGGGGGTGGTATGTTGTAGCAATTTTGTGCTTTACCCATACTTTACTAAAGCCTCCAGCATCTTGTTACAAAAATGTGATCCTCTGTAGCTAATTAGTGCTCGAGGAATTCCAAATCTTTTGAAAATGTTCTTTTAGGAGGAATTTGACAACCAATTTTGCAATATCAATCCATTTGGATATATAATCTATTGCAATAAGAATGTAGGTATTGCCAAAGATTGGAAAATGGTGCCATGAAATCTAGCCCCTTACATTAGACAGTTCCACCTCCAACATGCCGTTCAAAGGAATTTCATGCCTCTGGGAGATGTTTCTACTCTTTCACACATGTCACATGTTTTAACAAAATCATAGGTGTCTCTAAAAAGAATGGGCCAAGAGTAACCGGCTTAAAGTATTTTAGCTGTTGTTTTTTGCTCTTTCATAGTGTCCTCCATATGCCATAGCATGATAATGCTATAGCATCCTTGGGATTTCTTCCTCAACTACACATCTTCTATGATTTTCACATTACTTTTAAGGAAATGAATCATGCTAAAAATATATAACTTTTCACATCTCRAAAAAAATTATTCAATTATTACCTATTTAAATCAAGAGAAATTATACCACTAAATAATAAATTACTATATCTGTGTACCAAGGTGCTGCAAATTTGCATACCATCAGCAGTTGTTCATCAAAAACTTCTTCTTTGATTTGCACTTGAAGGTTYGAATATCCATAATTTTCCAATTTGGATAGGTGGTTAGCTAATTGATTCTCTGTTCCTTTTTTATCTTTGATTTGCAAGTCAAATTCTTGCAACAATAGCACCCATCAAATAAGCCTTGTTGAACAAGCCTTGTCTTTGCATCTTTCTTTGTCTTGAGGTACTTGATTGTTGCATGATTTATAACCTTATTTCCGACCAAATATACCCTGAACTTGTCTAATCCAACTACAACTACAACTACAAGAAACTCTTTCTTCGTTGTTGTGTAATTCATTTGTGCATCATTAAGTGTCTTCCTCGCTAATAGATACGATAAAATACTATTCCCTTTCTTTATCCCAGCATTGCTCCTACAATATAGTTACTAACATTACACACGACTTCAAAGGGTAAAGTCCAAGGCATTCCACTTAAATGTCCCATGATTTGGAGCATTTGGAACATTACTGGTTTTGAGCTAAAAGTGCTGAACTTGTATTTCAGGCCTCATAATGCCTAGCTGCTATTCAAGATAGGGACAACATACTTCCTAATTGCTCTATTTCTATCATTATCCAACATTGCAGCATTGGTCTCACAACATTGTTCATCTATCCTTGGTCRGTAATTTCTCATCTTCCTGCAGTGCTGCGTTGCTTTCTTGTCCTTGTTTAAATTGACCTTTTGATTTCGGGATCAAAGGGATATTGTTCAATAGGATTAAACAACAATTCAATGTTATCCTCTTCAGACTTTCATGAGAGAAAATAGTGTTTAATCAAATATTGAATATGTTTTTACGCCTTAATTGTGTGATTTTTGATAGTCGTTCTGCAAGAAGTATCAAAGAAATTCACACATTTCCAATTTATTCAGGAATTATTGATTTGGGCTAAAGACTGGACGTACAATACATGAAAAAATGAGYGAAAGAAGCACATCAAATAAACTTCAAAAATTCTAAAAATTTGTAGAAATATTCTATACATGTCAAGAAACATTTCTTGTGAACGATGCAAGAGCCAACTCAGAGAGAAAAAGCTTCAAAGTAATATTGGAAATATATTCTTCATCATGTGGACCAAAATCTATTCTAATTCACTTATTATCAATAACCAATGATATTTTAACTTTTGCAGGCCCATGTTTAGGCCCAAATTAGCCCCAAATCACTTGAGTGTCATTTCCTATCCAATAAAAAGATAAACATACTCATGTTTTTGCTATCTTCTTCTCCATTCTCTTCTTCTTCTCCATGCCCGTCACTTTTCTGATGCAGTGAGAAAGATCCTCAATAGCATATCTTCCACTTATCCAAACTACATCTCTATTGTTCACATTTTAGTACACTGTCATGGGCTCACCTCTATTAAAAATCTAATAGAATCAAATGATTGGATCAAGAACAAGCTCCACAAAACTTCTACACTTTCATTATTTTCACCAATTCAAAGCAACCACTTCTTGAGTAGTTCCTACCTTAATCTTGTTATTCTTGATGTACTTATTTTTTGGAATGATATTGGATATTGTTACTATGTAGAGTAGTTACTTTGTTGGGTTAATTGAAACTTCTAATTTCAAATGTTGAATGTCAATTGTGATTCAAGCATGCCATAATTGTTTTGTATTGCATTTCTCTTCTATGGACTTAGATAATTTTTATTTGAGAAATGATTTCATGAATGATGTATTAGGATTTTTCTAGCCTTAATATGTTTAAGCATGTCGATACCTAATTTCCTAGCAAGTGTACTAGGTTGTATCACATAATATTAAAAAAAAAAAATCGACCCTACAGAGAATTAAATCCTAACAACCATCCACTTTTATTCCTAAACTTTATTTTGGCAACCAATTAATTGAGATGAGAACTAACTAAATAAGAAACCCTAATTGATCCTAGATTACCACACAAAATGATATAGAACAAAAATCAATTGATAAAAGGTCTAAGACACATGAATTCATCTATTCTTCAGTTATGTTATTCAACTGACATTTTCAAATCAGCATATCAAGTCTTGACCAACCAAACCCATGAATATTAAATACACTTTCTTGAGATATAAACCAGCTATATTGTCTAAGTATTAAGCTATATATATGAAACTCTAATCTCTTCCAGCTTTTATCTGTTATCTTGGAATTTCATAAAACACGATTACGTGAAAAGCTAAGACATAGATAAGATAAAGGGTTTCAGAATTAGAATATTTCTCGAATATTTACTTAGTTATATATTTACTAATTACTTTAAATAATCAGATGGTAGTTTGTTTCATTGGTTAGAAAGGCCAATAATTTTTTTTTTATTGGATGGAAAATAAATAAGATAATATTTGAGGCTTAGTTTATGATCGAATCCAGAAATGGCCTGCTATGATATGGATATATTTTTGTTTACTAATATACTTATTGGACATTTAGCCCACAAAGAATTCATTGATTTTGGGCTTCAACTCATGAAGCAACTAACCTTTGTTTAAGTCAACTTCACCGTCTTACCCATTTTATAATGTTTGGCCAACTCATTTGTTTTCTTCTTTTCCAAGTTCCACTGGCAACCTTACTTAATTTGTATCTTCGTTAATTTTTTTTATTTTACTGGATCATTCTTATTCCTTATTTTTATACGCTTATCTTGTTCTAAACTAGTAATCTACATCGCCTCACCTATCACACCCCCAGATTAGGAACCTTTATCCTAACTTGGGAATGTCACCGTTTACTCACTGACACGAATTTGCGGAAGCTCAAAAGAATTTAAACCAAATAATAAATACTTAATACAACCATTTTAATCCATGACATTCATTTACATTGAMTTCTGGGTATCTTAGTTTGCCCACAAGCGACCTCCTCGCACCATCTGGCTACACATCATCTAAAATACAAATGAGAAAAAGGAATGAGCTAAAAAGCCTAGTAAGTAAATCTCATGCATGAATGCATAAAATGCCCTACATGTCATGAGTTATAAAATTTGCCTTTAAATAAAAACTTTCCAAACATTCCCTTTTTGAAAACTCTTTACAAAATCTTTCCTTCAAAATTTACTTGCGGTAAAACATTTCCTTCCATTTCATTCGTAAGCTCACTGAGTGTAACGCCTAGCCACTAAGCTTGCAGTGGGCCATTCTTATTTGGAACTCGATTCCAATCCTACCAGTAGAACCGCAAAGCGATTAACATTCCTTTTTCAGGAAAAAAAAAAGTTTGCTTTCCATACTTTCACCTCCAAAGAGGTGAACATTCCATACCCTCCAAGAGGGTAGGATCGGGGCGCCAGGTCCCCCACGCCCCATTTCCCACTARCATCTTTCGTGRCCAGGTTTACACTCCTTTTCGAAAACTTTAACAATTTCAAAACTTTAACAATTTCCTTTAAAATTTCATTTCCTAAACCATTCACTTCTTAAGTGTGTGAAAGGCTTATGACAGAAGTGATGTAGAATTCTAACTACATGCTCATGACATGAAATGCATACAACCTTATATAATGTATTATTCGACAATTGTACAAAATGTGAAACATGATAACGTTTCATTTGACATAAAAGTGATACAAAATATGAACACATTAACATTCCACAGAATTATACATATCAACATACAATCTCATACACAATATATTAGTGCAATTAAAAGAGTTCAATTATATTYATTTATAATGTTAAGGAGATGGGAGGATCACTTACATAGAATTCAGACTCAATACACATTCAATTCACGTAAGAGCAATTATTACCACAACACATATACGTTAATRAGAATGAGAGAATTTACTTACGTAGAACTCAGATAACAATAACACATATACGTTAATGAGAATGTGAGATTTTACTTACCCAAAGTCCTTTACGTTAAAGGTTCTTATTTAAGTCGCGAATGAAATCCCTCAACTGTTCTCAACGTCAAGGCACTCGAAACAACCTAATTGTGATTACAGAAAGAAAGTCTACTTAGTTCAATTGTCCCAAATTAGGTATTATGTGTTTAATCCAAGAATGTCCTTTGCCAATTATTAATCCATTCTTAGTTCCCACATTAACAATTATTATGTCTTTTTAAGGTTACAATTTAAACTCCTTTGTTCGGGTATTAAACCTAATCTACGTTCTTTACAATTTTACTTTAGGATATAATTTCATAGGTTATAAATTTAAATATTAATYATTAATATTTTCACCATTTAAGTCACAAAGTCCAAGAGTCTCGGGAATGGTTTTGGGTTCTCGGACGTTTGGGCATCGGTGTGTTGTGCGTCGGGCACTAGTCGTCGGTACACCTGGGCACAGGGTGCCTGGTTGCTTGCTAGGCACTAGGCTCCCACTGGCTCTAGGCATTCCCAGAACTGGCGAGCAACCCACCAAGGAAACCATCAATAGCTTACGGTCTGATTCTAGCAAGGCTTCCAGCAAGATGAGGACTCAACCTCCGTGCTGTTGCTGAACTAATCAGGCTTCTCTAGATGGCGATCGGGACATCACGATCGGTGGACAGAGGAGGTCCGGTCGAGTAGAGGAGAAGAAGAAGAAGGTGAAGGCAAGTCTGGCTGTGTGACAGAACGTCTAAGCGACGGGGCAAGACGCACGGATCTGGCRAGCAGCAGCCATGCRTGTGGACCTGGCGAGCCGATCGGGCGAGCGACAACAGCAAGCGCGATAGGCTGAGGACTCGACGGCCGATTCGAGAGGCTCCAGATCTGGAYGATCTCTAGCTGGGTGCGTGGACTCCTGGTCGGATGTTTGTGAGCCACTGAGTGACGCACACAGATGGCGTCGCAGAACTCTCGCCAAGCAGCTCTGGAACTCCAACGGCGAAGCTGCATCGGGCAGAAGAAAGAGGARGGAAGGAGAAGAAATGCAGCGATTGCCACGAGGGTCAAGAGGATAGTGGCGGCTGAGGGAGGAAAAGAGGGTGCGAGTGGCAGGATTTCTGGGAGTGAAGGTGGCAGCAGGTAGGGTGGGTTAGGGTTTGGGGTGGCGGCAGCATAATGAGGAAGAGGAAGTCTTAGGGTTTTTGCCCAAACTCAAATCCTTCGGGCCTTCCCATCCGTAATTAACCCAAATCCATTAAGTTAGATTCTACGGGCTTTCTTTCGATAAAAATCTAGTTTTTCGAATGAAAATAAATAAGTCCAACGAGTCGAGCCTCTAACCAACCAAGGGTCCTAATCCGACAAACAAGATAATTTCGCACTTATTAAACGTACAATTAAACAATAACTACATAGAACATTATTCATCCCTAGTTGGCACGAAAATTCACCACATCAATCAAAAATCCATAAAAAGGAATCTCGGGTATTGCGTCACACTTTGTGACTTTCATCTGGTTTCTCAAATTTTCACCATCTTATTGAGCTTTTTCTTGATTCTTCTCCTTCTCTATTTCAGCTTTTAAGCATAAGACTTTTTTCTCTTTCTCTTTTAAATAGGTCTTCCTATCTCTCTTTTCTTTCCTTGTTGCAGAAAGAAAAAGTGATTCAATATGCTTTCCTTTCAATCTATTCCAGATATGGAGTCAAAAGTGGGTCTAATTTTAGTAAACGTTGTTGGATTTTACATAAGAATAAATGCAGTAAATTTCTCTGATGGTTGCTTGGGATTTTGTTGAGAAAACTAGCTATTAGGGAGTTTTTTTAAGTGTGTGCTCTGTTGATAGGAGCATGGAATCTTAAATCTATTTTTGGATATACAAATCTCCTTCAAAATTCTTGAATCCCATGATTAATGTTACTCTACAATAGCACAGTGGGAGCTTTTTTCCTTTATTTGTTTTCCATTTCATCTTGTCCACGTGAACTGTTTTTGGTTATCTTTGTCTAACTAACTTCTAAATCCTTTTTTTTTTTTTTGGTACTATTTGCCTCATAATGCAAAATGAGATTTAAATCTTTCTGTGGAAATTTCCTTTAGTATTATTTCACGAATTTTGTGATTTTGAATTCATATGTAGAAACACACCCTTACTTCATATTTATTCTTAATAGCAAAAGTTTATTCACTTTTCTTCTTTTGATAGATACTTGACCTTCCTTAAGATCTTCATTTATTTTGCAACAATCCTTTGCTATTTTATTTGAGATATGATGAGGTTAATTAACATCTAGAAACCAAATCTTCAAATTGGCCTTAAAARCAATTATTTAATTATCCTTGATGTTTSAGTTAGGGATATTTGCGGCAGTTCCCTTGGAACAACTCTCGTTTATATTGAAGTTGATGGAATATAGATATCTGCAAATGCTTTAAACTTATTTTTCATTTGCAATATTTGACCTTCAACTTACATGAGATGGAAATTACGAAACTCTTATTTTTAGTAAAATTACAAATTACAGGAAAAACATAGCACATCTTTGTCGAAACCTTATTGATCAAGACATATGAAAATAAATAACTCTAGTATAATTAGACAAAAACCTTAAATTYGATTTCATTACATCTAGAATCTCGAGTAACAATAAGAGAATTATTAATTTTCCTATAATTATCAAGAGTCTTCTTATAGGACATAGACTAAGACAATTTTTAATAATCTAATTATAAGACACGATATTCGAGAAATTTAAAAGTTCTGTAAGCAACCAAAGATATTTAGATGAGTCCTTCTGTTTTATAAACTTCCTAAAATATGCAGTTTTGTACTTACACTCTAGAATAATGATTTCAAATCCTTTTGAATGTTTTAAATAATAATATTCTTCAACTATTTTCGAGAACTATTGTACATGTTGTTTCTAAAAGCTATTACGGAACATAGATTTTATATCAGCATGACTTATCAAAATCATAACTGGTCAAACAACATGTTTACTCGATTGACATGAGAACTTGAATTTAAATATCGAATGATGGTTTATTTACAATTGACATGGATATAGTAATAGATTTCACGAGTTTATTGATTTATTTGTGCATCAAGCTTGTTATTGAGTTGGACTTGGAATATGGATATATTAATAATGATTGACTACTCCATCGGTGACTCCAAGTGTAATACCCAGGATATTACTTTTTCTATTTTTATGAATTTTATATGATCGTATRAATTATGTGCGAACTAGGATTTGATAATTTTCTATGTGATCATTATTTAATTGTACGTGTAATTAAGTATGGAATTATCGTGATAATTGAATTAGGGTTTTTGGTTAGTTAGTGTAGGCTCGACTTTTTAGGCCTATTCGTTCCTAATTCGAAAACTAGATTATGGCCGAAAGGAAAGAATGAAGAATATAATTAATTAGGCTGGATTGGTTATGGGATGGGGAGGCCCAAAGGTTTAGGTTAGGGCCCAAATCTAGGGAAAAAAAACCCTAATTCAGTATAGCCTAATGCCGTCTCCCCCTCTTCCCCAAACCCTTCCGGCTACATGCACTACCTCCTTTTTTTCCCTGTCGCCGATACCACGCTGAGTTCCTGCCGTTGCCACACCACCACCCATTCAATGTGGCTAGTTCACCTCAGCCCTGAGCACTTTACAGGGACTAGAAACCGCRATTGGAGCTGCTGGATTTTGCTGCTCCCCTGCCGGCTGCCACTCGCTAGTGCTCAAGCACGCTCGCTAGCCGTTATCGCCAAGATCTGCTCGAGATCCTTGCTCGCGGGTTCGAAAGAAAAAAAAAGTTATAATGAAAAAAAATTAGCTAAAGAAAACAGTAATATGCTAAACTAGGGAAAACTGTAAAGAAAGCATATTAAACAAGGCATGTTCAAAAATGCTGTAAACAAAGAATGTTAAAGAAGGTTGTTTAAAGAAAGATTCAGTTTTAGCGGAAGGCCCACGCCACGCTCAACTAGAGTCGATCCGATCTTTGCCTTGATCGCGATCGGAGCTTGTTGGTCGCAACCCTCCCACTGGTTTGCTGCTCAATGCGTTCAATCGCCGAATCCGAGGCCCAACACATCGAAGCTTGCTCGCTGCTCGTCGGCCCTCTGCWGTTGTCGACCAGAAGCCATTCGCCAAAGGCGCGGGACCTGTGCATTCTAGATCTGCTTCCGCACAGAGCGCCGTTCTCCTTAACTGGACTAGTGCTGGCAGAGCTTCATCTCGTTTCTGTTCCGATCAGTAGATCTCCGGCCAAAAGCAACAAAGCCTATCAAGCGCCCAGGCAACCGAGCGCCCAGACGCCTAGGCCATCAGGCGCTCAGACAACCGAGTGTCGAGACGCCCAGGCCACCAGATGCCCAGGCCACCAGGCACCGTGCGCGACCAGGACTGTTTTCACGCGCTGCCTGAACACACGCCCAGGGAACAATGCAACTTCCACGTCACTTAGAATTTGTCGAATTTAAAGGTGAAAATATTGTTATTCGATTTTAAAAATTTAATGAATTATGTAATTATGTTCTACAGTGATAATTGGGGGAGAACATAGTGTTTAACACACAATCTAAGAACGAACTTAATTAGTATGAAGAATATGTTTTGACTCAGAAATGTATTGTATTTGGTATTATTATTATCATTGTTGACAAGGGTAAGAAGCCATGAAATAAATTATACCTTTAAGAATGTGGTAGTTTTCGATGTGGGAATTAAGTACGAGTTAATATTGGCTAATGACGTTCATAGGATAAGCGTTAAATGTTTTAAGGTTGGACAATCGAGTTAAATGAACTTTTCTCTTTTTTTGGTAATAATAATTAGGTCATTTTCGGGCACATTGACATTAGGAACGGTCGAGGGACTCCGCTTTGTGATTTAAGTAGAGTTTTAACGTTAATGATTCCAAGTAAGTAAACCTCCATACCCATCTACTTATTCCGTTGTGTGTTATGTGGTATATTGGACAGTGTGATGCTGTAATACTCGGAATTTTTCCTTTATTAATCTTTGTTTGATCKTGTGAAATTGTGTGCCAACTAGGATTGGAATTTTATATGTGATTAATATTTTGAATTTGCACCTTTAATAAGTACTGAAATATTGTGTTTGTCAAATTAGAGTCCTTGGTTGGCTAAAGGCTCAACTTGCGAGCCTATTCGTTTCTTAGTCAGAAGTTAGACTTTTATCGAAAGGAAGCCCGTTGTATTTAATTTAAGGCTTTGGGTTAATTATGGGTGGAAAGGCCCAAAGGGTTGGAGTTACGGCCTAAAATATAACTATAAAAAAAATGAGAGAGAAAATATATTAAAAAAAGAAGAAAGAAAGAAAAGAAAAACCTAAAAACCCTTTTTTCTTCCTCCCTATTAATACTGCCGCCATCGTCCACTCCCAAAAAACCTACTGCTGATCACCACCTTCTTCGCCTTATGCTGGTCGCCGTGTGCTACACTGCCCAATCAACGACGAGCCGTTCAGCTGCTTGGAGGATTCTGCCCATGACTCGGCCAGGACCCTTACTCGGTTGCTCGCCGTGTTTAAGGTTGCCCACCCTCCGCTCGCCGAGATCGCTGACCGCCTACGTTTGCGATCATCAAGCCATCYGCGTCTCGAGTCGAACTATTGCGGCTCGTGCGGTTGCTATCGCTGTTCGCCGAGGCTCATCACCTGGTTCGTGTCGCTGTGAGTTGTCGCACGCCAGGAGACTGCTCGGTTCTGTTGGGCCGAGCAGACCACTCCAAGTCTCTTCCACAATTTTCTCTCTCTCTCTCTCTAGGGTTCAGATTGGCTATTTGTGGTCTGAGCCATTGTCGACCAAGCCGTCCACCAGAGGCGCACGATCCGCGCCTACCAAATCCTTACCCATTCAGGACGAAGCGGTCCGCCACCAGATCTGTCGATCTGCCATCTTCTTCTTCTTCTTCTTCTCTGCTCAACGATTTCGCCTAGACAGAGGAAGGACAGTGCTCGATCTCTCGACACAGCGGAGCCCGTCCGAATCTGTTTCCTCCTTGACTAGATCTAGAATCCCTTGCCGCTGGCTATCACCTCTGCTCTCTGTCTTTACTGCTCGCGTTGCCGGATATTACCGCTGCGAATCCACCGTTTGCGGCAGAGATCACGACTCATAATGGATCAGAATTCTATTTAGCAAAGGCAGCCTGCGCCCAGCAAGTGCCCAGGCACCCAGCGCCAAGTACCCAGGTGACCAAGGCTGTTGCGYGCGATTCTTGAGCGCATGCCCGAGATCCAATACCACTTCCGCAACACTTAGACCTTGTGAACTTAAAGGTGGAAACGTTTTTATTTGATATTGGAATTTATGACTTGTATATAATTATGTCCTAAAGTGAATTGGTGGGAGAACATAGATTAGGTTTAATACTSAAGCTAGGGAGTTTGAATTGTACTCTTAAAGACGTGATAATTAGTAATATGATAACTAAGTATGGATTAATAATTCACAAATGACATTGTTGGAATAAACCCTGAATATCTAAGTTGGAATTGTCATACTAAATGGACTTTCCTTCTGTAATCAAAATTAGGTCATTTCGAGTGCCTTAACGTTGAGAACGGTCGAAGGATTTCACTTTGCGATTTAAATAAAAACCCTGTAACGTAAAAGACTTCGGCTAAGTAAATTCTCACATTTTATTAACGCATATGAATCGATGTATCTGAATTCCTTTAGGTAGTTTGATGTGTTGTATATGGATTTTATGCAAGTAAATCCCCATACCAGCCTGTCTCTTTTGTTATGTGTTATATGGTGGCGGTATGAGATTATGTTATGAAATGTGTTGATTGTGTGGAATGTTTTTACGTGTTTCATATCTTCTACCATTATTATGTCGAATGGCATATTAATTACAATTGTATGYATTTCATGTCATGGGCATGTAATTCTACATCATTCCTGGCATGAGCCATTCATACACTTAGAAAGTCAATAGTTTAGGAAATGAAATTTTGAAAGGGAATGTATTTTATAAATTGGAACATGTTCAGGAAAATGTTAAAGCTTTTGCAAAGGAGTGTAAACCTAGCCATGAAAGATGTGAGTGGGAAATAGAGCATGGGAGACCGGTGCACCTGACGCTACCCTCTTGGAGGATAGGGAAGAATGTAATGTTCACTTCTTTGGAGGTGAAAAGATGGAAGGAAAAGAAATGTGATGTTAACTGCTTTGCGATTCTACCRGTAGGAATGTAATCGGGTTCCAAATAATAATGGCCCACTACGGAGCTTAATGGCTAGGAGTTACACTCAGTGAGCTCACRAAAGTAATCAAATGAAAGGTTTTTACAAAGTTCTTACATTTTGAAAGGAAAGATTTTGTGGAAAGGTTATACATGAAAATGATTTGAAAGTTTTCTTTAAGAAAGTGAGATTTTATAACTCATGACATGTAGGGCATGTTTATGCATTCATGCATGAGTTTTGCTTACTGGGTTTTTTTAGCTCATTCCGTTTCTCTCATTTTGCATTTCAAGCAATGTATAGCCAGATGGTGCGAAGAGGTCGCTTATGGGCAAACYAAGATACCTTGAAATATACTCTAAATAAATTTTAAGGATTAAGATAGTAGTTGACTATTTCTTATTTSGTTTAGCTGATTGTGTTTTTAAATTCTTTTAGGTTCTTCAAATTTTAGTTTGAATAATTGTTGGGTTGKTAAAAGATTTGTTGGAGCACATTACTCATTACGTTAGATGTTTATTTGGATTGAAGTGTAAGTTGTGAATGGGTGTTTGAAAATGTTGGGAACTTTTGAAATGTATGCAAGGAATAGTTATTGAAATTACAAAGGAAACTCTGTCAAATTTTTATAAAATCTTTGACAAGGGTTAAGACTTCTTTTATTTCATATAGTAGTTGATTGTTCTATGAGTAAGGTAATGTAATATTCTCACCTTAGAACAGTTCCTAATCTGGGGGTGTTACAAATRTAATGCTTTATGATTGTATTAGATTATTTCATGTAAGATGTTTCCTACTGTCTCTATATATGTTTAAATATGGATTTATGTAGTTCATGCAATGGGCATGTAGTTATAGTATTCTATATCATTTTTGACATGAGTTATTCGTGCATCTAGAAAGTGAATGGTTTAGGAAATAGAATTTGGAAAAAAAAAAGAAAATGGAATTTTATAAATGAATTTTCATCATAAAATGTTAAGATTTTGGAAAGGATTGTAAACCTAGCAATGAAACATGTGAGTGGGAAATGGAGCGTGCGGGACTGGCGCACACTCTTGTAGGGGAGGAAGATAAGTAACATTCACCTCTTGGGAGGTGAAAAAGATAAAAGAAAAAGTTAAGGTGATGTTAACCACTATGCAGTTCTACCGGTAGGAAATGTAACCAAGTTTCRAAGAACAATGGTTCACTRCAAGTTTAATGGCTAGGCGTTACACTAAGTGAGCTCACGACTTTAATRAAATGGAAAGGTTTTGAAAARTTCTTACATTTTGAAATGGAAGATTTATGAAAATATTTAGAAAGTTTTATTTGAGGAAGTGAAATTTTAATTCATGGTATATAGTGCATTTTACATACGTTCATGCATGGGATTTGCTTATTGAGCTTTATATCTCATTCCATTTCCCTCATTTTGCATTTCAGGTGATGTGTGGCCAGATGGTGCATGGAGGTCGTTTGTGGGCAAGCCTTGACACCACGATATGATATTTTAAATAAATTTTAGTGAATAAGATARATGGTTGAATAGAGARGTTTTATGTATTGTTGAAGTTTTTTWATTTAACTATTCATGCATTAAATTCTTTCAAGTTTCGCAAATTTTAATTTTGTTAAATGTTAAGTTAGTAAAAGAATGTTGGAATGGAAGATTTATTTATATTGGATGTTTGTTGATTTTGAATTCATGGTATATGCGAGTATTGAAAATGTTTGGAAAATTTTATGATTATATATAGGGAGTTATTGTTGATATTACAGAGGAAACTCTATCGAAATTTTTATAAACCTTTTAAGATAAAGTATTCAAATTTTGTTTTTCGTAGTAGTTAATATAAATATGAATAAAGTCAGTAATATTCTCAGTTTAGGACATTTTCGAATCTGGGGGTATTACACCAAGTCCTAGTCCAACGAACAAAGTACAGCGTTTGGCTAGTCCCCAAGGTGAGGACCTCTTCAACCGCTTGGACGAAAATGCTTTAGGACTTGCCAAATGGCAAAAACCTGTAGATTATACCTATGGTGGACCAAATCCATTCGGGCAGATGATTGCGCCATATTATACCAACAGTAAATATTGGATGCTAGTATCCTTGATTAGGAAGTTTAATCCAGGGGCGACCGACTCATATAGCCGTGACTAGTCAGCTCATTTGTTATTGTTCATGGAGTTCGACTATAAATTTCATGCATACATGGAGAGATAAGGCTAGATCTTGATCTCGTAGAGTAAATCTATTACGGTTAAGGTTTGATTCTCTTGACTTTATATTTGACATGAAATGTTTTCTTAAACTTTGCATGTTTATTTTTTTCCAACATTGAGTTTTTTTTTTTTTTTGAACTATTTCTTCAAAGATATTGGTTTTCAAACAATAGTTTGATCTTTTCTTATTTAAATTGAAGCACCATATTTTTTAGATATTTACTATTAAAATTGTAGACTATCATACACGTATGGGACTCATTGACCCTAGCTCATTTAACTATCACATGTTTGAGTGACAGGTACAAACGCTTAGTGAAGTCAGGCAACTTCTAGTTTAGAAGATTTACGTTATATATAAGTTTGTGGAGCCTGTAGATCTCTAATCATTTGTAATCGTCAGAATATCTGTATTGTCGGCTAAGAGTTATACTCTTATATATTTTGGTAGTTTTTACAATGAAGCTTAATTTTATATCATTGGAGCTGTGTAYATTGTAAAATTATGTAATTAATGAGATGTTTATATTATGTTCGTCGATTTAGTTTCTTTGGATGTTCAACTATATTMACTGTCGAGAGGCAGGCAACACCTGCAAGAGAGGACGGGTCGTCATAATATCTCTATGCGTAATTTAATCTAGAACAATGGATTAAACATATGGTTCTTAGAGATTGCACAAACCATGTAAATATATTTCTATTTCACATGTAGTTCATGGTACTTATTATTTAACCTAATTGCAAAAATGTTATATCTACTTTCCTTAAGTAATGTTTGAATCAACTGAAAAGCGGCTAGTCATACAATCACGAATGTTAAGAACAATAATAAGGCTTCAATAATCATATATAACAAATATGGAAAACGTCTAATTCAATAACAKAGCATCCGAAAATGTTATATCATGGTCATAGAACAAAAGATTTTAGTTCATAATAATTCGAATAAAAGCAAATATAAATTGAAGATCGAGATAAAAAAAACATCACAAAAGATAATAAGCTCAATCAATCTTCAATCTGCCGGTCTTCTTTTCCTTCTAAAAAGCTTCTTCTAAGTGTTCCAATGAGTCTTCCAAGGTCCAATGATGAAGAGTTGTGTTTTGGGGAGTCAAGAAGATGTTTTATAGCATTTAGGGTCCTTCCTTTGGTAAAACAACATGTGAAACTTTCCCAAACCACCCAAAACTCATCCAAAATCGTGACACAATCATAAAACTGCCTCAAATTGGCACCTATTTTGACCAAACCAAAATCGAGTTCAGATTGATAATCGTATTACAGATCCAATACATGACCGACCCGTTCAAGAGCTGGTCTTTTTTATGTCAAATTGGCGCTGCTTTGGTACTCCGCCAGGCGTGAATTTAATTTTGTCTTTCTCTTGTTCATATTGGCAGCGATTTGGGTCCAAACCAATGCCGAATATGTGATTTTTTCAATTCAAGTTGCTTAATATAGTAACATTWTACATAATGTCTATCCTTTCCCTTAAATCATTTCTTATCGAATTTTCTATATGATTTACCTTGTATTATACTAATTTTTGTTTGAAATGATTAATTATAGAGTTTTCATCTTAAAATACAAGGAAAGAGTCAAAAATTGGTTGTAGAAGAGCTTAGAGAGGTCAAACAACGAATTCAAAGAAGTTTGGAGCCAAAACATAATCTCTAGATGCTGAAAATCATGAAAATCGACCAATTGTAGGAGAGAACCCAATCAGGCACTTGTTTAGCTTGAATCGATGCGAGTTTAAAGCAAATTTTGTCTTTGTTTTTCCAAAAACTAAACTTGCATTGGTTTGGTCTTTTCAGCCTAAAGCCGCCGCCAATTTGAGCCCAATGAGGCACCGRTCTAACCATTTTAGGGTCTTTTATGTTCTATAAATATTACGTCTTATGACCGATTTTGTAAACTTTTGGCAGCTGGAAACATTACTTTTTCATAGTTTTACAGTAGTTTTCTTGAAAAGAAATTGGAAGAAGCCATTAGAAAGCTTAAAAACTTATATTAAGCCAAGATTACTTGAGGATTTGTTCATCAAATCGGTTCTTTTTTCTCTAACCTTTGGTTGTATCATGTTTATTATACTTTCTATGGTGGATTTCATGAGTTTCTTAGGCCAAACGTTTTGTGTTGGTTAGGGCTATTTGATACAAAGAAATGGGTTAAACTCTATTATGCCTTTATTGTTGATTCCTAATTTAGTTGAGTTATTTATTATCATTATGGATTTCTTAACGATTTTTGTGAATTAACTACCTATAGATCGATCTCATAATCAATTCAGAAGGACTAGAAGTGAACTAATTGATTAGGACTTAAGGCAATAATGACCTATTAATTTTGAATTGACTAGGGATAAATCCGATTCCTTTTGGGTGGTTTTCAATAGTAACTAATGGTTAGCAAAAATAGGGAATTTCTTAGATCATTAATGCAATTTCGATTAATCTAATTCACAAAGGGCTATAGCTTTAGTTGATTGGAATTAGGGGTTTTATGCCAAGGGATTGAGTAAAACCTAAATTARGAAATTCTACCATTAACAATTAGATTAGATTTGTGAATTAGGGCAACAAAGGTACGATTAATTGAGCTCATTGTAGGAATGATTTAGATCAATACCTTAACCGACCTCTTTTATTACAATAGATCTTTTTGGATTTAGGCATTTAAATTTCGTAATTGAACCTTTTAGATTACTACTTTTATAGTTATTAGTCTAATTCCATCACATTCGACGTGTTTAAATTAGAAAAAATTGATAGTTTTCATACTTGATTAGAAATCACTATRGGATCGACCTTAATTCACTAGCTATACACTTTTCGACATTGGTATACTTGCTAGGATATGAATTCATCGAGTTTGTGAGCATCATTTCTCCACATCAGGCATCTGTTTGGTCCAAGAACCGACACCACATTTTGTCTGTATTGATAGGAATTTAAGGTTTTCTCTTGAACTGGTGCCGATTTGATATAACAATGCTGTTTGGATGGTTCTGGGCTCAAACGATGTCTGAATTAGGTCAAATAGGTGCATTTTGAAGCTCTTTCTGTCATCCATTTGTAGAGTTCTATTCCATTTTCACCTCTATTATTCACAAATCCTTTCCYACAAAACTGAATTGATACTTAATAAAGTATTTACTCAATAGACCACAATTACATCTAGAATTATATTGAATTAAACTAATAAAACACCCTATAATCTAGACATAAAATCAATGTATCACGTGTGGTTACGAAGAAGGAAATTAAGATCCCAAGCAACATCTCGACATATTATGAGATGCAAACCAAATTTCTACAAAAGTGCTTTCCACCATCACTTGCCAAAGAAAGGAGGGCATCATTATGACTTTCAAGGAGCATCCTAATCACACTTTTCATGAAACTTTTGAGAAGTTCAATGTTTTGGATTATAATTGCCCAARTTGTGGGCAATCAAAGAGCATGTTGATGAATATTTTCTATCAAGGGCTTCAACTCGAGACAAGAAAGAGGCCAGCTAATGTTTTGATRGTTCATTCATAGATAACGCTCAAGAAGAAGCTCAAACAATATTTCAATAGTTGGCCAATAAATCTCAACTTTGGGATGGTAAAAGTGATGAAAGACGCTCTTCAATGCCAACATGAGTTTGGGACTGCAACTTAAGGAAAAGGAGGTGGTATGCATGAGGTAAGGGCTCTAACCATTAATGTCTAACATGAGTTGAAGAGAAGTGAAGACAGTATAAGCAAGAAAATTCATTTTGATGCTCAAGGGTAAGGTTCGAGTTCATCATCATCACTTAATCAACACGAGTCTTTGAAAAGTATCAATGAGTGCTTGATATGTGAAGATATTTTCTGTAACACCCCAGATTAGGAACTATCCTAACCTGAAAATATTACCAATTTTACCCTCAATAGATTTCGAGAATTGGAAAAACAAAAAAAAAAATATTGAATTTAAGATAGAAAAGGGATTTACAAAAATTTCSGCAAAGTTTCCGTATAATATCAACATATCCACCCTGTATACATTCAGAAATTTTCACCCCAAACATCACAAACACTGCACATATAAATGAAATAACTTCAATTCCCAACAATAACATTTACCAACAAAATACTCATATATTTGAAATCCAGCAGAAGCCTTTGAAAAAATAAATCTAGAACGAATAAAAATTTAAGTATTCAACTAGTTCATTAATCAATAAAAAAATTAATTAACGAAATTRACTCTTGGGTATTAAAGTCAACTCCCAAGCGATTTTCGCACACCATCTAGCTAGTYATCATCTAAAATGTAAAATAAAAAAATATGGGATGAGCTATTAAACTCAATAAGTAAATCCCATGCATGAATGCATGTATCATGCACTATATATCATGAAGTTCAAAATATCACTTTTTTGTAATAAAATTCAAAAATTCAYTTCAACAAAACTTTTCAAAAATTTTCATTTCAAATCATGAGCTCACTTAGTGTATCGCCTAACCATTGAGCTCTACGGTGGGCAATTATTATTTGGAACTAGATCACATTATACTGATAGAACYGCCAAGTGGTTAATATTTCTTAATCTTTTCCTTTCTCTTCCACCTCACAAATGGTGAACATTACATACATTTTCACTCTACGAGAGGGTTAGGTCGGGTGTACCGATCCCTTTTTCATAGTTGCGAGGCTTTATATACTCCTTTTCAAATTCCCTATCATTTGAAATAATTCAACATTAAAATCACATTTTTTTTTCCAAGCTTTATTTTTAAAAATTTGATTTCTTGATGCATGATTATGGCCACATGCGCCAGCAAATGGTGCAAAATAAAGATAGAATTACATTGCTCATGAACTCTGAATTTAAAAGTTTCAACATGTCAACAAGTAATAAATTCACACACTTGAAATAGCACCAATAAATCACATCACATAAGAGAAATTCAATCATAACAGGCAATATACATGAACCACAACTAATGAAGAAGTGAGAGTTTAACTTACTTAAAATCTTATAGAGTTTGAATTTTTTCTTAGTCACTAGCAGAGTGCCTTAACTGCCCACAACGTCACAATGGGCCAAAACGTATCCTAATATTTTTTATTACAAAAAGGAGAGATATTCATCCTGAAAATCTGTTCCAAATCGAATCATAAGTGCCGTGCATCTACTTAGCATGGGTGTTCATCATATTACACTCAGAATTTACTCTACGAGTGATATTAACTAATAATTTTTGAATTTAAATTTCATGTAAAAAATAATCGAACTACTAAGAATATAAATTAATTTCATAAATCCTTATCGTTCTTAAAACAATAATAATAATCACAATCATAATATACATTACTTTACSGTATAAAYCCCAAATTATATATTAAATTATAATCTAACATATTTCTAGAAACATATGCCTCTTTTACTTAATCGTACTARCTTAAATTTCACATTAAATTACATATAGACATATTTCATATTTTCCACAATTATATAAACAAAATACAAAATATAAGCCATTCAGTTAATTCAAATGAAAAAAATAAAGGATTCACCTTGAATCCAGCAAACCCTAGGTGTAGTGTAAGGCGAAACGATAACAAACACACTCGAGAAAAGAAGGTGCGCTTCAGGCATGCGTACGAACGGTGAAGAGCAACCTTGGTCGCGAACGAGCGGGCACGTGCAATTGGTTCTAACAGACATTGCACAGCGCCTGGTCCCCTGGTCGAGCTCCGGGCAATCTGCTCCTGGTTGGCGACAGCTGTGGATCTGACAGTGAGATGGAGAGAACCGGCGAGACAGCAACCGAACGGCATGAGCTGCTGCAGGTTTGAGCACAGCGAGCCAATCTGGTCGGTCCGAGCAGTGATGCTGCGAGCTCCAGATCCGAATCGAACGAGTCGTTTCCCTTCTTGGTCAAACAGCGGCAAGTGATGATCGGAACTGGACGTCCTCTGTTCTGGTCAAAAGCCGATGAGTTGGAGAGTGAACCTTCGAGTACTAAGGCGCACTTCTCATGGTCCGGTGAGCARCGACTCGTGCAGATCTGGGTGAGAAGCAAAGACGATCAGTGAGAAGAAAAAATCCAGCGTCTCTTTCGAACAACAAACTGATCTGGTCAAGACGGTCCACTCGCGTGCAGATCTTCTGTGAGCAACAGCTCTGGGGTGCGGCGACAAGCAGCATACAACAGCGATGGTCGCGATGTTCGATCAGTGATGACGAGGACGGGGAACGATGTCGGCATAGGGAAGAAGACGTGGCGGTAGTGTGTGTGTGTGATTCAATAGGGAAGATGAACAGATCCTAGATCCCAGATCTAGGAAATATATTTTTTTATTATTATGTTTTAATATTTTTTTAATTGGCAGCTGAAACCCTAATCACCCCTTCCTTTTTTTCTTTTTTTAAAACTCGAGTCCCAATAGAAATCCTTTTGAACTCTTTTATCCTTTARCCAAYTATGCCCAACTAAATCAASATCTATAAGTTTTCCTCTAGTCAAAATCAAGCATTAAATTAGGCTTAAGGTTTTGAATAAAAAGAGAATGAACTCTAATATGTCTAGTCTAAATTAATTGATTAAAAATTCTAATTCAATTAACCTAATAAATTTTACATTTAAATTAACGTACTCATACATTAATGTACAAATAAATCATAATAATAAATTATTTATTTTTAATTGACACATCGAATATTATGACATCGTAGTCCTTCTGTTGCAAAATAATCAAAACACTAATAATCATGAGAATAATTCTATTAATGAATTTATAAAATTATATTAAATTCATAAAAATGRAAAAATGAATTCTCGGGCATTGCATTTTTCATAAGACAATGCATTATCCCCAAGGTTCTCAATATTTAGAATTAATTGAGCAATGTCAATTCATGGCATGGAACAAGAACCAACAAAAATACGATCCCAAGATATATTCCCATAAGTCTCAAAGGTTTATGGAATAGTCATTAAGTCATGTGGTTAATGACTTAAGGTTCCTTCACTTGGAGGCTTAAGCAAGAGTTGCCCTAAAGTCTTAGGAAAAGCTTAGTCACTTGTCAAAATCTCYGTTCTTCATGAGGGACCACATGTCCTTTTTTTACTTTTTACTTTTGACAAATATCACTTCTTCTTTTTGGCTCTTCTATGTAGTGTTTTCCATGTGGTACCTCCCCATTTGCGGTTGCCTTTCAATCACATTGTGTTTTGTTCTTCTTCCAAGACTGGCATTGCTRCCAAGCTTGTCATCCTTCCTTTGTTCCTCTTTAAGTAACAAAACAACTCCAAGGTAGAATCAAYTTTTCTATAAAATAAAGCATTTTAACCCCGTATGTAGTTATTAATTCYACAAATTTACAAACTACCGAGGATAATGTCACTTAAATGAACTTAGCTAATGCTTGAGGGAACATGTTACAAAATAGTACATTAGCTCATCATAAAGGGTGGAAAAAAGCAAATAAATGCTAGTATAATCAATGGATTTTACCTACGTTAATTGCCACCGAGGAGGAACTGGGTCAAAATGCTAAGTCAGTCTGACTTTCCACATCAATCAGTTCAAAAAGGGATCTGCATAGAAAAGGAAAATGGTTTGAAAAGTGCTCATTGTGTTTGAGGTCCTTACTTGAGGAGGTTTGTTGTCTTTTGTGCCTTGGCATACCTATTTTGTYAAAAGTTGTAGGAAAAAGCTTCGAAGTCGATGGGCTCAAAGAAGGAATTCCCTTGACCTTAATGAGCCATGTGTCAAAAGGAATTGAAAATTTTTTCGTACTATTTGCCACCAGGTGATGAAGGAAAAAGTACAAGATGCATYAGGGTTAAAGTTTTGATCAAAGAAGCGATCTCGTTTAATTTCTGCCAAACTCACTTGAAGTTTTACATCTTCTTCAGTTATAGATAAGCACTCGATGTGTTTCACTCTATGACTTGGATTGGCTGGAATATCTTTCACAAACCCAAGTTGGCACACAAAGCAATAGGGATTGTACGGCTTAGCATCTATCTTGTTATAGCGAGCCATTGGTCTCACTCAAATCAACAATTTTTGAGGTATCAACAAACTAGACCATATTTCTTTCATCTATTTATAACTAGTACTAGTGGAAGTTAGACATAGCTAATTAGGGCCTTGGATTCTTAGCTGATGTGGGAGTATGTCATCCACAACAATTTCTCTCAAAAGATGAATGAAAGATAGAATCTCTAGCAACGAAGCATCATTCATAGGGACTTCACTAAGGCGATGAGTCATGACCTTATTACCCTTGCGCACTTCTTTGTTCATGAGTCGATTCACACCGAATTGAGATAGATATTGATAAAGGCACAACAGGAGTATCTATAAAGGGTGGGCCACTTTTCCTACATCTTCTCTAGAAGTCAAGGCCTTGGACATTTGGATTAAACATCGGTATATCAAGGATAGATCAAATAGGCTAGAAATATTATTTTCCCATATTAATATCAAGRAGACATAGTATAGATAATCAAACACTCCACCARATGAAGCAGAACAAAGGATATATTTGCATAGCCACAGCATGAGAAAAGCCCAGTGTTCCCCACAAGACTAGGGGGTATTTTTCCTATTATGGAAATCAGAGGAGCCTTTGGTAGATATATCTTTTTTGAAGGCCATGTTGAAGCTTGCTACATCAACATCAAAAAAGGCAGGGACTTCCTTGCATACTACAAGGAGACCAAGGATTGTAGCTATGTCAAGTAAGGTGGGGTCAACATACCAAAGGGGAATACAAAGTCATTGATAGCGCATGACCAAAAAGGCAGAATGACAATTAGCAAAGTAAAGTTCAATTGATAATTAAAAGGGTTCAAATAAATAGCATGGTAATCCCCACTTTTTCCAACATCCAACATGTTGAACAGATACTCTGGTAAGCCATTCCTTGTAATCAGGTAGCCTGAGTGGCTAGTATAGTAAATTCTTAGGCTAGTTAGAAAAGGATTAATTGGGGCGATTGATAAGRATGCCGAAAATTTTGGCTTTATAAAAGACAGGGTTTGTTCACCAATGAATTGAGGGAAGTAAGATAGGACCTAATTTATAGGTACCCTGATCGGAATTATAGCAGACCAAAATGCAATCATCGATGCACATAGTATCAAGCTAGGTATCAAAATTGTCAGCACTACCAGAAGCCATAGCAAACGAAATAGGCAAAACAAAAAGCAAGGGTTTGTCCTTGAAGTGATGAAATTAGAATCAAGGAAGGAAAAAGAGAGTAGAGATTCCTGGGGGAAGAAGAGTTTGATTTTTRCTCAAAAACTCATTCATGTCGTTTCTATCACATCAAAAGGCAATAATTTTGGTTTCCCAATAAAGGTAATTATGACTGCTTATAGTGAAAATTGTTGGAGTTTCAACARCTATAAAATACATCAAATCACTTGCCAATTGACGTGCAAAACATTAAATACATGTCAGAGGCCAAAGTTAGTAGTTCTCATCTTCTCAATTTTCAACCGATTAGACAAGAATCAGGGGGCATATGTTAGCACCAATATCTAGTCGGTCCGAATGGCTTAAGACATCTACGAACTTGAAGCCACAAGAAGACTTTCCAATATGAGAGAAATGGATGGTGTTTACAGATACATTTAGACAAGGGTCACATTAGCATTATTCTCCTCCAATCAACTAATGACCAGCGATAACTAATAACAACTTTCTTATTTCCTCCTATATTCTAGGATAAGGTCAAGATCAACAATGTAACAGAGGGTTTTTCGACATCATAACTCCTCACCTTGCCTACTTTTTGCTTGAAATCGAAGGAAACACCCRCGTCCTATTAGAAGCCGATTTTCACACCCACTACTTAAGGAAATATGGGCAACATGTTGCAAGGAAGTGTTATGATTTGAACCTTGGTGCCAGAGAAGTTCAGAGGCTTTGGCTAAGTATAAAAGAGATAAAAAAGAAGTAAAGAAGGATGATCAACTCTATCAATATATCATTTTATCAAATTCAACTTTCAATTATGCAAATACAACTTTAATATACTTCATTTACTTCAATTCATAGCTTGTCTAGGTAGCCTAGCTTAGATTTATCCGTCTTTTCGTAGATCCACGGCTTCCACAGTGTTTATGCCTCACTTTAGATTAAGATTTGAAGTTATATTTTAGTTGTAGTTGCTTTATCGAATTTGTTATCCATCCTTTCATAAATACATTCCAATTTATGTCATATCTACTTATTGTCAACTTGTGCTATTGAATTTTTAAAATTACACATTTGTACTAAAAGCATTCTTTAGTCATCTCAGGGACCCACCCTAAAAAGGTTCCATGGATCTGATAGCCCATCAGCTATCTAATTAGAACTCAGACATATTGTGTTRGCTTAGAATTCCCAATACGAGTCGAGCAGCTGGTTCTCAATAGCATATGTATCATGCTTCATTCTATTGATTAGTAGTTAGCATATCAACATCTGACATCTATTGGCTAGTGATACATTCTTTTTAGCACAACAACAAGAAATGGCTCACTCTATGTTATACTTTGCCATAGTATTTTTGGGCCGATGCAATTAATACGCATGTTATGCTGTCAACTGAGTGTTATTGAGACTATTTATTAGAAAAACTCCATATGAACTTATTTTTGAAAACCTCCCAAATATTTCCTATTTTAAAGTGTTTAGATGCAAGTGTTTTATCTTAAATGATAGAAATAATATTGGTAAATTTGATAGCAAAGCTTATGAGGCTATATTTCTTTGTTAGTATTCCAATAGGAAAAAGTATATATAATTTATAATAAATGCACTCTTATTGTTATGGAATCTGTGTATGTCATTTTGATGAATATAATACCTATTTTATGAGAAAGAAAGATGAGGACATAGACCCCTCATATGATTTGTTCAAACAAGATTATTCCAAAGGACATGTTGAAGATCAAGTGAGCCATGAAGAAAAAATCCAAGAGGAGATATACAATGATGAGAAAAGTGAAAATGAGGAAACTCAAGATCAACCTAGGAATAACTTGCCAAAGGAATGAGATACAACCAATCTCATCCTAAAGATCAAATCGCTAGTAATCCATCACAAGGAGTAGGGACTCTTAGATAATTTATTGATAGCTTCGCTTTACTTTTCAAAATTGAACCTAATTACATTAATGATGCTTCGAATGATTAGTTTTAGATTATTGCTATGGAAGAGGAGTTGAATCAATTTGATAGATCTCATGTATAGAATCTTGTACCTAGACCTAAAGACCACCTCGTAAGGGGGACTAAATGGGTATTAAAAAATAAACTCAAATGAGTATGGTGAAGTTGTTAGAAATATGGCTAAATTGGTATCTAAAGGATACAATCAAGAAGAGGGTATTGACTATGATGAAACCTTTGCCCTCGTTGCAATACTTGAATCTATTCGTATGCTGCTTGCCTTTGCTTGATTTAAAGGTTTTAAGCTTTTTTAAATGGACGTGAAAATTGCTTTCTTAAATGGTTACATTGAGAAAGAAGTATATGTGGAATAACCTTTGTTTATTCATGAATTGTATCCAATTCACATTTTCAAATTAACTAAAGTTTTATATGATTTGAAACAAGCTCTAGAGTTTAGTGAGAGATTAAGTGGTCATCTTGTTTCTAATGATTTTTCTAGAGGAAATGTGGATAGAACTCTCYTTATAAAATCAAATGATTTAAAATATTTATTACTTGTGCAAATTTATCTGGATGATATTATATTTRGTTCTACTAATGAATCTTTGTGCAAAGAGTTCTCCAAGATTATGCAAAATGAACTTGAGATGAGCATGATGGGGGAACTTGCTTTCTTTATTGGACTTCAGATCAAACAAACCCATCAAGGCACCTTTATAAATCAAGCAAAATATGTCAAGTAGTTGCTCAAAATATTTCAGATGGAGAATGCAAAAGAAATTGGCCACCAACGAGTGCAACCTTTAAGCTTGACAAAGATATAAGAAAGGTTTTGTAAACCCTATGGTACTATTCTTTGGATTTTGATAATGACTTATGCTTACATTGTGTGTGGATCTTTCTAGGAATATTTGTCTATCCTATGGAATGAAGATCCTCATGACATTATTGATGTATTTGCAGATTCAAGTATACTCAAGAAGGATCTAGATTGTCTAGGTGATTTCTAAGTACATAGGTTTTTATATATTATCTTTCATGTACTTAGATTTAGATTTGATTTACATTGCTCAAATTTTTGAATTCTTGCATAAAACTTWATAAWTTTTTTTTACCAAAAGTGTGTTGTTAGATATATCTTTATGAACAAATTTAGATGTTTAAATTACAAAAGTATTTAAGGGCTTTGAAGTTTCAGAGGAATTAAATGAAACCAAAGTATTTCCACTMTTCGGATTCGTGACCCAATAACTTCCGCCCTCCYAAGTGCAAATCTTGTAAGATGTAACCAAAATTTGCAACGGAAGCTTTTCGAGAATTTATCTCAAATAATTTTGTGAAATCTTATCTTTAGAGTATTCTTTTTCTCAAAATCACTTGTTAAATGACCAATTGAAAAATCATGTAATAAATAGCCATAAATTCAACAGAAATAAATTGGTCAAAATGGTTATAAATAGATGCATTTCGGCCAGGATATGTGGATTTTGGATGGTCGAAATCTTATGTTATCCATCCAATTTCTCCATCTAAAGACTCTCTAGACACAAGTTTAGAAACCTTTAGAAGATTTAAACGTGAATAGATCTTGAGTCCTCGAACTCAAATCTCGACTGTTTTGGATGGCCAGAAGAACCAAATGTTGCGTTTGAAACCTTATTGGAAGACAATCAGACTAACTAGCTGTTTTACTTAGAAAATGTTTGAAAGTGATAAGATTGTGAGTCTAAAAAATATAAACACTTTCCAAGAAACACTTTCAATATTTATCAATTCATAGAACTTCTAACACAGATGTGTAAAGTCATTTATAAAGATGTTTGGAAAAACATATTAGGAAATGTTTTGAGTTTTGTCAATATATGAAAACTTAATACAAGTAATCAACGTCTCTAAAAGCTAAGTACGAAACTAAAATATAGAAAAGAAACAAAGAACTTAATTAGCCTATATCACATATAAACCTATAAGACTCTTTCCAAATAGATCTTAACTGGAATCCATAGAGATCTTACTGTTCCATGATAAACTTCTTTATCTATTCATAGGGACACCTTTGAAGCTTGAAGTTTTTCACCAATAGAGGTCATAGTCAGTTCTTTATTCCAGATGTAGTATAAGCATACAAGAACCACAATGCAAATTAGATAATCAATTTTGCTCATGGCTATAAAAATCATATATTACGAACTTAAATCTTTCAAGGTTAGCACAAGAGTTGTTTTGAACTATTATCATTTATCTTGAAAAATCTAGAAAAAAATATTTTTGGAAAAGCAATCTGAACATGGGGATATCTCAACCAACTAACGCACAAAGGACCAACTTTGAGCAGTGCAAAGCCTATCCTACAATGTCATTAGGAAGTTTCTCTCCTAAGGGGGTTGAAAAGTCTTCTTGACACTCAATAACTCTACTGGAAAACTAAATTAAGGGCAGATTGGTTAAAGCGGGAGATTGTAATACCATTTTCTTGCATCACAAAATATTTAGTAGAAGACGAAGGAACCTAATTTCTAAACTTCTTGATACTAAATCGAGATAAGAAGTTGAGTCCGAAAGGGGCATCAAAAGGGTGGCGGCCTAGCAAATCCATCTTTATTTCTTCAAGAGCTACTAATCAACTAGGCTTCTGTCTAGCCCTATTCCAAAGTGACTTGACACTTGAAGTATTAYCTAACTTTATYAGCCTTTTACAGCAATGGAGATGGAAAAGCCCTCAAGCGAATGGACCCAATTTAATGTTACATATAAACTTGTGTCCAAAGTGATTATTAACATATTTTTAAATCTTATATTGATATTTCCATGGTTTTACTATGGTTTTAATAATGACTTGTACTTATTATGTATGAATACTTGTAGGAATGCAAATTCAAGCATAATGGACTTCGAGATCTCAATGGACTGAAAGTGAAGTTGTTCAACTTACTCAAAAAGAGATCTAGTGGTTTATATAGGTTTTCTCTAAGTCATAGGATTATCTTTCTTATCTATAAGTGTACTTAGGTTTAGATTTGATTTCCTTGCTATTGTTTTTTTATCCTTGCACAAAAATGTTTTACAAATGTTTTCCAAAGATTTATTTTGTGGAAAACATAGGCGTTAGACGTAAAATAATATTTAGGACTTTAGAAGTTTCCTTGAAAATGAATTCAAAAGTGTTCATACATTTCARACTTAGGACCTTGAAACTTCGGACGTCCTAAGTACAAAAATTGCAAGTGCAAAGTTCTTTTGAGAAGGTTTTAGATGAAATGGCTTCCATTCAGACATCTGAAGGTCTCCAGCACTGTGATTGAACTTAGTTTGAATCAGGACTTGTGCTTACCTTGGCCATCCGAAGCTGGTTTATGTTAAGTCTGACTACCTTTMAGTGAGGCTTCGGRCAATGTCATGTTTGACATCAGACGTCTGAAGGCCTCTTGATAAACCGTTTGAAAGATAGTTCGGATGCTCCTTTTGGACATCCAAATATTCCCTAGACTGAGTCCAATATCCCTCTAGTAGATCTATACGTAGGTTTAGGCGCTCCCCTATTTTGGTTCGGATGTCCGAACTAGACGCATGTCAGTCTAAAATGGTTCTTTTTTACCGTTACTTGAGGGAGTATTTAAGGACTTTTACGATTTCTTTATCACCAAGAATTCTAAGATTCAAAGTTATTAACTTTAAACAACATCTTCAAAAGCTTACATTGATTATTCTATTCCACAAATGCAAGGAATCCATTAGCAAATCATTATGAAAACAGATCCCAAGATCTTCATTTTCTTATCATTACTTTCAAGAGTAAAAAAGTGTAACAGAACTTCATCTCCTTTTGAGAAAAGATTCCAATGCTATGTAGGATTTAAACCTTTGTTTAAAGTAAACCTTGAGTTTGTAAAATGATTATTGTGTGTAAAACTCATTTATTGGGTAAGCCCTATGTGTAAACGGGTCGTTGCCTGTAAACCCATTTGTTGGGTGAGAGCTTTCTATAAAAGTTTTTATGACTTTTGTTGAAGGATTTGAAAATCCTAAGGGTGTAACCCTAGGTAGTGGATGTAGATTTCAAGAAAAATCGAACCATTATAAATCTTGAATACTTTGTGGTTGTTTGTCTCTTGGATTTTCCTGTGATTTATTGGTTGGTATTAATTATATTTCTCATAAATACACTTAATATTTTTGCGCCTACCAAGTGTTTGAGATTTCTACTCAAAGAGTGAAAGCTTTTTATTTGTAAGAAAAAACTTTAAAAACTCAATTCACCCTCTTGGGTACRTTTCAAGATTGAAACTGGCAATGGAACTTATAATGGATGAATCTCAGAGCATTCCTCAAAGGATGATCAATTGTAAACAATGCCATAGCTGCTTTTGAAATCTTTCATAGTTTTCAATGTGCCACAGCACAAAGGAATCCTCATATAGTTGTTAAGTTGGATATATTAGTAAAGCATTTSATAGGATGGAATGGGACTACTTGGAGACGTGTTGCACATTATGCAGTTCCCCTCTAATGTTATGACATTGATAATGAGGTGTTCCCGAACAATGAGATTCTCAGCACTAGTTAATGGATTAGCCTTAGAGTCTTACACCAACCAGAGGAATTAGGCAAGGCGACCTACTAGAGGGGTTTGCAGTGATGCTATGGAAAACTGAAACAAATGGCAGCATTAATCGATTTAGTTTTGGAAGGCATAGACCAAACATCACCCATCTCTTGTTTGCTAATGATAGTATTATTTTGACCAAGGCAAATGTGCAAAGCATCAGCAAGATTAAGGAAATTTTGTAGCAATGTGAAAAGTATTCTGTCCAATGCATTAATTATGCCAAATCCTCGATCTACTTTGGCAGAGGTGTGAAAAGTGTTCTCAAAGGCAGCATTTTGTCCATCAGTTCTACGGTTGTAGTGATGGCAAAGGTAAATATCTTAAGCTGCCCTATACTACTGGAAGGTGTAAAAAAGGAGGTTTTCCAATTTATAACAACAAAGATATGCAAGAAAATTACTGGCTAGAAGGAAAATTTTCTCAGTCCTGTAGGCAAGGAGACTTTAATCAAATCAATGCTAAAATCTATCCCTTGCTATCTTATGTCTTGTTTTTTCCGTTGCAGTTATGATCAGAAAATTCTAGTTTTAGGGACCTTGAGACTTTCAAAATAGCCTTAATTGCTAAGCAAGGGTGGATAATTTTGAACTATCGAAACTCATTGATAGCTAGACTGCTCAAGAGCAAATATTTCTCTAGCAYTGATCTTTGAATGTCAAACTGGGTTCTAGACCATCCTTATTTCTGGCGCAACTTTTCGAAAGGGAAAAAATTGCTGAGCATTGGATTAATGAGGTGGGTTGGCCATGGTGAATCCATACRAATATGGAAAGATAAATGGCTTCCAAGGCCTCACTCTTTTCAGCCACTTAAACAACCTCATTCTCTTAGCAACAAGGGGATTTTACGGTCTCAGCATTGATTAATGGAGAAACTTGCAACTGGAATTATGTTGCCTTTTCTTCACTACTCCATCAGCAAGATGTAGCTCTTATTTAGGGGCTCCCCTTATCTCTTACAAGGCTGCAAGATAAATTGGTGTGGGCCTGCAAGGTGTCCAGTCAATACACAGTCAAATCAGGATACCAAACGCCCATGGCCTTCCAAGTCCAGAGAAATTGGAGAGGAAATTGCTCAATGACAGCATGAGAGAAACATTGCTGGGGTGTCGCCAGAATTTGCTACGAATTAATAGCAACATTGCTCGGAGTATTCAGCAGCACAATCGTAGAGGTTTACGGTGTGGTAGTCCATTGAAAATTATAGACATTTTCTATTTGATTTTGTGCATTCCATGGGGATATRGCGGCTATACCATAGTTCAAATGTTGGATTACCTCTAAGGCGAGTTCATTTAAAGAGCTTTTGGGCATTGCCATGCATCACATGATGAAGGATGATTGTAACATCTTTGGGTTTACTTTTTGGTATATTTGGCTACGAAGGAATACACGTATATTTGCTCAGAAGCAAACTAAACCCGACGAACTTGTAAGGCAAATTCAGGCTGCGTATGAGGAGTTAAAAAAATGGATTAGCCTTGGAAAGTGCATTATCAAGTACTAGTTGGAAGAATCAAATTTGGAAGCTGCCAAATGAACCTACATACAAGCTCAATATTGATGCTTCATTGGTTAAAGGCCACACAGGATTCGAAGCTATTATTCGAAATTCGATGGGTAAGACGGTCGCCTATATGGTTATTGTAACACCCCTAGATTAGGAATCTTATCCTAACCCGGGAATGTTACGTCATTCCATTCAAAAATAAACAACTATCATTTAAAACTCAACATTGATTCAAAAATTAAAATAGCGGAAGTCTCAACAATTTAAACCATTCAAAAATAATATATATTATTACATAAATCGATTCGAAAATCAGTTCCCGGATATCGTAGCTCGCCCACAAGCAACCTCATCACCCCATCTGGTTACACATCATCTRAAATGAAACATAATGGAAAGAAATGAGCTAAAAAGYCCAGTAAGTAACCTCATGCATGAATGCATGAATATGTCCTACATATCATGAAACTTTAAGATTTCGCCTTTTTAAATGAAAAACTTTTCAAAACATTCTCTTTTTAAAATTCCTTTACAACTTTCCTTCAAAATTTGCTTACTTTAAAAACATTCCATTTCCTTTCATTCGTGAGCTCACTAGAGTGTAACGCCTAGCCACTAAGCTATGCAGTGGGCCATCTTATTTGAGCTCGATTCCATTCCTACCGGTAGAATCACAAAGCAGTTAAATTTCATTCTTTTAACTTCCATACTTTCACCTCCAAGGAGCTGAACATAACATTCTTACCTACCCTCCAAGAGGGTAGGGTCGGGTGCGCTGGTCCCTCATGCCCCATTTCCCACTCACACCTTTTGTGGCTAGTATTACACTCCTTTCCGAAAACTTTAACATTTTCAAAAAACTTTAACCTTTGCCTTTAAAATTCCATTTTCTAACCCTTCACTTTCTAAGTGTATGAAAGGCTCATGCTCAATGTGATGTAGAATTTTAACTACATGCTCATGACATGAAACACATACAACCTTATGTAATGTAACGTTCAACAAATAGCACAAGATATGAAAACACAATAGCATATTCTTTAACATAAAGGTGCTACTAGATACGAACACATTAAAACTGTTCACAATTACACACATCAACATAGAATTTCATACAAAACATATTAAAGCAATTAAAAGCGTTCAATTTCATTCATTTATAATGTTAATGAATGGGAGGATTACTTACCCGGAGTCCTGTACGTAAACGGGTTCTTACTTAAGTTGTGAAGTGGACCCCTTCAATTGATCTCAACGTAAGGCCTCAAAATGACCTAGTTGATTTCAGAAGGAGGGATTACTTAGTTCGATCGTCTCAACTTAAGTATTATGCGTTTAATCCAAAAATGTCCTTATAAATTTATAAATCCAAATTTAGTTCTCATATTATCAAATATTACGTTTTAAGGGTACAATTCGACTCCTTAGCTCGGGTATAAACCTAACTATGTTCTCCCATAAATTCACTTCAAGGCATATTTATTTACAAGTCATACAATTTCARTATTAAGTGTTAGCGTTTCACCTTAAAATTCATGATATTCGAATGTTGCAGGAGTGGTAATGGATTTCCGAACGTGCGTTCAAGCGATGCGCACAACGGCGCTGGGCGTCTAGCATCGGTGCACCTGGGCGTCGGGCACCTGGGAGTCTGGCACTGGCACTGGGCGCCTGGTGCCTCTGGGCGCTTGGTACGCTGGGACTGGCACTGAGTGCTGGTCCTGCTACTGTCCGCTCGTCCTGGCCAAAATGCCTCAGCTGACCAAAAATGTTTCTATCGACTTCCGGCGACTGGTTGACTGCAAGAGACAGTCGGCGACATGAGTGGCAGGGACAGAGGGCCAAAATGATGACCAACTACAAAGGTTTTTAGCTTCAGTTCGAAGGGAAAATCCTTTGAGYAGAGGAAGAAAAACACAGCGGTGGCATATCTGGCGACAGCGTCGGGCAGATCTGGTTGTGTCGAGCTAGAAAAYGGGTAACGACGGTAGGTCCGGTGACGGTGTCGCACAGATCTGATCGCTCCCATAACGGAGACAACGGCGGCCGATCTAGCAGCAGTGTCGCACAGATCGATCGCTCTTACAGAGAAGGAAAGATAACGACAACGGGCCTGGCGACAGTGTCGCACAGGTCGGGTCACTCTTAYAGAGAAGGAGAGGATGGCAGCTGATCTGGCGACAGTGTCTCACAGATTGGTCGCTTCTACAGGGAAAGAAAAATAACGACAGAGGGCCTGGCGACGGTATCGCACAGGTCCGATCACTCATACAGAGAAGGAGAGGAGGAAGATGACTTACCGAATTTGGTAGGCTGGCCGAATGTCAGCAAGTCAACTGAGCGGCGCACAGCGACTGTTGGGCTGGCACTGCAACTACACGAGAGACAGCAACGCCTCCAGATGAGCAGCGATGGTGGCGATGGCGCGTATCACCGATCAGACTACGATCGGTGGTGGCGTCGATAGAGGATCGAAGAAAAGAGAGAAGGAGAAGCTGGGAAAGAGTCACGACGAGCAGTATTATGTCAGGCAGAGGGGGAAGCGGCACGGCAGCGGCGGCGGCGGCTTAGGGTTACATAGGAGAAGGAGATGAATTTCTTTAAGTTTTTCTTTTTCTTTTCTTTTCTTTTCTTTCTTTTTATTTTCTTATATATTTTCTTTTCTTTTTTTAATAATTTTATTTTGGACCGCAACTTAACCTGTCGGGCCTTCCCATCCAAATCTAACAAAAACCCATAAATTAAACGTAATGGCTTTTCTTTCGATAAAAAGCCCAACTTCCGACTTAATTAATAAATAGACTCACAGTCGAACCTTTAGCCAACGATAACTCTTATTTGATACGGATAATATTTCCGCACCTATTAGACATGCGATTTAAAAATATTAATCATATAAAATATCCAACCCTAGTTGGCACACAATTTCCACGTAAATTCAAACAAATTTAATAAAGAAAAATTTCGGGGTGTTACAGTTATAAAGGGGTTAGATTGCCTGGATGCAACCCAAGCCGAAGTTTTAGCAGTCTTTGAAGGCATACTTTTTGCACAAGAATTTTTAGGCTACATTTAGATTAGAATTCTTTTTAATTTTTCTTTGAAGGCATACTTTTTGCACAAGAATTTTTAGGCTACATTTAGATTAGAATTCTTTTTAATTTTTTAATTTTCATCCAAAATCCTATTTATTTTAGTTTTTAAACAAAATCTTATTTGTTTTGATTTTGGGAAGGAAAAAATTTTCAAACAAAAAAAAAACCAAACTTTTTTTTTATCTATCTTTTATCAATTCCTCCAACCACTACACCATCTGTTGCTGCATTTGGTTGTTCTTTAGTATGATTCTTGGATATGCGAAATCAATATGCAGGTAATACTAAACATTACCCCGACATTGAAGTAATAATTATTAATTTACATCGATAAATCTCGAGTATTATTCCAACAATATCAAAATATTATCTCAATGATATCTGGATATTTAAGAAAAATATTATATTTGGGCTAATATCAGGCAAAAATCATTAAATTTGGTGGATGAATACTAGAATATTAGCTCAATAATATCCGATATTCAAGTTCTTAACTTGATTTTGATTCATATAAATTTGTGTACGAACTTGTTTATTTCTTATATTTCAAAATTTTTCAATCCAAATGAATTTTYRAAATAAAAATTTTTACATTTTAATTATAAATTCAAATTTCAAATTTTACAATCTTTCCTTTTTATTTTAAAATTTTTTTAAAAATAAAATGACTTTTTTYATTTTAARTTCCTATTCAAATATACCCTTTATCGCAGCCAATATCTTGGATGGAGATTACCTCATGGTCGTAACTAAAGCTCCAATCCGATGACGACGACCTATCTTTAATAGGCAATTTCATCCAACACATTTGCCACGAACTCAGACACTTTGCTTCCCACTCTGTTAGTCATGTTAGCCGAAAAGGAAATCATGTAGCGCACTTACTTGCCGAGCATCTAGAYTCATATGGATTTAGTAAATTTCTCTTAATGAAATGAAATGTCTGCTTTATTTTTAAATAAATCTTGTATTAATTTTTTAAAATAATTTTCTTTAAAAGCATTTTCCTTTTTAACGGTTAAAAATAAAGGTTATGTAGCACTCCCTCAAAAAAAAAAAAATGAAAAAGCTTGGTAACACGGTTCGATAATCTATTAGGCAAATTTAGGGATGAAAACWAGTTCTTCCCCAGAARACGACATGAGTCGGTCTGCTAAACTAATAAAACGCCTCCTTTCTTTTTTGTTCTGCTTCTCCGTCTTCCTCTTCTTTCTGCTCTGTGTCTCTTCATCAGTTTAATTCTTTAGATCACCATTAGATTTTGGTACTCAAAACACATCCTTTTATTCCGGACCCTCTAAATTGCTTCTGAAATGAGCCCCTTTTTTAGTCTTGGGGTTGATAAAATTCAATTATTATAATTTTTTCGCTTATTGTTCTTGATATATTTTCTTTCTTTCCTGATATACTCTCTGTTGACAAATCTGGGATTCCTAAAGTGAATCAAAGAAAGGTTCATTCTTTATATTCAATTTGAAGTCTTGAGTATCACAATGACCTCAAGAAATAACTGGAATACAACCCCAATACCATGCAAGCACCTTGCAGATTTGAAGTTTAAACATGGGTTTAATGGCTACAATTTGATCCAAGAGTATGTTAAAACCAACCCATATGGTAGAGTGACGATTGACAAGTCGAAGACAGAGATGCCGAGATGCAGTTTTTGCTGTGGGTACCAAGGTAGATTCTACCTATGTTTGATCTGTTCATCAGTGTCTTGTTGTTTGGCACCTGAATCAAACCATGCCCTTTTGCATAGCCAATCTTGCAGTGGGCATGCGATTGCTGTGGACATGGAAAGGGCTGAACTTTATTGCTTTCTTTGTACTGATCAGGTGTATGATCCTGATTTTGATAAAACGGTGATGTGGAAACAGATGGGATTAGCAAAGACTGAAAATGAGGAATTGAGGATCAGCAAGAGGAAAAGATTGAATTTTGGGTTGGATTTGGACATAAAGAATGCAAAAAGATTGGTTTCTTTTAGGGATCATAAGTCTAAATCACATCTTCCATTGGGTTTGAGGGGTCTGAACAATTTGGGGAACACTTGTTTTATGAATTCTGTTTTGCAAGCATTATTTCATGCGCCACCATTGAGGAATTACTTCCTTAGTGATAGGCATAACCATGAGGCATGCCAGAAAAGATCATCAGATCAGTTATGTCTACCTTGTGACGTTGATGCTATGTTCTCTGCTGTTTTCTCGGGTGACAGGACTTCATATAGTCCAGCTCAATTTCTGTACAGGTTTGTGAMGTTTATGTAGTTGATGGACATCCTTGGTCACAATAAATTTGTAACTGCGAAGTATCTCGGATGACTTTACAATGCGAGTTCTTGATGCTCTGATTGAGAATTAGCTGCCTATGGTATTGAACTTAGAAGCATCTTAAAATCCTTTGTTTGCTTAGTTCATGCATGGATCCACCACCTCAATGGATCAGTACATTATGAATTGTGGCTGAAATTGGATTTGATTTACTTCCCTTTAAATTGATGTATGCACTTGCTGAATATCTAGGAGGCTTTTAGGTATGTTTCTGGTGATGCTGTAGTGTATTACACTGCAACTGCAATCAAATAAGGATGCTGTTAGCTGAATATGCATCACGTTGTTGATTTACACTTCTAAATAGCTAAAATTGTTTTGTTTCTTGTTCTCCGGAGTATTTAGTAGCATTAGTTCTCTATTATTAGCTGACTGATGATCCTAATGGTCTTCATTTTCTGCAGTTGGTGGCAGCATTCTGAAAATCTTGCTAGCTACGAACAGCAGGATGCTCATGAGTTCTTCATTTCAATGTTGGACCGTATCCATCAGAAAGAGGGCAAAGCAAATCATGTTATCAGAGGTAACCGAATATTCAGATTTGGTTTTCTATCCTCTTAAACTATTAAARCTTTCTGCCGGTGATTTGCAAGGGCGATACCTATTTTGATTTTGCATGCACTCAGAGCCAATATAGAATTACGTACCCTTGCCTATTAGTCTTAGCAACAATATGAGACAGGTGTAATTGGTTGTCAGGAGTAATGTTAACTGATCAATATTCTGACTGTAATTCAACAATGGTAAAAGGATAAAACTGCAGCCCTTAAAGAATTTTCTCCCATACTCTTTCTCCACGCCAGTGATATGATTTGTATTAAACAGGTAATGGAGATTGCCAATGTATTGCTCATCGATCTTTCTCTGGACTATTGAGATCAGATGTAACCTGTACATCATGTGGATATATTTCTTCAACTTATGATCCCTGTATTGACATATCTCTTGATTTGGGTGCGAGCACTTCCCATCCTATGGATGTTGGTAAACCAAGCAAGCCAAATGAGAGTAATGGCACTTCGACTCTCTTGGGCTGCTTAGACCTCTTCACAAAACCAGAGAAGCTAGGTCCAGACCAGAAATTGTATTGTCAAAGCTGTCAAGAAAAACAGGACGCWTTGAAGCAAATGTCTATCAAAAAGCTCCCTTTGGTGTTATGTCTGCATATCAAAAGATTTGAACATTCAGCAATTAAAAGATTGTCCAGAAAGATTGATCGCCATTTGCAATTTCCGTTTTCCTTAGACATGAAACCATATTTATCCTCATCAATTCTCAAAAAAAGGTTTGGGAACAGAATCTTTTCTTTTGAGGGTGATGAATCAGATGTTACCTCAGAATTTGAGATTTTTGCTGTGGTCACTCATTCGGGGATGTTAGAATCTGGACATTATGTAACTTATTTACGTTTGACAAACAGGTGGTTTAAATGTGATGACGCCTGGATTACAGAAGTTGATGAAGAGGTAGTAAGAGCTGCACAGTGCTATCTAATGTACTATGTGCAGAAAGTACTCTGCCACAAAGGAAGTGAGGATGTGAGCTGCCAGCCAATGTCACCCCGGGCAGACTCATTTGTGCCTATAGCCGGCTGTTGCTAAATTGACTTTGAGATTGTATAGCTGATTCAATTTGGCACAAGCTATGTGGAAAGATGATTCGCTGTGGCCACTCGGATTGTGCTTTGCTTCGAACTGAATGTCAATGACAGGTGTTGAATATAGAACTTCAAAAGCTTTTGTTGCCTCCTTTCCTACCATAGACCCCTTTTCGAGGTAACTTATTACTGCTCAGGCTACAAGGCTTCCTAGGTAGAGATGTAGATCTTTATTTCAACTCTTCTCTTGGAGATATGGTTTCCATTTGCAAATTCTTCATGTCCATGTTTAAGTTTGATGTACTGTTTCACTATTAATAATAAAAATAACAATTATAATGCTAAATATCTCCCAAAAGAAATTTAAATATGCAATAAATATTAATACAATAAGTATTAACAAAAAAAATCCATTTTGTGCATTATCTTGGTAATATTTTTCTCCTACCAATTCATCCTCCAGAGTCTTAAGAGTATCTAAGATGGTTGTCGACTTTCCACCATCACCGGTGCATATRAACATCTCTAAGGCTTCTTCTATCATCTAATTTCCATCCTCTCTCACCCAAAATATTTCGTGGCATTTAGATAAAATTGAAAATATCTTTTTATTTTTTTTGGGGGAACGTCCTTTGATCTCTATGCCACCATTAATAATGTCAAAATTATTTCAACGGTTAGACTCGTCTCGTATATATTCAATTTATGAGACATCCAATCGAATAAGATTATGGGTTTTTATTAATGGAAGATCATGAGATAAGTTGTGGGATAACATAAGCTGGAAAACGGTACTTTGGAATCCTAAAAAGAGGGAATAATTATGGCATTTTCAAAGTCTTTGTTAGTCAGTTTAGTCTCAAATATGTTATTATTGTAAAATATAAGAAATGACATTTTGTAATATCAAAAGTAGAATTGACATTGTCTCCCAATCTAATCTTAAGCTTTAACTGAACTAAATAATTATGGCCAACACTTGCCACTAAACATTACATCATATACTATTAAAACACAATCTTATGCCAGATTCCTTCACATAAGCCACATTATCTATCACTCCTATCTACAAAGTTTTCTATATCTCTTTAAACAAATTTTATTTTCTATTTTTTTTAAAAACTCATTTGTAGCTTAAATTGTATCAGATTTCAAGGRAAAAAATTTTGTTTATTATTTTTATGAAGTTATTATTTTATTTTTTATTTTTTAATTTAAACTTGATGAAAATTGAAAAAAAATGATTTTTTGAGAAAAGTATTTCCAAAGCCGCTTAACCGTTGAGCCAGCTCCACTGAAGCAGCACGGAGCAGTTACCTTTTTCTTTTTTATTTTTGTCTAAAAAATTATTACTTTTTTTTTTTTTTTGGTTAGCGTCTCGTTTGTGAGAAAAATTGGAAAAGTGAAAAAAATAATTCAAAATTCTAACGATTTTGAATTTCGAAAGTTAAAATTTTATAGTTCCAAACATGAACTATTATTATATTTAATGAGAAATGCATTCAATATCTTATCCGATTGATATTCTAGAGGAAAGGTAGAAAAATATTGATAGAGAAATATAAAATTTATCGACACATGATGGAAGTATTATCGAAAATTCTCAAAAAAATATTATTTAGACGTGTTATATTTAACAAGTTTCTTTTTTTAAAAAAATTGATGTATCATTATTTTGATAGTATAAAAAAAATACACATGATCTTATTCAAAATTTCTATGATTTTAACATGTAAAAATAATTCATATAGCTATATTTTTGCACTATGAGAAAATTTAGAAGTTTTGAATCCCATTTTTTCGTTTTGGATATTTCAATTCATCCAATGACAACTCGCACAAAAAAATTATTAATTTTCATATTTTATGAATTTTAAAGATGCTAAAATATCCACTAATTTAATCTCATAAAATGTTTAACACTCACTTAGTCATTTCTTCCCCAGTTTTTTCATGATTATAATTAAAATTCTGACATGTAATTCCACTTGTAATTTGTATTTATTGTTATATAAGATCTTCACATCTCAATTTTTGTTTGTTCTCACTGGTGTACCCGTCACATCCCTTATTTAAGTCGCAAAAACTCATGGGCAAATTTTAATTAAAAATAATTTTCTTTCTGATTTCATCTTTGTTAAAGAATTTCCAGTAAGGAGCTTGTTCCAAGCCATAGCCGCGGTGAATCGCCGTTTTGTTGGAACGATAGTAGAGAACCTAGTACGAATTTCTTCATCTTATACTTCATATTCTAAGTTATGATAATTATATCACAATAATTCACGCATATTAAGACAGAAGTCTATGAAAAATTATTGTGGGGATTCATTTTTTAATTTAAAAATATATAACAAATAAAAATTTAAAATTAGTATTAATATCAAGTAAGAACAAAAATCAAGAGTTCAATAATATTAATTAACCAAAAAACTTAGGGATGTGAAGAAAAACCTAGTATCAATTAAGAATAAAAAATATAACCAAGACACTAATCCAAAAGAAAAATAATAAAAAATTTAAAGTAATATCAAGTAAGAACAAAGATTAGGATCAAAATTGAAAACTAGTATCAATTAATCACAAAAATTATAGCGAATAATTAAGAGTCGCAAAAACCTACAAACTCGAAGAAAAAAATCCTTCAAGAGTTTTTTTWAAGATGATCACCATAAAAAATTTCATCTCAAGATGATCAAAACTTCTGCAATCAATTGTATCTTCATATCAGACGATGGAGAAAAACATCCAATCAGCTTACTTTTCGTCTGAAACGTCTATAGTTGGAACTGCATGGCAGTATTCTTTGTAAATCATACAGCACATGGACTCTGCCATGTTGATACGTCACTTATCAGTTCCCGAAGCTGGTCAATCAGAACCTTCAGATACTTGTTTCTGTTTGCAAGCTCCTAAAATGTCGAAAAGTATCTATTTAGATGATAGATATTACTCCTGTAAATTTCGCAAGTACAGCAGCATCTTTGAAAGAAAGATGAAAAGAAAATGGAGGATTAAAAATGTATCCAGCAGAAGACTGGAACCAACCCCCCCCCCCCCCCCCCCACGTCCCCAATCACAAAAACACCAGTCTATCTTTTTCTGTTTCCAAAAAAATAAAAAAATTAAGAAAAAGATAAATGAATAAGGCCAAAGAAAACTTCTGGCAGCAAAAGAAAAGGGAGAAAAATTTGTCATGAGAGTCAATACTTCCCACTGCAACAAAAGAAAAAATATGTGCCACACGTAAAATTAGTCTCTCTTGTTCGTTGGCCCTTTATGTTGTTATACCAGGTTAGATCATAAAGGCAAAGAAACCTGGATAGGAATAGAATAAATCCCAATTCTACTTATTTCATGCCCCATAAAACAGCTAAGAGGGAATCCTTTCTACAAGCAATAGTTTTATAGTTAGCTGCAGCAAGAGGTAAAATAATCACCACTCTGAAATTTAAACCATGTTAATATACCTTCCTAAGCAGAGAAGCTTGCTCCTCCAACTTCTCAATTTCAGCATGATCAGCAGGAGAAACTGAATCATTCACTGAACCCCCTTCGGAAGCTTTTGCCTATTTGTCATGATAAGTACATGGCATAAACATACCAAGACTAGACAGAACAGAATCATCAAGCCTAAGACTTGATACCTCTAGAGAAACAAAATTAAATAAATATTAAGGGCAAATAAATGGATAAGAGAATTTGATATCCCTTGATAGTTGTTAGGGTCTTCTCAGATTTTAGATGAAATATCACTCTCAGAAGAAGTAATAACATTTTCCAGTTAAAATATAAATGTATTGACATCACAGGATTCCAATGAAAACATAGTCCCTCCATCTGGCTCTCATCTTTTCTTTACAGGATCCAACTTAATTGTATTACCTTCTTGAGTTTAAAAATTGAGTTCCAAGGAGAAAATATTATAATAAATGAAAAATAATGACAGACTAGGAGAAAACCACTTTAAAGAGGACTTGAAATTTTTAGACATATCAATAGCATTAACCATAGGACCATGTTAAGTGCGCACAAGAGATGAATTATGTCAAAGGCAACTTTGAGCATACAGAGTAATCCACTAATCAAGCAAATCCAATCTGGTCTAATTTTGTCAATTAATCATTAGACTTGAATATTGACATCTTTCATCCGTTACCAATTTCATGTTAGATGTATACAGCAATATGTTACCAACGATATCAACAAAAAGATTTCAATCTCGAAAAAAAAAAGCAAACAATTTGAGGTTCTAGACTGAATAAAATTTAAAAATAGTCATTTTGCAGATACACGCTGTCACAGACTATTAGTTGAAGAGATAATGGTGGTTCCAATTGTAACTGGAGAAGAGATAAAGTTGGATAATTCCATATCTCATTTGTAAGAAATATGAAATGATAAGTTTTTCCTATGGGAAAATATAACAAACAAACAGCTTTATCAGTTTGCTATGGTTCATCAGGAATTGCATAGAATCAGATGCCAAGGCTTACATAAGCAAAACAAAGCCTAATTCATGCTTCGAGGAAAAGAGAAGAATCCCAACTATTATCATCCCTCAAATGTGCCAAATTGGAAATGTTCTGGAAAACTTCGGGTCAATGCATCAACTAGACAGAAAACAGAAATTTCTGTGACCACCATTCTCAATAAAACTTGCATCCCCTTCTCAGGTTTTGCATATTTATCTCATGTAGCACAATCTCCTTTCCTACATATACATACCAAGATCACGCAACAATATGGCTACCTAAACCTGATGCACRATACAAAAATCTCACTTGGCATCTGTCTTTTTAACATATAAGCTCTTGGTGGAATTTGACAGAGTCCTAGCACAAGCAGGCATCATGTCGTGCAGAAGGCTTTACCTTCTCAAAAATCTTGCCAGCCTAGTTTTGTTTCTGCCAAGCATCAATGGCTTGAAAGGTCAATGGCTTCAAGCACCTTACTGAAATGCAACACAGATTCTACACTATAGTAAATCAGTCTGCAATTAAATTCGCCAAAAGCCAGAAACTTGATCCAACCCCAAAGCAATGGATCAGAGAACAAGCTTAATGAATCCCAAATTAGAACATCAAAACACAAGGTCAATGTTTTCCATGCAAGCTTCTTGTACCTTCAGGTCATTGTGAGTTTTACAGACCAGGTAGAAGGACCACAACCTGTAGGAACTCTTATCCTAGTATCATGCTTGTTGCCTGTTTGCCAGAGAAGTACCTCTCTCTATCTCTCTCTCTCTCTCGCGTGTATGTTTTGTGCATGCACGCGAGCACAAGGATTCAAGAGCCAGCTGCCATTCCTTTGTGGGATCACATTCATCAAATGCCCCGTTATAGAGAATTATTGGCATATAACCATGAATCCTTAACATACAATGCCGATGTTCTATCGAACAACTATCTTTGCTTTCCAATCTTAAATGCTTGAATAGAATGTAATARYATTGCAATGCTCCCACCTACAACCAATACTAAACAACCTGAACTCTCTCCTTCGCAACATGTGTTTGTTGGCATATCCATTCGTTTGATACTTGTACAAAGGTATTGATTTAAGCTTCTTGGCTAGATATCATAAGCCCAATGAATAATCTAGTTATCAGCTTGGTTATGAAGTTCAATCAACTTAAAGTGAGATCATGAGCTTCACTTTTTTCGTTATATACAAATTTAATCTTAAGCAACTGTTGACATTTCTTCTTTCATTTTGATGTTAAAAAGAAAAGAAAAGCAACCAAGAGAGCACTTGAAAAAAAAGGAATTTTGCTGCTTCTTCTATTACTGCAACCAAATTATAGCAAAAATAAAGCCGCTGCACACTCACGTTCGTCGAATATATTTTACCTTCTTCCTATGTATAATTGTCTATAAGTGAATAAAATTATAGCAAAGTATTTTTCAAAAGAAAATCATTTCCGCCAAAATATTCAAAACTGATTAATTGCATTACGATAAGAAAAAACACAAATATTACCTTTTGGGAATTTGAAATAGCCAGAATGACGGCGCGCAGTGACGCCACGGAAGACTTATACCTGAGGCGAGCCTCGTCGAGTGCCCCACCTCCAATATCAAAGTGATTCGAAGAAGCAGCAGCAGCAGCAGCAGCAGAGGACGAAGAATCAGATAACACATCTTCGTTTGCAGCCTGATGTCCATTACTAATCAAATTATTAGCATGATGATTCGTAGTCGCTGCAGCGGGATTCGGATTTGGCGGTGCCCAAAGAGAAGGATTACAAAGCTCATCATTCATCGACGAGAGAATCTGGAAAGCGGCTTCTATTGTGTCTTCTAAATGCTTCTGGCCGTCCATAGCTAGCTCTTGAATAGATTTCGGATGAGCTATTACGACAGGAGCACCTCCGGCGCTGCCGTTTCCATTCTTGTCTTCCATTCAATCTTCTTAGCAGGTGAATTAGTGAGATTTTTCAGTGTGAGAAAATTGGGAAATTTATGAAACAGAAAGAGTAATCATAAAGTTGTGAACATTTTCGGAAATTTAGGGTTACAGTGTGAATCTTTGAAGCAGTAATTCGGAATTGAAAGCCTGAATTGGAATTTGATCATTCATATAACATTAAAGATTACAAACTASTATGCATCAGAAKTACAAGAGAGGGTACACATAACATAATATATTTTTGATCTTGATAAAAAGCATCCAAAGGAGGCAGGGGTTAGCTTTTTAAATAAGAAAACTTTTATTAATTAAAAAATTTAGTGGGAATGTGAAAAAATGAAAAATTTTCATATACAAAATTATTTTTTAATTGAAGAAATTTTTCGTTCAAAGATTGAAATCTTTTAAGGATGTATTTGTAATTTACGTAGTAAAATAAAATAATTTGTAAAAAAGAAAAGAAGTGAATAGAAAAAGTCAAAAAATTTATTTGAATAGCAAAAGTGAATATAAGTTGAAATTGAGGGCTTTTATAAAGTTGAATACTAATTGAATCTTTTGAAAAAAAAAAATATATATATATATATAGGATTCTTTGTCAACGAGCATAGTCAATCAATGTATTGGAAAAAATGATTTTTATTAAAACACCTCATCTAGTAAAGAAATTCTAAAATGTATTATGGAATGACTAACATATCTACATATATTAAATCATTGAATTATCTCATCCCAATAGATTTTTTAAATTGATCAAAATAGTCTCTAATTATCCTAATTACAAATTCTCTAAGCAACGTACGAGGCACCAATTATTTTTTTTTTCTCTCTCTCTCTTCSTCAGTGTAAATCTCACATCCAAAAGATTTTCTTTCTTTCTTCTCCATTTCACTCATTTGACAGCTCTGAACTAAATTTTTCTTACCCATTTTACCGTTAAAGATCAAAGCAAGAAGAAGCTTTTCATTCATTTGACAACTCTAAACAAGAGTTTTCTTCCCAATTTACCGTTAAAGACCAAAGAAGAAGAAGAAGCCAAAGAATTTTCAAGGAAAAACGTGTAATCTCTATCAATATATGTAAATCAAATTTCTAAACTTGTATTCATATTGATCTATTTCTTTTATATACTACATTACATGTATTGAGGGCTGTCTTCTTGTCTATGAGTATGGTTAAACAGGATCTATCGCAAAATTATYTAAGTTAATCTATCAGCATAAGTTCATAACAGCAGCCCACCGTGACAATATTCTATCACGGTGCCTTGCTGTGATGGTCAATTCATCACAGAATATCACCGTGATAGAATGTCTGCCACGATAGCYTTCTGTAATGAAATATTTCTTATCAGAGCAAGTCATCGTGATAGAATGTCTATCACGGTGGCCTGCTGTGATGATCAATTAGTGATAGATTGTCTACCACGGTAGGGTACTGCGATGAT
>MEJB01000026.1:797181-827941 GCA_001752375.1 Rhazya stricta
AGATCTAAAATGCGGCCATCATCGAGGATACCCATAATCTATGAAGATTTGCAAAGGTCAACAATAATGTTTTCCCAAAAAAAAAAAAAAAAAACTTCGATATTGAGGTTATACTTGCTTGCAATGAGATGTCACTCTGAGTTTAAGTTAAGAAGTCAAATAAATCCATTTATAAAGTTGTTTATCTTGAGAAGAGCAGTAAGTGGCGTTCGCAAGTTACAAAATTGAATGAATTTGACATGTTTGAAGTTTGTATTTACCATAGCCAGCACACATGCTTCATGAGTGCTAGTCGTCGAGATCGTAGATATGCTACTTATTCACTGATCGGAACTCATATTAGGATAAAGTTTGAAGATGACAGAAGGATTTAAAAATCAAGAAACGTCATCAATGATGTTCGTGAAGAGTTTGATATAATTAGAACTATTAAGATATATTCGACTAAGTATTTTGGTTATGGACTTGTCCGAGGAACAAGGGAGATAGTTATGCCAAATTGTCATCGTATTTTCACGTCTTAGAGCAAACTAATTTTGGCACAAACACGTCCATTGAAACTGATGATAGTATGCAGGTAGATTTCTTGTATTATCATATTTTTTAACAAATTATTTTATAACAATCTTATTCATTGAAACTGACAAATATTTTCATTTCAGGATAAAGTATATGTGGATATCAATTGTCAATGAATCCATCATTTGCACAGACGGTACATTCATGACAAGTATATATTGAGGTACTCTACTTGTTGCCACTTTTCAAGATGCAAATAACTAAATACGTCCACTTGCATGGGGTGTGGTTGACTCGGAGAGTGAAATGTTATGGATTTGATTTTTTCATCACTTGCAGGAAATAACGGGTGATACGGAGAAACTTACCATTATCTCTGACAATGGCAAAAGCATTCCTCATGCGTTTATAAATGTCTATCARTTTGCACACCATGGAAATTGCATATAACACTTTTGCAATTCTTATTGTTAAATTTTCAATGGTTGATTTGTCCTCATTGTTCAAAAAGACTGCAGAGGGTTATATTTTAACAAATTTTGAGGCCTACGTTACAACACTATGCAGTAAAAAAGATGGGGTCAGAGAGTACTTAGGATTTGCTAGTTTACATTATTGAAGTAGAGCACATTTTAGAAGGATTCGAYGCAATATAATGACAACCAACAATGCAGAACCTTTGAACACTGCAATGAAAAAGGCTCGAGATTTTTCTATAGTTAGTCTAATGGAGTACATTAGACAATTGTTGCAGAATGGTATTATGAAATAAATGAGGCAGCGAAAAATTGCACTAGTCACCTCACCCCACCCATGGAGCTCAACATGTGTTTGAACTATCTTAAGGCAAATGAGTGGAATGCAATCAAGATATCACCAATTGAGTTTCAGGTTGTTAATAAGTTGAAATCATATAGGTTCAGTTGGAAAAATATACATGTACTTGTAGGCAATTTGATATTACTAAATTTTCTTGCCCACATGCAATTGTTGCTTACAAATAGGATGGTACAAACACTTATGCTCTTTGTTCTCCCTTTTATACCACTTCTTGTTGAAGAGCTGCATATTCGGGATTTATTAATCCACTGCTAAACAAGAATGAGTGGCAACTTCTTACAGTCAAAATGGCTCTTTGACCRCTAACAAAATGATTTGTTAGAYGCCCATCGAAACTATAGAAAAAATCAATTAGAGAGTTGCCCTACAAGTGTAGTAGGTGTTCGAGAACTGGCCACAATCCCAATGCTTGTATAAATCCATTGCCTGAGAAGTGAAGAACTTATTTATGTTTTCTTATTTATTTATCTTTATAATGTAAATGTAAGATATGACTTTTTCTAATTTTAAGTGAAGACAGCTATTTATTTCAAGTATATTGAATTTTGATAATCACAGCTTGGATGCTCTGATGCACATATACACCATAAATGAAATCTTGTTTAAATACACGTATATTTTTTTTTTACTGTATTAGAGTTCACCTAAACATATGACATATAAATATTGCTCATCACATCAGGCTACCGTGATCGAATGTCTGTCATGACTGGCCGTTGTGATGAGCATATATTTCGTAAATTTATAATATAATTAAAAAATAACATTATTTACTCATTTCAAATTAAATGTACTAAAAATAACTCATTTGTATAAAAAGTTTTGCTCATCACAACAAGTAGCCGCTTTTGAACGTCTATCACTGCGAACTGCTGTGATGAACATATATTTCATAAATTGAAAATATTATTAAAAAAATAATCTTTTAAGCTGATTTAGAATTAAGATATACTAAAACTAGTACATTTTTGTGAAATATTGCTTATCACAGTAGCCAACCGTGATAGGTTGCCTACCACCRCGGGCTATTGTGATCCACTAATTGGTCTAATATTGCTCATCATAATAGGACACTGTGATAGAATGATTGCAATGATAGGATGCTGTGATGAGTATATATTCCATAAATTGGAAATATTACTAACAGAAAACCTTTAAGTTGACCTAAAATTAAGATATACTAAAACTAATACATTTTTGTGAAATAGTGCTCATCACAGTGTGCCACCGTGATAGAATGCCTGCCACAATGGCGCTACTGTGATGAGCATTACTCTATCAATTGGTAAAATTATTAAAGATACAATCTTTTATACTAATTTATAATTACATATTTGACGAAACAATGGACTATTTGTGATCTATACATCTTTAGGATCGACATATATATTCTATCCTTGTGCTATAGTAGAAAGAGAACTAACATGTTCTTTATGCAATCCAATTTTAGAACATTCAATTGAAACATTTCAAGGGTTCTTTTTACACAGAAATGACCACAAATGATGATTTTTGTGAAATATTTCTTATCATAGCGGGCTAACGTGATCTAATGCTTACCACAATGGGTTGCTATGATGAGGATTACTCCACCAATTGAAAAAATTAAWTAAATTGATAACCTTTCATACTGATTTATAATTACATATTTGATRAAATAATGGAYTAGTCGAGATCTATACATCTTTRGCATCGACATATATATTCTATCCCATTCTATGCTATAGTAGAAAGAAAACTAGCACGTTGTTTAGGTAATACAATTTACAAAAATAGAAATTGTGTCATTGTAGCATTAAATTGGAACATTTCAAGGGTTTTCTTTATACAAAAATGACTACAAGTGATGGTTTTTGTTAAATATTACTCATCACAGCGGGCCACCGTGATATAATGCCTACCACAGTTGGCTGCTGTGTGATGAGCGTATGTTACATAAGTTGTAAATACTATTAAATAGAAAACMTATTAAGCTGATTTAGAATTAAGATATACTAAAACTAGTATATTTTTATGAAATTTTGCTCATCATAGCATATTTTACGTTCGACAACAAGCTGTTGTGATGAGTATATGTTTCGTAAATTGGAAATATTATTAAATAGAAAATCTATTAAGCTGATTTAGAATTAAGATATACTAAAACTCGTACATTTTTGTGAAATATTGCTCATCACAATAAGCCACTGTAATAGGTTGCCTRTCACGATAGGYTGCTGTGATGAGCATATACTCCATTAATTGGCCTAATATTGCTCATCATGACAGGCCACTATGATAGAGTGCCTACCACAGATAGATGCTATGATGAGCAATAGTTTCATAAATTGGCAATATCATTAAACATACAACTTTTTAAGTTGATTTAGAATTAAGAAGAACTACAATTATGTAATTGCATTAGAACAAACACCATTGATTTGCAATTTGTTTTATATATATATATATGCTAATCCAAGTCTATATACACCACAAAAATATCCCTAAACACCATCTAAGCTTATAAGTTTATATACATATTGTAATACCCGAGTTTTTTTTTATGGATTTTTGTTTGATCTTGCGAATTTGTGTGCCAACTAGGGTTGAATAAATTTCTATGTGGTTAATGTTTTAATTGTACATTAATAAGTGCGAAAATTATTGTGTTGTCGGATTAGGGCCCTTGGTTAGTTAGAGGCTCGATTTGTTGGGCTTATTCGTTTTCATTCGGAAACCTAGATTTGTATCGAAAGAAAGCCCGTTGAATTTAATTTAATGAATTGGATTAGTTACGGATAGGAAGGCCCAAAAAATTTGGGTTAGGGCCCAAGTTAAAAGAAAAAAAAGAAAAACCTAAAAACCCTAAGTCTTCTTCAATCCGCCTTACCCGCCGCCACCCACTCCTAGAAAACCCTAACCGCGCCGCCTTAAACCCCACCCGCCTCTTTCTTCTTCTCTTCTCGCCGCTATCATCTAGGATTGCCGCTGCTCGTTGATCGCCGTTCATCCTTTTCACATGACCATTCTTTGCAGATCCGCCATTGCTCGGTTGTCGTCTCTATCGCCGTTGAGGTCGTCCAGATCCAAGCCTCGCAATTCAGCCTGGCCACATGACCCATTGCTCGATTGCTCACTGTGCCGGAGGTCGCCCATCCTCCACTCGCCGTGCCTAAGGTCACCCATCCTCCGCTCGCCAAGATCACAGACCACCTGTTTGTGTCGCTTTGGTTTGCCGCACTCCAGGAGGCCGCTTGATTCTATTGAGCTGAGCAGACTATTCCAGATCTCTTCTCCTCTGCACGTGTGGTTGATCGAACTAGTTGCTACTCAGCAACTTCCAATCTGTACACGCAGTGGCCGTCATTCGTGGGTTACCCAGATTTGCACGACTCGAGCTGCYGGTTTCCAGATTTGCCTGCTAGTTTCGTAACCATCATCCGTCGTTGTTCATTGTCATTTCCATAACGGCTGGCCAAACCACTGCGTGCTACTCGTTTTAGCCGAACTTCTTRCCACGCGACCACTACCATTCAAACAACCAGATCTATGCACCTCCACTTGCTGCTCGGAAAGGGACGCCTAATCTTTGGTCGTCACTTGTTGAAACTTACAGAGTCATTGCCGTCCTCTTTGCGCATCGTCTCGTGGTGTTTCGGTAGGCCGCCACTGTTGGTTGTGCCTTGCCTTYATCCACCAAAGAAAGTGTTTGAGACAGCAATCACCGAAAAACTGGCCCTTGCTGGCAATTTGCTAGCTTCTAGAATAGCCAAGGCAGCCAGCGCCAGTGCTAGCGGGTTCCCAAAYGCCCAGACACCCAAGCGACTAGGGCTGTTGCGCTCGCGCTTGAGTGCATGCCTGAGAATTCGATACCACTTCCGAGACACTTGGACTTTGTGGACTTAAAAGGTGAAAACATTAATATTTGATATTGAAATTTATGACCTATGAAATTATATYCTAAAGTAAAATTTTGGGAGAACATAGATTAAGTTTAAATACCTGAGCTAAGGAGTTGAAATTGCACCCTTAAAAAGACGTGATAATTAGTAATGTGGGGACTAAATATGGATTAATAAATGATGGAATAAACACTGAATATCTAAGTTGGGACAGTCGTACTAAATGGACTTTCCTTCTGTAATCAAAAATAGCTCATTTCGAGTGCCTTAACATTGAGAACAGTCGAGGAATTTCACTTCACAATTCAAATAAGAAACCCTAAACGTAAAGGACTCCGGGTAAGTAAATTCTYTCATTCTCATTAACGTATATGTGTTGTTGTTATAATTAAATTGCTCTTAGGTGAATTGAATGTGTATTGATTCTGAGTTCTAKGTAAGTGAATTCTCTCACATTCCATTAATGCATATATGCTTCTAAATTCCTTTGTGGTGAAGTGGATGTGTTGTCTATGAACTCTACGTAAGTAAATTCTCCCATTTCATTAATGCATATGAATGGGTGTATCTGAATTCCTTGGGTGGATTAATGTGTTGTATATGAGATTCTATGCAAGTAAACTACCATACCYGCCTATCATTTTTGTTGTGTGTTATATGGTGGCAGTATAAGATTTTGTTATGAAATATATTGTTTGTGTAGAATGATTTTTACGTGTTTCATATTTTGTACCATTATTATGTCGAATGGCATGTTAATTACGGTTGTATGCATTTCATGTCATGGGCATGTAATTAGTGTTCTACATCATTCCTGGCATGAGACATTCATACATTTAGACAGTGAATGGTTTAGGAAATAGAATTTTGAAAGGGAATGTATTTTGTAAATTGTAACCTATTCAGAAAAATGTTAAAGTTTTTGGAAAAGAGTGTAAACCTAGCCATGAAACATGTGAGTGGGAATTGGGGCATGGGGATTGGTCCACCCGAACTGACCATTGGGGAGGGTAGGTAATGATTCACCTAGGAGAGGTGAAGAAATGAAAGAATGTTAACCGCTTTGTAGTACTATCGATAGGAATGTAATCGGGTTCCAAATAACAATGGCCCACTACAGAGCTTAATGGCTAGGCATTACACTCAGTGAGCTCACGAATGTAAGGAAATGAAAGGTTTTTGCAAAGTTCTTGCATTTCGAAAGGAAAGATTTTATGGAAAGGTTATACAAGAAAATGATATGAAAGGTTTCATTGAGAAAGTGAGATTGTATAATTTATGACATGTAGGGCATGTTCATGCATTCATGCATGAGATTTGCTTACTGAGCTTAGTAGCTCATTCCATTTCTCTCATTTTGCATTTCAGGTAATTTTTGGCCAAATTGTACGAGGAGGTCGCTTGTGGGCAAACCAAGATACCCTGAAGTTATTTTAAATGAATGTTATGGATTTAGATGATTGTTGACTAAAAACGTTTTTGCTTATTATTAAGTATTTCTTATTTGGTTTAAATTCTTTTAGGTTCTTCAAATTTCTGTTTGAATAATTGTTGAGTTGATAAGAGATTTGTTGGAGCACATTTTTCTTTACATTAGATGTTTAATTAGGTTGGGGTGTATGTTGTGAATGAGTGTTTGAGAATATTGAGAACTTTTTTGAATGTTTGCAGGGGGTAGCTATTAAGATTACAGAGGAAACTCTGTCGAATATTTTATAAAATCTTTGACAAGGGTTAAGACTTCTTTTATTTCCTATAGTAGTTAATTATTCTATGAGTAAGGTAATGTAATATTCTCAGCTAAAGACAGTTCCTAATCTGGGGATGTTACACATATATAGAAATCCTAATCTATAGGTCAAATTCTTAGCCAAAAAAAAAAAAAATTTGCTGTCGTCTTTTGCCTCCATGTCAATATCCTATTCTGATCAATCATATTGAAGTCATGTYTGGCTATGCAAAATCGATATTCTTCAACATGAACATGCCGCAATCGTTTATGCAAATTCAATAAAATGTTAGTCCTTCAATATGACAAATACATAAATAACCATCTTGGTTGCAATATTAGAAGAAAAACATGCCTATCTATTTGCGGAGGCAACTTTTTGAGCCACCTATGTCTGAATGGAAAACTAGTTTTGTATCCATCTATAACCTTGCCATAAAGGAGCTACGAAAGCAAATTGGTGAAACACTGTAACTCATTCTTGAGCTCCTTCTCATGCATAACCCCTGGGGTGCTATAAAAAAAATTAATTCATAGCTCATCCAAGTTTATTTCTAGCGCAATCTAGTGTGAACGAGTRCAAAYTGGCAAGTATAAATCTTTGCAATCCTTCCATGGTTTGCCGAGTAGAAGAGCTTCCCCATTGTATAATTTATAACAACTTAATCAAAAGTAAAAAACTCCATGTGACCARCATACTCCTTCTTTTGACTATTAATATGGGTATGCTTCATAAACTGATGAATTTAGGATGGTAGTGTCTTATCTAAATAGGTTGGGATACTTCATAAATCGTTCTCTCATGTAATATAACGCAAGATCCATATGTTGTATTACACATTCAATGTAAAACCCAGAACATTATTTTTCATTTTTACGAATTTAATATGATCGTAAAATTTTATATGCCAATTCACTGATTTATTTATTATCATGAAATTTTGGTGTTTTGGTTATTTTGCAGCGAAAGGACTTGGAAGTCCTAATGTCCGATGTGCCAATTAGAATTTAAATAATTCATTTATGTGATTATTATTCATTTGAGCATTAATGTGAAACTTATTATACTAATTGAATTAGAGTTTTTAATTAATTAATTTAGGCTCAACCTATAAGAGCCCATTCGTTTATTATTTGAAACCTAAAGCTAATTTAATGTTGAATTTTTGGCCCAAAAGAGAGCCTGTAGACTTTAATTGTGTTGGGCTTGGATGGTTTGTGATAAGGAGGCTCAAAAGGAAGTTGTTTAGGCCCAATTAAAAAAATAAAAAAAGAAAAAGTAAAACCCTAATTCTGTAACCTAAACCTAACGCCCCCATCTCTAGAAACCCCTGCCACCTGCAATTGGATTGCTGCAGGAGGATTGCTGCTTGGAGTACCTCGTGTGCTATCCACGCCTGTTGCTATGTGACTCGCTRCTGCACTGTGCGACTAGAGGAAACATCGCCTAATCACCAAATGTGCAACCAGATAGCCGCCGCCTCTTTGCTGTTGTTTGCTAACCGCACTGATCTAGGTTATTGTCCAATTTACTRATCCTCGTCGTGTCTTTGCTGTTGTTCGCCGCTCTTCCCGCCGTTCACAGTAGGCAGTTGCTTACCCAAGTCGCCAGTGCTCGCAGTTTGCACAGGTCACTTCTGTGTAACCGGAGCCCGTCGATCGTAGTCAACTCACCATTTGCACCAGTATAACATCCGAAATTTCTTCTTATTTAATTTTGTTTAATTTTACGTGAAATTGTGTGCCAATTAGGGTTGAAAATTTTATATGTGGTTTATATTTTGTAATTGCACGTTTAATAGGTACGGAAATATTGTCCATATTGAATAGGAGTTATTGTTTGGTTAAAGGCTCGACTTGTAGGCCTATTTATTTGATAGTCAGAAGTTGGACTTTTATCAGAAGGACGCTCGTTATATTCAATTTACGGATTTTGGATTAGATTTGGATGGGAAGGCCTAATGGGTTTGAGTTACGGCCCAAAATATAAATTAAAAAGAAACAGAAAATATATAAGAAAATAAAAAGAAAGAAAAAGAAAGAAAAGAAAAAGAAAAACCTAAAGAAATCCATCTTCTTCCCCTATGTAACCCTTCGCCGCCGCCGCCGTCGGCCTCTTCTCCCTCTGTCGGACTCGATGCCGCTCGTCGTGGCCTTTCCTAGCTTCTCCTTCTCTCTTCTCTTCATTCCTCTATYGACATCGTAACCRATCACAATCTGATCGGTGATACCCCRTCGCGCCATCTGGAGACGTTGCCGTCTCTCGTGTATTCGTAGCGCCAGTCCGAGACCATCGCTGTGTGCCGCTCAGCTGGCTCGCAGATGTTCAGCCAGGAACAACCACGCCTACCAGATCCGGTAAGCCATCTACCCCCTCCCTCTCGGCTCGACCAGATCTGTACGATCATTCGCCAGATCTGTCGCCATCATCTCTCCTTCTAGGCGCGACTAGATCTGCGCAATGCCGTTTGTCGGACCTGCCGTCGCCATTTTTCTTCCTCTGCTCAACGGATTTTCCATTGGAACTGAAGCCAAAAACTTTGCAGTTGGCCGTCGTTTTTGTAACACCCCGAATTTTCCTTTATTTAATTTGTTTGATTTTACGTAAAATTTGTGTGCCAACTAGGTTAGACATGTAAACGTGGGCTAAAGACTCGGCTTGTGAGTCTATTTATTTATTTAGTCGGAAGTTGGATTTTAATGAAAGGAAATTCGTTATGTGTAAATTACAGGTTTTGGTTAGATATGGATGAGAAAGCCCAACGGGTTGAATTGTGGCCTAAAATAAAATAAAATAAAATAAAATAAAAAAGAAGAAAAAGACCCTAAGAGATCCGCTTTTTCTCTACTTGACAAACCCTTCATCTTCTTCTCCTTACTGCCACCGCCACCGCCACTTACTCTCTCGCACCTGACTCGACGCTACTCGTCGTAACGTTCTCAGGCTCCTTCATTTCTCTTTTCCTTTCCCTCCATCTCAGGCCGGTGCCCTTGAAATACCACGGTTCGCGATCGGCCGTCGCACCAGCTGTCGCTTGAACTTCATAGTGCGCGTTTCGCTGGGCTCGACGCCGGCCAGCGCACACTGGGAGCGACCACCTATTCTTTTAGAGGCTCTTCTTCTTCTGATTTTTCCCTCTCGTTCCTTAGATCTCGCGAAACATATGACCCAACCGCTCCAGATTTCGGGTTAAGCTGGCCATCCTCCTTTTCTTTTTCTTCTTCTCTTTTTTTCCGGCGCGGTATTCGATCTGAGCGATCATTCGTCAGGATCTGCCGCCGCTGGTTGTCTTCTCTGTGGGAAACGACCCAGATTCTCGTGCACCACCGTCGGCCGGGACCTTGCATCGTTACCTGTTCTGCTGTTCGGCGTTGATTCCGATCTACGCTATCATTCGCCAGATCTTGCTGCCAATTTATTATTTTCTCCCTTCTGCTGCCAAAGTTTTCTTTTTAACCAGGAAATCTGACCCTCTTGCTTTTTTGCCGGACCCCTTGCTGGCTCGGCGGCTCAACCAGGAGCCGTTCGCTGTGTTTTCTCCTCTCTTGGCTCAACGAAGTTTTACTTTCAGGTTGGTCGTCGATTTGGGCCTCTGTTCTGCTTGCCGTTTGTTCGCCGGTTTTTTCCTTCCATCGGCCAGGTCGCGAAAGGTCTGACAGAAACATTGTGACTGGTTGATGGTCAATTTTTCTGGGTCAAGAACAAGGCCGGCACAAGCAGTGCTAAATCCAGCGCTGTGTGACCAGGGCGGCACTAACCGGCTCAACACATGCGCGGCCCAGCGCGCACGCTCTCACAGGCGGACCGTGTGCGCGACGCCTAGGCACCACCGACACCTAGACGCCCAGGTCATTGTGCGGCATCGCTTGAAAACTCACATTCCGGGTAATCTCCATCTAAGTAGGAACCTTATTTACGTAAAGGGACCTTCGTTGTATGTAATCCTTCTCATTCCATTAAAATTATTAATATGAATGAAATTGATACCGCTTTTTAATTGCTATGAAATTCCATGTTGATGTGTGTAATTGTGAAGAATGTTGAATTTTTCATATCTAGTAGCACTTTATGTTAAAGAATGCTATTGTGTTTTCATATCATGTGCTATTTATTGAACGTTACATTATATAAGGTTGTATGCATTTCATGTCATGAGCATGTAGTTAGAAGTCTACATCACATTTGGCATGAGCCGTTCACGCACTTAGAAGTGAAATGAAGGGTTARAAAATAGAATTTTAAAGGAAAGGGTTAAAGTTTTGGAAATGTTAAAGTTTTAAGAAAGGAGTGTAATACTAGTCACGAAAAATGTGAGTGGGAAATGGGGCATGGGGGACCGGCGCACCCGACCCTACCCTCTTGGAGGGTAGGTAAGAATGGAATGTTTACCTCCTCGGAGGTGGAAAGAATCGAAAAAAACATTTTTTTTTTAATGTTAACCGCTTTGCGGTTCTACCGGTAGGAATGGAATCTGGTTCCAAATAAGAAATGGCCCACTGCAGAGCTTAATGTCTAGGCATTACACTCTAGTGAGCTCGCGAACGAATGGAAATGGAAAGTTTTTATTGTAAGTGAATTTTGAAAGGAATGTTGTAAAGAAATTTGAAAAGGGAATGTTTTGGAAAGTTTTTCATTTAAAAGGAGAAACCTTAAAATTTCTTGACATGTAAGACATGTTCATGCATTCATGCATGAGGTTACTTATTGGGCTTTTTAGCTCATTCCTGTTCCTTACGTTTCTTTGCAGGTGATATGTGACCAGATGGGGAGAGGAGGTCGCTTGTGGGCGAACTTTGATACCTGAGAACTGGTTTTCAACTTATGTATGTAATAAGATTAACATTTCTGAATGTTTTTTTTAATTCTTGAAGTTTTTGTAAATTTATTTTTGAATAGTTTAAAAAGTCTTCCGCTGTATTTATTTTCAAACAAATGTTAGGTTTTTAAATAGATAAATGTTTATTTTCCAGTAGAATGACGTAGCATTTTCGGGTTAGGACGGTTCCTAATCTGGGGGTGTTACAGTTTTAGCTCTCTGTCCTTGCTGCTCACTTTGCCGGTTGTCCCTTGCCATCAACCAGTCACTTGGAGCTTGAGCAGAAATTGACTTCTTTGCCGGGACAGTGTCGAAGCAAATCCCAGCAGTGCTYAACACCAGTAGGTGCTCTGATCGTGTGTCAAGAATCAGCACCCGGTGCAGGCCRGCAGTGCCCAGCGCCAGGCTTGCCCAACAGCACCAGCTGCCTAGGCGCACAGAAGCCCTACGCCCAGGGCTTCTGTGCGCATCGCTTGATAACACGCCCGGGAATCCAATACCACTCCCACAACATTTGGATATGATGAATTTTAAGGTGAAAATGCTAACACTTAATAATGAAATTGTAAGACTTGTACATAATTATGTCCTGCAGTGAATTGATGAGAGAATATAGATTAGGTTTATACTCGAGTTTAGGAGTTGAACTGTACYCTTAAAATGTGATATTCGATAATATGAGAACTGAATATGGATTTATAATTTTATAAAGGACATTTTTGGATTAAACACATAATACCTAAGTTGGGATGACTGAATTAAGTAGACCCTCTTTTTGTAATCAACTAGGTCATTTCGAGGCCTCACATTGAGATCAGTTGAAGGAGTTCACTTCACAACATAAGTAAGAACCTGTTAACATAAAGGACTCCGAGTAAGTAATCCTCTCATCTCATTAATATAAATGAATGTAATTGAACTCTTTTAATTGCTCTAACATGTTGTGTATGAGATTGTAAGTTGATGTGTGTAATTGTGTGGAATGTTAATGCGTTCATATCCTATATCACTTTTATGTCAAAGGATATGTTATCATGATTCATATCTTGTACTAATTGTCAAATGTTATGCTATATAAGGTTGTACGCATTTCATGTCATGAGCATGTAGTTAGAATTTTACATCACATTTGGCATGAGCCATTCACACACTTAGAAGGTGAATGGTTTGGGAAATGAAATTTTAAAGGAAAATGTAAAGTTTTGAAAATGCTAAAGTTTTTGTAAAGGAGTGTAAACCTAGCCACAAAAAATGTGAGTGGGAAATGGGGTATGGGGGATCGGCGCACCCGACCCTACCCTCTTTGAGGGTAGGTAAGAATGGAATGTTCACCTCCTTRAGGTGAAAGTATAGAAGTTAAAAGAAATGAAATTTTAACCGCTTTGCGGTACTATCGATAGGAATGGAATTGGGTTCCAAATAAGATGGCCCACTGCAGAGCTTAGTGGCTAGGCGTTATACTCTAGTGAGCTCACGAATGAAAGGAAATAGAATGTTTTACTGTAAGTGAATTCTGAAGGAAATGTTTTGTAATGAGATTTTGAAAAAGGAATGTTTGGAAAGCAGTTTTTATTTAAAGACGAAATTTTATAATTTCATGACATGTAGGACAGGTTGATGCATTCATGCATTGAGGTTACTTACTGACTTTTTAGCTCATTTCTTTTCTTATGTGTCATTTCAGATGGGGAGAGGAGGTCGCTTGTGGACGAGCTATGATACCCGGGAACTTGTTTCAAACTTATTTTATGTAATAAGATAATTATATTATTTTTGAATGGTTTAAATTCTTGAGGCTTCTGCTATTTTCATTTTGAATAAATGTTGAGTTTTAAATGATAGTTGATTATTTGCGAGTGGAATGATGTAACATTCTCGGCTTAGGACAGTTCCTAATCTGGGGATGTTACAACCAGTCCGGCCAGAACCCTCCATTCACAGTTACGATCTCGACGTTGCTTGGACCGTTCGACTAATTAGGTTACTGCGTCGCGCTCGGGCGAGCTCCTCGTTGGCTCGTCGGCTCCAAGTTTGCAGTTCATGCTGACCAGAGCAGATCGCCAGAATCACCATGGCAATTCACCGGGACGCTCTTCCATTGACGCTGATTCAAGGTAAATCCTTGATTTTGCCTAGCATAAACAAATGATTTCTGAGTGTATATTCTGTGTGGTTATCTCTTGAATGTGATAGTGTCCTTCTGTGAGATMGCTAGTGTTCCTTAGGGAGATTTAGATAGACAATTTGTAAATGCAAAATGTGCAATATGACATCTGTCAATTATTAGTTAGATGTAGTATTGTATTGTACCGGTGACTGTTACATACTGTTCAATGATTGTAAGTCCTTGATGTATTATTGGTACTCTGATAAATTTATGAAACTATACTTTATTCCGGAGCAATTGAACCTTCATTGAATTCAATAAAGCCATTTGAGGAGTAAAGGGGGACATGGATAAGAAATGTGAAATTCTTGGCTAGACTCTTTAGGTAACTTGAGCTGTTTTGAACTGAAAGAGAGTGAACTTTCAAACTCGGTAAAGTCCTATTCTGTTAAACCCTAATAAGAGAATTTGGCATTTATGATTTCGGATAAATAATTGAATTTACATGTTCGTTCTAGCTAAGGCCTTTATTATGTGCATCCAAGGCTAAATTATTAGATTATAGTAAGAAATATTTAGAAGGTTCATTACGAACATTCTTTTGGTAATTATCTAGGGCATTTGGCACATTGACATTGTGGGTGGCCAAGGAACTCCGCTTTGTATTTAAAGTAGAATTCCAACATTAAGGACTTTAGGTAAGTAATTTCCCCCCATTCTCATTAATTGTATTTCATATGTTTTGTGGTTATAATTGGATTGTTTTATGTGATATGTTTATGATTTTATTTCAAGTATATGAACTTTCTACTTGGTGACATGTTGAGTAGTGTAAGTTCAGATTTATGTGGTCCACATCATGAACATGTATTTTACAGTTTTTTACATCATTTCCTGGCATGAGTTATAATCGTGGGTAAAGGTTTTAAGAAATGAAGTTTGGAAAAAGAAATGGGATTTTATGAGTAAATGATTTTCCAAAATGTTAAAGATTTGAAAAGGGGTGTAAAGCCCAGCCATGAAAGATGTGAGTGGGAAATGGGGTGTGGGTGACCATTGCACCCGACCCAACCCTCTTGTAGGGTGGGAATTCATGTATTATTCACCTCTCATGAGATGATGTTCAAGAAAAGATTAAGTATGTAAACCGCTTTGCAGTTCTATTGGTAGAATGTGACCAGGTTCCAAATAAAAATTACTCAYTGCATGGCTTAATGATTAGGCGATACACCAAATGAGCTCAAGATTTGAAATGAAAGTTTTTGGGAAAGTTTTGATGAAATGAAAACGTTTGGAAAGTTTTATCGAGGAAGTGAAATTTTGAAAATTCATGACAYATAGTGCATTATACATGAATTCATGCATGGGGTTTGCTTACTGAGCTTTATAGCTCATTCCATTTCCCTCATTTTACGTTTTAGGTGATGATTAGCCAAATGGTACGTAGAGATCGCTTGCGTGCAGGCTTGATACCCGTGAGTTTTGTCTTGAGTAAATTTTGTTGAATAAGGGAAATAGTTGAATAGAGTAACTTATATGTATTTGTTTGCTATTTTTTTCATTTATTCATTCATTCAATAATTCTTTCAAGGTTTCCACTGAATTTCAGATATATAAGTATTAAGTTAGTAAATGATTTTTGGGATGAAAGTTATTTTAGTATTGAGTATTTGTTGGGATTTATTTTATTTATAAGTGGWGTATGGAAAATGTCTGTTGTGGATTTTTCTAATTGTATATAGGGGAAAATGTTGATATTACGGAGAAAACTCTGCCAAAATTTTGTAAAACCTCTTCTCTATTTAAAGTTTCAACATTTTTATTTTTCCTAATTTTCACAATTTTCTGTGAGTGAGTAAATGGTGACATTCTCGGGCTAGGATAAAATTTTTTAGTCTGRGGGTGTTACATTCAACATTTAACATTAGTCTAAATTAGTAATCAACTATTYACAAATATAAGTTCGTTTTACTTACATCATCAGTAARCCAACCGTCAGCCTTCATAGTAACTTCGAAGAACATTCTGGAGATGTCGATTAGGGAAACACTAATAGAATCCATTTGCTAGAATTAAAATATAAACATAAACAAGTCAAGACATGGCAAAATTTGAACAGGATGAATTTTTTGAAGAGAAATTCAGCCAACAGTTTCATCCTAAAGGCATGATTTCAGACCTTCCATTTTTGCGCGATCAACTGCTTGATATGGATCGCATTGCTTCACCCCTCRTACTTTTTTATCTTTGAAGGATTAATGAAAGGAGACTGCATTTAGGGGGCATCCCTCTTCTTGCGCAATCCTCTACCTARAGGCGAATCATCTTCCACTATCACTATGGCAGTCTCAGATGCCATTTCATTTCCTGCCAAAAATGTTCAAAAAATACTCATTGATTAGAAATTTTTCTCTACCATTTGTGATACTTTTAAAAAATAATCTTAGAAAAGAAGAAGGAACCAACCTTCAATAGGGAAGTAACAACAACCAAGCTTAAGGCATTGACATCATTAGCTACAATATTATCTTCTTCGGCCTCAGAAACAGAAATAGGTAGAAGATAGGATAGAATTAAGCTTATATATTTTAATTATAAACTTAGTTATTATTGAAAAAAGTAACCCACCTTCGGTGGCTTATTTCTCTCTAACAGTGGGAGTAGGCTATTCTTCTCTTTCTTGTCTTTCTTTATCACCTCTTGAGGCCAACTGCTTAATAAAATTATCTAGGCTGGCCTCTAGCCGCTTCAACTGGTCAATTAACTGCTTCTCAACTGCATCTATTTCCTTTCAACTCCCTCTATAATCCTATCAACTCCTATTTTACTTTCAATCCCCTCTATCCTCCTATCAACTATTTCCTGTATCCTCTCGATCAAATCATCAGTGTGAGAGGGGGATAAGTGAAGGAACATCATGAAAGGGAGAAGCATCCGCTATATCCGCCTTATTTGCTGTGGCCTTAGGAGGAGKGGAAAGATGATCATTTGGAGAACTTGAAGATGTCTCGTCATCCATGTTTGCATCCTCGTTATCTAAGAATGGAACAAATTTCTACCAAAATTCTTCCTCAGTTTTTGAGGAAGAAGGGACTAACTTCGTAATTACTTTTAAATTCTTTTTGTAAAAAAACTAGATGATCAAGGCATGGTCCGAAGGCGGGGGTCTCTGTCTTTAAAGACCACTTCAAAATTCTTGGAATTCTCTCTCCAAGACAAAATCCAAACTTGGTGGCCAAATCTGGCATAGCTTCGAATGCTCAAATCTGTAGAAAGAAAACAAAAAAGAATCAAAGGCAAAGCATAATATATGTAATTGTATTAAATAATACATAAATAGAATTGGAGAAAAATATAATAGGGTGATTTTTCATAAGCTATACCATTATGGATGGAGGAAATCCACGGTAGCTGATTTTATATGTAATACCCAGGTTTTATTTTTTATAAATTTTGTATGGTCGTATGATTATGTGTGCCAACTAGGGTTGGATATTTTGCTGTGTGGTTATTATTTTATCGTACGTTTAATAAGTATGGGATTATTGTGTTAATTGAAAGAGGGTCCTCCGTTGGTTAGTGGCTCCACTTGTTAGGCTTATTTGTTTCTCATTTGGAAACTAGATTTTTACCGAAAGGAAAGTCYGTAGAATTTAATTTAATGGACTGGATTAGTTATGGAATGGGAAGGCCCAAAGGGGTTAGGTTAGGGCCTAAGTTTGAAGTTAAAGAAAAAAAAAAACCTAAATTAGTCGTCTACCCTCCCTAAACCCTACCCGCCGTTTACACCACCTGCATCTCCATCACTGCCGCTGCTGCTCCCACTCCCTAGAAATTCTTGCTGCTGCCACCCCTTCCTGCTACTCTCACCGCCTTCTTCTCCTTTTTTTCTTACCGTCTTCCTCCGCTTTTCTTTTTTACCACCTGCTGCTGCGAAGTACTGGACCTTCACTGCGGCTGACTGAAGTCTCCTCAGCCACGCTGCTGCCTCTTTCGCTGGAAAACTGCCGCGTGCCAGAGCTACTAACTCACTATTTTGCTATGTTTGCTCGATCGTCTCCATCGCCATGCTTGAGATCGTCTAGATCCAAGCCTTGCGACTCTACCATGCCATATGACCTACTGCTCAGTTGCTTGCTRTGCCTCCGCCAGTAGATCTAGCTGATCTACCATCTCTTCCCTCTTTCTTCCTCTCTCGCGACCTGGTCTGAACTCCCGCACTCCTGYACAACTCCGGCTTGACTTTTCGATTTGTCGCGCGTCGTCTCGCGGTGCTTCAGCCAGGCTSCCACTGCCGGTTGCTCGCTGCCTTCATTCACCTAGAGAGGGTGTTCAAAATAGCTATAGCCRGAAGCTGGGCTCTTGCTGGCTATTCTCCAGTTCCAGGTTTCGGGTTGCTAGATGCCGAGYGCTCAAACGCCTAGCGACCAGGCATCTGGCGACCAAGCGCCTAGATGCCTAGGCRACTAAGCACCATCGCGACCAGGGCTGTTGCGCACGCGCTGTCTAAGCGCACGCTCAGGGCGCAAYGCCACTTTTGCGAAACTTAGAGTTTGTCGATTTAAAGGTGAAAATATTACTATGCGATATTGGAAATTTATGACTTATGTAATTATGTCCTAAAATGAAATTGTGGGAGAACATAGATTTTGTTTAATACCCGATCTAAGGAGTTTAAGTTGTACCTTTAAGAATGTGATGATTTGGGGATGTGGTAATTAAGTATGAATTAAAAATTGGCAAATGATGTTCATAGAATAAGTGTTAAATATTTAGGCTTGGACAATCGTATCAAATGGACTTTCTTTTGTAATTACAATTAGRTCGTTTGTGAGCACATTGACATTAAGAGCGGTCGAGGGATTCCGCTCTACAATTTAAATAAGAATTTTAATGTAAAGGACTCCAAGTAAGTAAATTCTCACATTCTCATTAACGCATATATATTGATGTTTTTAAATTTCTTTTAGGTAAATTGAATGTGTATTGAATATGAGTTCTATGTAAGTGAATCTCAATACCCGCCTACCTTTTTTTTGTGGTATGAAATGTGTTATGATCGTATTGAATGATTTCACATAATATATATTTTGTACTGTTATTGTGTTGAATGGTGTCTATATACGGCTTTATGTAGTTCATATTATGGACATGTAGTTATAGTATTTCACAYCATTCCCGGCATGAGCCATTCATACATTTAGAAAATAAAGGGTTTAGAAAATAAAATTTTAAAGGAAATGAAATTTTATAAATGAATTATTATTAGGAAAATGRTGAAATTTTYGAAAGGAGTGTAAACCTAGTCATGAAAGATGTGAGTGGGAAAGGGGGCGTAGGGGACCGACGCACCTGACCCAACCCTCTTGTAGGGTAGGGAGATAAGTAATATTCACCTCTTGGGAGGTGAAAATATGAAAGGAAAAGTTAAGTGATGTTAACCGTATTGCGGACCTACTGATAGGAAATGTAATCGAGTTCCAAAGAATAATGGTCCATTGTGTGCTTAATGGTTAGGCGTTACACTAAGTGAGCTCACGACTTTAATGATATGGAAAGGTTTTACAAAGTTCTTACATTTTAAAATGGAAATCTTATGAAAGTATTCAAAAAATTTTATTGAGGAAGTGAACTATGTGGTAATTAAGTATGAATTAAAAATTGGCAAATGACGTTCYTGGAATAAGCGTTAAATATTTAAGCTTGAACAATCGTATTAAATCGACTTTCTTTTGTAATCACAATTAGGTCGTTTTCGAGCACATTGATGTTGAGAATRGTCGAGGGACTCCGCTTTGCAATTTAAATAAGAATTTTAACGTAAAGGACTCCATGTAAGTAAATTCTCACATACTCATTAATATATATGTATTGTTGTTCTAATTAAATTGCTCTTAGGTGAATTGAATGTATATTGAATCTGAGTTCTATGTAAGTAAATCCCCCATACTCATTAATCACATTCCATATGTAATATATTTTGTGGCTATAATTAGATTGTTTGTATGATATATTTCGTGATTATAATTGGCTTGTTTTGCATGATATATCCTGTGATTATAATTGGAATRTCTGGTGTAATATATCCTGTGATTATAATTGGATTGTTTTGTGTGATATGTCTGGTGATTATAATTGGATTATTTTATGTGATATATTTCTACTTTTAACATGTTGGGTAGTTTAAATTTAAATTTATGTAGTTCATGTCATGGACATGTAGTTATAGTGTTTCACATTATTCCTGACATGAGTCACTCGTGCATTTAGAATGTGAAGGTTTTAAGGAATGAAGTTGAAAAAAGAAATAGGATTTCATGAATAAATTATTTTCCAAATGTTAAGGATATTGAAAAAGGGGTGTAAAGCCTAGCCATAAAAGATGTGAGTAGAAAATGGGGCGTGGGGGTTCGCCGCACCCKACCTAACCCTCTTGTAGAGTAGGAAATTCATGTATTATTCACCTTTCATGAGGTGATGTTCAAAAAAAGTTAAAGTAATGTTAACCGCTTTGCGGTTCTACCGATAAAAAATGTGATCGGATTTTAAAGAATAATGGTCCACTGCAAGCTTAATGGCTAGGCATTGCAGCAAGTGAGCTCACAACTTTAAAGGAATGAAAATGTTTGAAACGTTCTAACATTTTGAAAGGAAAGTTTTTGTGAGAATGTTTGTGAAATGGAAATATTTAGAAAGTTGTTATTGAGAAAGTGAAATTTTATAACTTATGACATATAGCGCATTATTCATGYATTCATGTATGGGATTTGCTTACTAAGCTTAGTAGTTCATCCCATTTTCTYGTCACTAGACCAGGCAAACAGACGCCCAGACGCCTAGGCCACCAGGCGCCCAAGCGATCGGGTGACCTGGTGCCTAGACAACCAAGCGACCCGATGACCAAGCGCCTAGGGGACCAGGTGACCAAGCGACTAGGCACCTAGACGACCAGGCACCCAGACGACCAGGTGACCAGGTACCCAGGCGACCAGACGAACGGCAGTGGCGACGGCGAGAAGAGAAGAAGAAGAGGCGATAATGTTTGGGAATGGGCGGAGGCAGTTAGGGTGGGTTAGAGAAGAAGACTTAGGGTTTTTTTTCTTTTCTTTCTTTTTATTTTCTTATATATTTTCTTCCTTTTATTTTTAATATTTTGCATTTTGGGCCTTAACCCAAACTCTTCGGGCCTTTCCATCCATACCTAACCCAAAATCTGTAAATTAAATATAACGGGCTTCCTTTCGATAAAAAGCCCAACTTCTGACTAACAAATAAATAGACCCACAAGTCGAGTCTTTAACCAATCAATGACTCTTATTCGACACAGACAATATTTTCGTACTTATTAAACGTGCGATCTAAAAATATAAACCACATATAAAATTTTCAACTCTAGTTGACACAAAATTTCACACGATCAATCAAAAATCTATGAAAAGAAATCTTGGGTATTACAATACCCTACCCCATAAAATAAATTTCGTCCTCGAAATCTAGAGTTCACTAAAAAGTTGTGGGTACTTAGTACGCATCCCATTTGTTTCTTTCCTATGTCGCCTCCTAAGGGGCTCTATCAATAGTAGCCTAATCACAGACCAACCTTAGAAAAAAAATATCTAGCACCTAAAGTTGATCAACAAATCATCAATCCTAGGCAATGGGTGCCTATTCGTTATCGTCACCTTGTCCAATTCTATATAATCTATACATAACCTCATAGATCCATCATTCTTCTTCACGAACAACACATGTGCAACCCATGGTGAAAACTAGGTACGTAGTCGTTAATTCCATTAGTAGGTCTAGTTTTTTTCAACTAAACCTCAAAAATATTCTTGAAATATTAAAAGAACACTAGATATCCTGTGCTATTTTCACTTTTCCTTCAATTAATCACATTTCGACAACTTTTTAGTGAATTCTAAATTTTGAGGACAAAATTTATTTTATGGGGTAGGTTTTGTAATACCCGAGATTTAGTTTCTATTTTTTTTCAAACTTTATATATATATATATAAATTCCTTTTATATCATCTTGATTCCTTCATGCATATGGAAGCCAGTGCCTCCTGCTTCTATATGCATATTTAAATTCTTTATTTGATTATCTGTATAAATTCCTTTCTTTGTTTATAAATTTATGCTTGGCTGGTTCTACTACCTATAAATTCCAGATCACGGTATATCGGCTTCAAGTTCCTTAAACGTGGAACCTCTGTCGCGGACGTTGTCCCTYTTGTCGGATCCGCTATCCTTTAGTTGCAAGGACGTAATCCTAAGTACCAGATTTGGGACTTAGTTGTTTAAATTCCTGTATATTATTCTTATAAACTGTATCTCATTATTTGTTTGATTTTAGAAACTCTGATTATTAGAAATTCTGTGAATATTCTTTATATCATCTGATTCTTTCTCCATCTTCTTCAATTATCTTCTGAATCTAACATCATCAGTCGATCCTTGGTGGTAAATTGGTATTAAAGCCATAGGATGATGTTGATTTTCTGTCGAGACTATTCAGATCTTGGTGGATCTGAATAGATCTGACCTTATCTGTTGATTGTTTTTTCTATAAAACTGCTAAAGGGTAAGCCGAGAGGGCACGAAACCCGCCGTTGCCGCAGGAAGTAGGTAGCTAGATCTGTGACGATATATTTAGAAAAACTTTGACATGGAAAATCTCTTCAAGAGATCTCCTTCATCAAGTAGTTCTGTTTCTAGATATACATCTGATGATCYAAAGATGTTGATAAATTCTGAAGAATTAATTATTGAAGTTTTGAAAAATTGATTAATAATTGGACTATTCCAAAAATTTCTAAAGATCATGTTTATAAATCTGCATTTAATTTGTTTGAATCAGATTATATTATAAAAACAGAAGAACAAGATATTCAATTGTCTAAACCTTTTGAATCTCTTCATCTTCTATCTTTTATATCCCTAGAAAAACACAGATCTAGGAACTACAAGTACCTTTACATAGGTCTTGTCCAGATCGATATCAAACCTCTTACCAAAGAGGGTCTAAATACCTCAATCTTGACTGTTCTTAGGGACACCAGATTTTTAAATTTTGATGATAGCTTATTAAGTTCAATCGAGTCTAGTTTGTGTACTAGTTYGATTACTTTTGATTGCTATCCAAATTTTACAGTTTCTTTAGATGATCCAAATATTTTGAAGTCTTTAGTTCTTCAAATAAAAACCCATAACTATCAAATGCTAGAAGGATCTATTCCGATAGCTTTGATGTTCCGGGTACATTACAAAGCTTATCTGCCTTTGCAACCARGGCTAGATGTCAGAGCAAGAAAGGTGAAACCCTTTTGCTCCAGACAGATYTTTCGAGGTCCTACTTGGTAATTCCAAAATCCATCCAATGGAAGGATATATAACTTCATGATGAATGGATTTTAGAAGGAGCTACTGTTCCTACAAATTCAGTTCAATCCCTCCTAACACTAAGATTAGGAATATCAAACAGTTTGCAGATGGTTCTGTAAAGCTGAGTTTCAATAGGAAAATCCCAAGCAAAAGGTTCTCAAACCTTCGATCTGAAGCCCAGACCATAGATCTAGGACGTGTTTCCCAGATCCTTTTGGTCATAGATCACCCTAGAAAAATTGCTTCCCTAGCATACCTTCYCAGATATTTTACGTCGAATATATCGACTACTTCTCGAAATTCCTTTAGAAAAGTTGATTACTCTTCTGAAATTTCAAAATTGATTTACTCTAAATCCCCTTCTGGTAGTGAACCTACTAGTCCATCATTTTCTGCGGTCACAGAAAATATTCAAAATGAATTAAATGTTATTTCAAAAGAATTTCAATTAGATAAAAATCTATTATACAATTATTTTTATTCTAATGAAAATTCTGCAAAAAGAATTTGGTTCTTCTTTGGTTCTTTAATAAATTCCTTTTTGAAAAAAATAAATTCAGGAAAAATATTATGAATTTGTACTTTCAAATAAAATTCATATTCTATTTTTTAATTGGTTTGAATTATATTATATTATTCCAAATAAAATTAAATATCCTTTTTCATCTATTCAGCCAATTATGACTTCGTCGAAGAAACTTCCTGAATGGCAGTCCTTGTCGGGCTCTCACAAAATTCAAGCAAATCATCCACCACTCCTAGGTATCAAATTAGATCATTTAGGTAAGGCAGTGGATGCTATTCCTTTGAAAACACCTTCTGAAGATATTTTACAAAATACTAAAAATACTATTGTTCAAAATAATTTTACAAAGACTCATCTAAATACTAAAGGAAAACAGTTGGATGGGATTGAAAAATCCATTCCGATGATTTCTGAAAAATCAATTGTTTCTGATTCCACTCTTTCGAACGAAGAAAAGAAAATTAAAAATCCTGTTTTTAAACCGTTCTCTATTTCTGATTCTAGTGTAAAAAACATTAGAGAAAATAATTTAGAATTCTCTAGAGCAATCCAGGATAAATTAAATCAATTAGACTTATCCTCTACTTCTAGTAAGAATATTCCAAATTCTGTTTCAGAGTCTAACAAGATTAATGTCTTAGAAGAGAATTCCTCTTCTTYAGACATTGATCAGGCTTTGGAACAATTCCAGTCTAAATGTGAGTCAACTCCCAGGATCAATCCGATGACTTGACAGTCATCTATAGTTCCTATTCTTTTTACCCCTATGGCTCGAGATATCACTGTAACCAAATCTATTTCCCAATATAGGTTCAATGCCTTATCTGTCTATGATTGGAACATAGACAATTTTTCTGACTATCAGATCATCAGCTTTTTATAGCAGATGACGATAGCAGCAAATGCTTACAAAACCCAGATAGGAACCGAGGATAGAGCTATAGCTGAACTCCTCATCGCAGGTTTCTCTAGTCAGCTCAAAGGCTAGTGGGACTATTACTTCACCTCCCAATAGTGTCAGGACATTCTAAGTGCCATTAAGACTGATGAAGCTCGTAACTTCATCGTAGATGYCAGTGGTCAATCCATCTTTGATGCGGTTTCCACTCTTATTCTTTCTATCTCCCTCCATTTCATTGGAGATCCTTCTCACCTTAAGGATAAAAATGCTGAATTATTATCCAACCTTAGGTGTAGAAAATTATCTGAATTCCAGTATTATAAAAATACTTTCTTAACTAGGCTTATGCTTAGAGAAGATAGTAACCAGCCATTCTGGAAAGAGAAATTCCTTGCAGGTCTTCCTCATCTCTTAGGAGAACGAGTTAGAAATAAACTCAGAGACGAAACCTCTAGTAAAATCATCCCTTATCAACAATTCACTTTTGGTGAATTGATCAGTCACATTAACAAAGAAGGTCTAAAACTGTGCCAAGATATTACGTTACAGCAGACCCTCAAGCGAGAACTCAAACAGTCCAAGAAGGAGCTAGGCGACTTCTGTAGACAGTTTGAAAATCTCCCTGAAAAGTCCTCCCACTGYAATRGCAGTTGCAATAAACCTTCATCTTCTAGATCCCATAGGAAACATTCCTATCATAAAAAACATAAAAAATATAAAAAACCATCAGATGATTTTTATAAAAAACCATCTAAGAAATATTCTAAAAAATTTAATGATAAAAAACATAAACAACTTAGGACTCCTCCTAATTTAGAAAATGTAAAATGTTATAAATGACATAAAAAAGGACACTATTCTAAATATTGTAAATTTTCTAAAAAATTAAATGAACTTCATTTAGATTCTGAAGTTTATGACAAAATTGCAAATCTTCTTTTAGATTTTGATTTAGACTCTAATTCTTCTAAATACTCTTCTGAAGAAGCTTTACAGATAGATGAGATTCACACCTCGTCATCTTCCGAGGCTTCTACATCTTCTAAATACTCTCTGAATGTTTTTACTAAAGAACAATAGGCACTTTTAGAAAATGTTAAATATATTTCTGATCCCGCTTTGCAAAAGCAGTATTTAGAAAAAATTCTAAATCTATGTCTGATGAAAAACCTTTTCGAAAATCGTCTATTTTACCTTCTACTTCTACAAATACTTATGATTTGACAAATATTTTGAAAAAATATAAAACAGAATCTTCTGTTTCTATATCTAGTCTCCTGTAGGAGATTAAGATTATAAAACAAGAAATAAAAGATTTAAAAGAAAAATAAAAGATTCTGCAGTTATACAGATTCTGCTTTTTAAACATAATGAAAATTCCTCTTCTGATTCTAGGAAAGATGAGCCTTTAGAGCTTCCAGGTCAGATAGAAAATATAAATCAAATTCTTCCAGATTTTCTATTTGTTCTTAGAGAGATTACTTCTCAGAAGTATCTCATTAAGATTACTCTTAGATTTTCTGATGATTATGTTATAGATACCATTGCAATATTCGATACCGGTGCAGATTTGAACTACATCAAGGATGAATTAGTACCCAGTAAATTTCGAGAATYTACAAATAGTAGATTATCAGCGGCCAACAATTCCAAGCTTCAGGTGAAGTACAAGACCGAAGCATCTATCATCCATTCAAATGTCTGTATAAAAACTCCCTTTGTGGTAGTTAATGACATTTGTCATCCAGTGATCTTAGGAACACCGTTCCTCACATTGATCACCCYTTATCAGGTAACTTCTGAGTCTATTTCGCTCAAAACGAAATAGACTAAGATAGTCTTTCCGTTTCTGGAAAAACCTCAGACTAAAAATCTGAATCTTCTTAAAGTATATTCTGTTCACAAAGATTAGATTAGTGCTTTATCTTATTGTAAATCCTTTGAATTAAAGGAATTTAGAAATTTCCTGTTTCATCTTAGGATTGATAAAACACTTTGGACACTAGAAATCCAATCTAGGATTTCTAAACTTAAATCATCTTTTGAATCAGAACTGTGTTCTGATCTTCCAAATGCTTTCTTGGGATAGGAAATAACATATCGTTGATCTTCCTTATACTCCAGAATTTGATGAAAGAAATATTCCTACCAAAGCTCGACCAGTTCAGATAAACTCTGAATTAGAACAGCATTGTAAGAAAGAAATTCYAGACCTTGAGTCTAAACGACTCATTCGAAAATCTAGATCCCCATGGAGTTGCGCTGCATTTTATGTTAATAAAAATGCAGAAATAAAGCGTGGCACTCCTAGGCTAGTTATAAATTATAAACCTTTAAATTCTGCTCTGAAATGGATTAGATATCCTATTCCAAATCAGAAAGATTTATTATCCCGTCTAAATTCTGCTTGCATCTTCTCTAAATTTGACATGAAATCTAGATTCTGGCAGATACAGATTTCCCAAAAAGATAGGTATAAAATGGCTTTTACARTCCTATTCGGCCAGTGCGAATGGAATGTAATGCCTTTTAGCCTCAAAAATGCACCTTCTGAATTCCAAAGAATTATGAATAACATTTTTAATGATTATTCACAATTCTGCATTGTTTATATTGATGATGTTCTTGTCTATTCCAGGTCAATAGAAGAATATTTTAAAAACTTAAAAACCTTCTTCTATGTTGTCAATAAGAATGGTTTAGTCGTATCTAAATCAAAAATCTCTATTTTCCGGACGAAAGTCAGGTTTTTAGGACATTATATTTGTAAAGGTACAATAACATTGATTGAAAGATCATTGTTATTTGCTTCTAGATTCCTTGATAAAATTTTTGATAAAAATCAATTGTAGAGATTTTTAGGCAGCCTAAATTATGTGGTAGATTTTRTACCCAATATTATTAGGATTGCTAAATCTTTGCATGATAGATTAAAGAAAAATCCTGTCCCCTGGATAGAAGAACACACTAAATTAATTCAGAGAATCAAATCACTTGTGCATGATACCAATTTACCACCAAGGATCGACCGATGATGTTAGATTCAGAAGATAATTGAAGAAGATAAGAAAGAACCAGATGATAGAAGGAATATTCATAGAATTTCTATTAATTAGAGTAAATAATTTAAACAGATAATATACAGGAATTTAAACAACTAAGTCCTAGATCTGGTACTTAGGATTACGTCCTTGCAGTCGAGGGATTGGAGATTCGACGAAAGGGACAACGGATAAATCCACGACAAAGGTTCCACATTTAAGGAAATTGAAGCCAATATACCGTGATCTGGAATTTATAGGCGGTAGAACCGGCCAAGCATAAATTTATAAACAGATAAAGAAATTTAAACGAGTATTCAAATAAGGAATTTAATCAAATGAATTAACAGAATTTAAATGTGCATATGCAATGAGCAGGAGGCATCGCCTTCCATATGCATGTAGAAATCAAGAAGATGAAAGGGAATATATATATATATATAATATATATATATATATATATATATAATATATATATATGAAATAAATAAGTGAGAATTACTCACTCATATAATCTTGGATACAAATTATACTCTGAATCTTCAGAGGTTCCTTAGCAGAATGGGGATTGGGAGCCTTAAGACACTAATCTTAAGTGGTATTTTTAATGCCTAATTTCTAAATACCTGCCTGACCAAATGGGAGAATGCCCATTATATAGAGTCAGGATGGGGTAAATGAACAGTAAAATTGTAAGCGCTACAGTGTACAGTGATGTGTTACAGTGAGCTATAGTGTACTATACTGTTTTTACATAGTATTTCTGGTGTAGAGTTGAACAGTGCTCTACGGTATTTATAATTGGAATTTTCTGGAGAAGACAGCTACTGAAGTAAGTCTATTTCGTCCAAGTCTATTGCAGGTGATGTTGCCGAGTCTTCGGAAGACACCACTTGGGATTTTGAAGAAGAGGGGATATACTGCAACAATAACTGTTGCATCTCCTCCGGGGATTTTACTGTTGCGAGTTTGGCCTCGAGTTGAGATTTATCTGTCAGGAATTTCTTCTAGTCTGGTGTTATTGCCGGAGCCATGATCTTCTGTGTATTCTGTCGATGTTGACAGAATTCAATAATTGATTCCTTTTGGAATGATGATGGAATCTTAAAGAATGTCCACCATTTGATTTGGAATTTTCTCTGGATAACGGGGATTTGTACTAGTGTGTACTCTAAGTACCAGGAAAAAACTCATGGTAAGTAGAGTTTTGTGTGGAACAATGGTAGTATCCCAAAATGTGATTCCTCAGGAGAGGGTTTGTAATAGTATTTGAAAGTGTTGAATGCCGTCTTGACATAGGATTTTTGGTTTAGCCATTCCTCGTTTGTATTGAAGATTTCTCACCACTGGTTGGACTAGAATGGAAAGGATGAGGCTTGAATGGTTCACTCTTGCAAGTGTCTGGGAAGCYAAACTCCTGCTGAAGATCACCTTGGCATTGCATCCATGTCTCTGGGGACAAAATATTTAAAATTTTGAAAGTAGAAAATGCAGGATGTTGGTGGGTTTTTTCTAAAAAGAAATGTTTTATCTCCACCGATCCGCAAACTTCCAAAATAGTTTGATAAAAAATAGGATTTTTGAGGGGATGAACTGTAAYGCCCYACCCCGTTACACTGGGTCGGACACGTTATTAGATTTGATGGATTGGCCTCACAAACCACCATGAGTCTTTTCAGCACATTTTGTCCTCACTCACTCGCTCACCGGGAACTTCCCGATGGCTCACCCATCCCAGAATTACTCCAGGTCGAGCTTGCTTAACACTGAAGTTCTTATGAGATGAGCTTTCAAAAAGAAGATGCATCTTTGATGGTATGAGTAGTACCAATCAAACCATATCACTTACAATCTCCCCCACTTCAATACTCAACGTCCTCATTGAGCTTCGTATTCAGGACCGTACCATCCGTGTGAGATTCTAGAGGTGGCTCCTACAACCTCAAGAGGTGTCTCCCGTCCTCGACGTAGCACTTTGCATCGCATAGCACTTAGTTCTCACAATTCTGAACGGCTCCGCTCTGATACCATAATTGTAACACCCCCAGATTCGAAACCTTATCGTAACCTGGGAATGTTATATCATCTCACTCGCAAATAATCAACTATCATTGAAAACTCAACATTTATTCAAAGGAGAAATATAGCGGAAGCCTGAGGAATTTAAAACATTAAGAAAGATTAATCGATTTAAAAATTAGTTCCCAGGTATCGTAGCTCGCCCACAAGCGACCTCTTCGCCCTATCTGGTTACACATCATCTGAAATAACACATAAGAAAAGGAATGAGCCAAAAAGCCCAATAAGTAACCTCATGCATGAATGCATGAACATGTCCTACATGTCATGAAATTATAAAATTTCGCCTTTAAATAAAAACTACCTTCCAAACATTCCCTTTTCAAAATTTCTTTACAAAACATTCCCTTCAAAATTTATTTACAGCAAAAACTTTCCATTTCCATTCGTTCGTGAGCTCACTAGAGTGTAACGCCTAGCCACTAAACTTGCAGTGGGCCATTCTTATTTGGAACCCGATTCCATTCCTATCGGTAAAATCGTAAAGCGGTTAATATTCAAAAAAAAGGTTTTCTTTCCATTCTTTCACCTCCAAGGAGGTGAACATTCCATTCTTACCTACCCTCCAAAAGGGTAGGGTCGGGGCGCCGGTTCCCCACGCCGCCCCAATTTTCCCATCACTTCATCATTTTAGTAGCCAGTTTACACTCCTTCTCGAAAACACTTTAAATATTTCAAAAACTTCACTCTTTCCATTTAAATATCCATTTTCTAAACCCTTCACCTTCTAAGTGTGTGTAAAGGCCTTCATGGCCAAATGTAGTAGAATAGACATTCTAGACTATACATACTCATGACATGATGATACACAGATACAACCTATGTAATGAGTATAACTGTCAACACATAGCAGCATTATACAGTAAATACATAATGCATGAGATAACATACATTTTTTGAACATAAGGTGCTACTGGGATACATACAACAACT